>CM063509.1:43275920-43285920 GCA_032207245.1 Pardosa pseudoannulata
AGCATCACAAGTTTTATAACAGTAATTTGGTATTTCTTGCGAAGAGTTTCTCTATTAACCAACTGTGTCGACAGTCAAAATTTAACAAAATCAATTAGATTTTTTTTGCAAATTATTCGTGAACGCCTAGATCTGCTGATCAGAAACGGAATTAATCAACACTTCTTCTCGTCATACTTAAATTTACAATAGACCAGTTGCATCACAAGTTTGAACAGTCCCTAACTTTGGCATTTCTTGCGAAGGAGTTTCTCTTTAACCTTGGAAAACAGTGTCGACAGTCAAATTAACAAATTCTCCAAATAGATTTTTTTTGCAAATTATTCGTGAACGCCTAGATTTGCTGCTCAAAAAAAATATCAACAAAATCTGGTCTTCTCGTCATACTTAATTCTAAATTACAGAGCATCACTTGTTTTTATAAAAGCTGGATTTTTGGTATTTCTTGCGAAAAGTTTCTCTTTAACCTTAAAACAGTTCGTCGACAGTCAAAATTTACTAAAATCTCCAATTAGATTTTTTTGCAAATTATTCTTAACGCCTAGATCTGCTGAGAACGGAAATAATCAACAATACTGTCTTCTAGTATTACTAAATTTACAATAAAGGTGCATCACAAGTTTTAGAACAGCCCCTGAACTTTGGCATTCTTAAGAGTTATCTTTTTATTAAAACAGTGTCGACAGTCAAAATTTAACAAATTCTCCAAATTGATTTCTTTTTGCAAATTATTCGTGAACGTTGATTTGCTGCTCAAAAACGGAAATATCAACAATCTGGTCTTCTCGTCATACTTAATTCTAAATTACACCAGGAGATCACAAGTTTTATAACAGCCCCTGGAAATTTTGGGTATTTCTTAGCGAATGTTTCTCAACCTTAAACAGTGTCGACAGTCAAAATTTAATAAATATCAATTAGATTTCTTTTTTGCAAATTATTCGTATAAATCCTAGATTTGTTGCTCAACGGAAATAATCAGCAATCTGGTTTTCTCGTCATACTTAAATTCTAAATTAGACCAGGTGCATCACAATCTTTATAACAGCCCCTGGAATTGCGAAGAGTTTCTCTTTAATCCTTGAAACAGTGTGGGTCTCAAAATGGTTATAAAATGTATCATTTTTGATTTTCTTTTTGCAATTATTCGTGAACGCCTAGACTCTCTGCTCAAAAACGGAAATAATCAAAAATCTCTTTTCAACAACTATACTTAATTCTAATTACAAAACACAGTTTTTATAACAAAGTGGAATTTTGTATTTCTTGCGAAAGAGTTTGCTCTTATAAAATTGAAACAGTTGTCGACAGTCAAAATTTAATAAAATATCCAATTAGATTTCTTTTTGCAAATTATTCGTGAACTCCTAGATCTGCTGCTCAGAAACGGAAATAATCAATAATCTGGTCTTTTCGTCATACTAAATTCTACATTAGACCAGGTGCATCACAAGTTTTATAACAGCCCCTGGAATTTTGTCATTTCTTAGAAGAGTTTCTCTATTAAAAGGTAAACAGTGTCGACAGTAAAATTTTAAAATATCAATTAGATTTCTTTTTGCAAATTATTCGTGAACGCCTAGATTTGCTGCTCAAAAACGGAAATTAATCAACAATCGTTTCTCGTCATACTTAATTCTAAAATTACACCAAGCATCACAAGTTTTATAAATGGAATTTGGTATTTCTTGCGAAGAGTTTTCTTTAAACCTTGTAACAGTGTCGACAGTCAAAAAATAAAATATCCAATTAGATTTCTTTTTGCATTATTGTGAACGTAGATTTTTAAAAAACGGAAATAATCAACAATCTGGTCTTCTCGTCATACTTAATTCTAAATTAAAGGAGCACAAAGTTTTATAAAAGCCCCTGGAATTTTGGTATTTCTTAAGATTTTTTTAACCTTGGGAAACAGTGTCGACAGTCATTTAATAAAATATCCAATTAGATTTTTTTTGCAAATTATTCGTGAACGCCTAGATTTGCTTAAAAAAAAATAAGTACAATCTGGTTTCTCGTCATACTTAATTCTAAATTACACAGGAGCATCACAAGTTTTATAACAGCCCTGGAATTTTGGTAATTTCTTGCGAAGAATTTCTCTTAACCTTGGGAATAAGTGTCGACAGTAAAATTTAAAAAAAATCTCCAATTAGATTTCTTTTGCAAATTATTCGTGAAGTATATCTGTACAGAAAGAAATAATCAACAATCTGGTTCCCTGCACATACAATATTCTACATTAGACCAGGTGCATCACAAGTTTTATAACAGCCCCTGGAATTTTGGCATTTATTGCGAAGAGTTTCTCTTTAACCTTGGGAAACAGTGTCGACAGTCAAAATTTAATAAAATCTTCAATCAGATATCTTTTTGCAAATTATTCGATAAATCCTAGATCTGTTGCTCAACGGATATAATCAACAATCTGGTTTTCTCGTCATACTAAATTCTACATTATATCAGGTGCATCACAAGTTTTATAACAGCCCTTGGAATTTTGGCATTTATTGCGAATAGTTTCTCTTTAACCTTGGGAAACAGTGTCGACAGTCAAAATTTAATAAAATATCCAATTAGATTTCTTTTTGCAAATTATTCGTGAACTCCTAGATCTGCTGCTCAAAAACGGAAATAATTAGCAATCATATCTACATTCTACATTATCAACTACAATCAACTACGTTCTACATTAGACCAAATGCATCACAATCTTTTATAACAGCCCTGAAATTTTGGCATTTGTTGCGAAGAGTTTCTCTTTAACAGTGTCTACAGGATCTCTTAATGGTTACTATCTGAGCGTAACACTTCTTGGTTATTATTTGACCAGAGTGTCTCTTCTTGGTTACTATCTGACCAGAGCATTTTTTCTTGGTTTACATAATACACGGCAATTCTCTGTATAGCTGAGTTTTAATGGAGTGCCCATTAAAATTCACCCTTTTTAGCAACTAGACAAATCACAAAGCAAGGAAAATCCAGTATTTATATATTTCAAAAGTGGTTTATGATTTATTGTATTACTGATGTTTTGATGTTTGTCAATTTAATATAATATGATTTCAAAACCAAGATTTTGGAAAAAAAAGATACAATTTATACAAATAAAAATGAAAGCATATAATTTTAATTGCTTATTTTAGTGAGGTAGAAAGGCAGTCATGTATTATATTATAAAATATCTAACTATGTAATGTCACAATTGTATTTTAAAAACTAATATAGTTTACTATTCACCAAAGTTAAGTATAAACAAGTAAATCTACACTCACGTTAGAAGTTTAAAATATATGTGTCAGTCATATGTGACATTTTACGGCAGATCGCGGTTTAGCATTCTAATTCCTTATTTTAATTCAGTTAAAATAGGAATAAAAAATGAGTACTCCACGACTTTAGTGCAATGTGTCTTAATTTCGCAGTAAAAAAAATACATCTAAATAACGTTTACTTTGTTTCTTAACCAACTTCAAAAAGCACAAAATAAAGCGAATATATTTTTTTCAGCATTAAACTTTGTTATTTCAGGTATATTTTTTAAACCGCAACCACAATTAAGCGCACTTTAATTATACTGCTTAGTTTTTATGAAAGCGTTTTGGAGTAAGTCGTTTATTAGATAATTCTTTTTTTTATGTACTCGAAGCGCTATGTTCCAGAATTTGTTTTTAAACTAGTACAGCTTGTTTAATAAATGAAGCATATATATTTTCATAATTTTGACCAACTTAAATGCTCTTCCAAAAAACAAATTAAGTACACATTTTTATTAAAATTAATGTAATATATATAAGCGTTAATGCTGTGTTAAAATCCATAAATCTTGTCTGCATTTTTCCACTAGGTATAAATATTATAAAGTAATAATATTTTTTAAAAAACCAATTAAAATTTAAGTCAGTTGGAGAAGAAAGAAAACAAATATTTTTCAAACATATTTCGTTCTCTTATTAATTTGTTACTATAATTTCATCGTTATCTTTATAAATAGAATTTTAATCATTATTATCTTCATATTCTTCTTCTATACTTTTTTTAATGCTATTGTTTTGTATATATAGTGAATACACAATTGCTTGACATGATGACCTAAGAACCGTATTAATATTATACCGTTAGGAGATTAAAATAACTTGAAAAATATAAACAACATTGTGATCTTCAGTAAATGTATCAACAGAAACCCACGGGCCATGACAGGTATTTTTAATGTTATAATTTCATTAACTTTAGTAAACGGGTTAACAGGAAACCACTGTCCGACCTCATCATTCCTGAGTTAATAATTTCAGTACCTTCAGCAAATGAATCAACAAAAAACCATGGATCGAGCCCATAATATCTGAGTTGACAATTCCAGTACTTTTAGAAATTCGGTCAACAGGAAACCATGGGCCGAGCCCATCATATCTGAGTTGACAATTCCAGTACCTTTAGAAAAGGGGTCAATAGGAAACCATGGATCGAGCCCATCATATCTGAGTTGACAATTCCAGTACCTTTAGAAACTGGGTCAACAAGAAAGCATGGGCCGAGCCCATCATATCTGAGTTGACAATTCCAGTACCTTTAGAAATTGGGTCAACAGGAAACCATGGGCCGAGCCCATCATATCTGAGTTGACAATTCCAGTACCTTTAGAAATTGGGTCAACAGGAAACCATGGATCGAGCCCATCATATCTGAGTTGACAATTCCAGTACCTTTAGAAACTGGGTCAACAGGTAACCATGGGCCGAGCCCATCATATCTGAGTTGACAATTCCAGTATCTTTAGAAATTGGGTCAACAGGAAACCATGGATCGAGCCCATCATATCTGAGTTGACAATTCCAGTACCTTTAGAAAATTGGCCAACAGGAAACCATGGATCGAGCCCATCATATCTGAGTTGACAATTCCAGTACCTTTAGAAATTGGGTCAACAGGAAACTATGGGCCGAGCCCATCATATCTGAGTTGACAATTCCAGTATCTTTAGAAATTGGGTCAACAGGAAACCATGGATCGAGCCCATCATATCTGAGTTGACAATTCCAGTACCTTTAGAAAATGGGTCAACAGGAAACCATGAACCGAGCCCGTCATACCTGAGTTGATAATTCTAGTACCACCAAAAATGGGTCAAGAGGCAACAGTGGGCGGAACCCGTCATTCGTGAGTTGATAATTTTAGTACCTTCAGAAAATGGGTTAACAAAAAACCATGGGAAGAGCCCATCATTTAAATTAAAATGTTTACTTTTTAGAAGAACAGAGTCCCAAAATTAAACAAAGTAAAGTTTAATTGTAATGTTAGGATGTCTTTAGGCACTAACAATAAGTCCAAAAACAATACCTAAAAATGTAGACTTATTATGGAACAAAATGGATAGAAAAACTTAAGATACTGTCCAGTTATTGTATCCTCCAACTAAGACTTGAATTTAAAATAAATAAATGATGTGTACTGAAGTTGCTGCTTGTGTTTGTCAGTCATTACTGCGTATATGTCATCATAATAAATGAGACACATTGTGATGCATTCGATGTTTCATATTTTTCATTTTATAATGTTTCAAAATGCTTTTAGTCTCTTCATTAACACCTTCGAAAACTTTTAAAGATGTTTCTAATTTTTAGGCGATGTCGAATTGCTCCCCGAATCATTTGAAGTTCATCATTTGAAGTTTGTAAAAATAACATTTCTAGCTATTTTTCCTATATCGTGAGATTGTGCTCTTCATGCTACAAATGATTAGAATAAAAGCATGTATTCTAAAATCTATTAAATCCTATCATTTTGAAACATCTTTATCGAAGCAAGCTGACTGATGCTAAATTTGTAATTCTGAAAGCTTCTCGCTTCGATTAGATATTTAATACATAAATGATGTCCATCACAGATGAAAGCAGGAAATGACAGTAATTTTTTTTCTTTTATTTTAAATATAAATGGAAACAATTAAGTTTTAAAATATGTAGAATAGATAGTGAGTTGAATGTTGAAAGAACTAGGATATACTTATAAGTATATTTTTGAAACATTCGTTGTATATTACAATGCTGGTAAATAAATATGGTAATACGCCTCAACGCAGTATCCCTTATAGGACCAGAGACTACAGTGCTAATCTTCGTTTCCGATACCAAGGACCCTGGGGAAGCATATGTTCGAAGTAGGTGGTTAACCTTACGTGGTATCCCCAGCGTTTATATCTCAAGCATACTTGATCTTCAGTTTGTCTAACCACTGAAGAGATGAAAGGCTGAGTCCATGTATCGAGCCTCGGACCTGTGCCGTAGGAGGGCGAAGCGCTATCCCAACGCCACTGGGCTTCAAATATGGTAATAATGGTGATAAATAAAAACATAAATTATAATATTGTCCAACAATAGTTTTACGTGTCCAGATACTTATTTTTTAGCGAGCACAAGACATAAAATTCTGCGATCATCTTTAAAATTTTATAAATAATGGAAATTACTTTAAATTTTTGTAAATTGTTTGGAAGATTGACTTCTACCTATTATCATAGCTGTTCAATTGTATATAAAAGCGATATTGATAAGATTTTTTTTAAGATGTTAATTTATATTTTAAAAATGATGTTCCAATATTGGAACATTGGTTAGTAAACGGTAAAAAAGTGAATTTAAAATGTGAATTTAAATTTAAATTTAATATATAATGGGCTACGAAGCAAACGTCCCACTCGTGTGCCTTTGCTGACCGAACGTCATCTCCAACTGCTCCTACGCTGGGCCCTTGAACATCGGGAAAACACACACACACACACACACACACACACACACATATATATATAAATTTATATTTATATATGTATATATATATATATATATGTATATATATATATATTTATATATATATATATATATATTTATATATATATATATATATATATATATATATTAATATATATATATTTTTATATGTATGTATATATATATATGTATATATATATATATATATAATATATATATATAATATACATATATATATATATATATATATATATACATAATATACATATATATATATATTTATACATACATAATATACATATATATATATATATATATATATATATATATATATATATATATATATATATATATATGTATATATATATATATATATATATATATATATATATATATATAAATTTATATTTATATATATATATGTATATATACATATATA
The DNA here is from genome assembly GCA_032207245.1 of Pardosa pseudoannulata. NCBI lineage: Eukaryota > Metazoa > Arthropoda > Arachnida > Araneae > Lycosidae > Pardosa > Pardosa pseudoannulata. Next base: position 43,283,127 of record CM063509.1, read on the forward strand.
TTTATATATATAAATATATATTTATATATGTATATATATATATATATATATATATATATATACATGTATATATATGTATATATGTATATATATATATACCTTTTGTACGTTTTCTAAAGATATATATATATATATATATATATATATATATATATATATATATATATATATACATTATATGATTTTCGAAAGGATAAATAAAAAAGTTATTTTTAAATCTAAATTGATCTTCATAATAAACTTTTCCGTTTTGTGGTTCCACATGGACTGATGTAAAAACTAGTTTTTGTCTAATTTTTTCCAGAATCTATGTAGTAGACAAGAACATTCGATATGTGTGTAAACATAATAGCTTGTTATAAGTATTTAAAAAAATTATGTTTGTAAAATTGGGGTTCTTAAAGTCGAAAATGATAATTATTTTACATCTATTCGACTTTAAAGTTTCGTGATTCCTTTAGTGATTATAATTCAACTGAATTTAAAATCTGAAAAAATTATTCACTCAAGATTTCCCAGGTCACTAAAAAAGTGATTAGATAAACTAGAATATATTGATCGGTCGCACTTAGAAGTAAGATACTTAGGAATATTTCAGTTTATTTGCAAATTTCGGTATTCTTATGTATTAACGACACTTCAGCTATACATTTAGCCGTTTATATGTGACGCTAAGCTACATATCAATTTTCTACACTGATACATAGTTAGGATAAACCCTTACGCTTTTTTTCAGTTTTGGTATTAACATTAAATACAAGACTAAAAAAAAGAAACTACCATTTTCAGCTTAACATACCGAAAATTATTGAAGTCATATCATTTTTTATTCGGATGATTAATGCATTTCATAGTTCTGTACTAAAATGAATCTCATGTCTAATATTAAATTCCATTATATTTTAAAATACATTAAGTGATCACTTCTCAATCAAATTTTAAATCTTGATCTGAATGTTTTATCCTGTTTTCCCAGTCAGTTAAATTAAATGATTTCGAGTATTAATGGATTGTGCTTGGAACAAATTATATTTCAATCAGATATAGATAGTTTTAGATGGATAAGTAATTTGTATCGTTTATTCTTTAATTTAGGATTTATCGAAATTTCAAACACTCAAGAATATACGCAAAGAGATATAAAGTGTTTCGGTTATAATATTTAAATTAAATCAATTTGAAAATGTTTTCTTGTTAGTTCATTTAGAATTCAGAGGGAATTGTTAAAAGATTTCTATTCCGAAATGTATTTATACACACAATTATTTAAGACTGGACATTTATCAGACCTTTTTTATCTATGTTATCTTTCATCTTATGAATATAATTCTAGTTCATGTAATCATAGAAGTATTTCATTGAATATATATTATATTTACAATTATATATCTTTTAGATTCAAATATTAACTGCATGTTGTAATATTACCTATCTTTTATATGTAAGTCACAATCATAAACATGTCTTTTATAGTTGCAATATTTAAAAAGAATTATAGGACATTTGATTTCAAATCAGTCATGATAGAAAAAGAATATTATTACAGTTACACACACACACACACACACACACACACACACATATATATATATATATATATATATATATATATATATATATATATATATATATATATATATATATATATATATATATATATATATATATATATATATATATATATATATATATATATATGACACGTTCCTATTAAACGACACTAGAATCCTGACATCAGCTTCATATCTTTATTTAAATCTCTTCACACACTACTTTCAATTTTGGCGTTGCACATTGGCGCCCAACTTCTAACAAACGAAGGCTTAGCTGCATCGGGTGGCCACAGCTCTGTCCGTGGAATGTGCACACTGCTCTCTGCTCAGATCACTGCGCGTGAGCCGTATTTATGTGGCTAACTCCTCACGCCGCGTCACTCTCAATAAAGGAATCCCTAATTAAAATCTCTTAAAAGTAATCTACATTTTAAATCCTGACACACACACACATATATATATATATATATATATATATATATATTTATTTATATATTTATATATATATATATATATATATATATATATCTATATATATATATATATATATATATATATATATAAAATATATATATATATACACTTATATATATATATTATATATATATATATATATATATATATATATATATATATATATATATATATATATATATATATATATATTTATATATATACATATATATACATATATATATATATATATATATATATATATATATATATATATATATATATATATATATATATACATATATATACATATACATATATATATATATTATATATATATATATATATATATATACATATATATATTATATATATACATATATATATTTTATATATATACATATATATTATATATATATACATATATATTTATATATATGTATATGTATATATATATATATATATATATATATATATATATATATATTGTGTGTGTGTGTGTGTGTGTGTATAATTAATTGTTATGCCCTGGGAAAATGCATAAGTAGATTTAAAGGCAATATTTTATTTTCTTGATTTTATAATTTTTTTTCTTATCCATACTTCGAATTCTTCATTTCAGTGGCATTAATTTAATTAAAAATTATATATTTCATATAAAATTGCCTTTTTAAAATAAAAATATATCTCAAATATGGTTCACGTTGCGAAAAAAAGTTTAAATATATGTGATATAAAATAATTTTTCATAAATAATTTATGATTTTTGATTTGTAAATAAACTACAA
>CM063509.1:43295920-43303420 GCA_032207245.1 Pardosa pseudoannulata
TCCTTGTCGTTTGTTCTATATTTGAAATTTGTAATATAGATTAGTGTTATTATACTATAATTAAAGATGATATAAAGTAAATTTGGGTTATAAATGACTTTGAAATAAGAACAGCAATGTACTACACCACAGCAAAAACCTTAAAAATTTTTGTCAAGATATCCCAGGCAACTAAAAGAATCTAAAATAAATGAATATGTAAATAAGAATATATTGATCGGTCACACTTAAAAGCAAGATAGGAATATTTCAGTTTATTGGAAACTGTCGGTACTTAAGTATTATCGCCACAGCAGCTAGAGATTTTGCCGTTTACATGTGCCCCAAACTGCACCTCAAATTTCTACACTGATACATAGTTAGGATAACTCCTAATGATTTTTTTAAGCAATGGTATTAACATTAAATAAAAAACTAAAACAAGAAAATACCGTTTTCAACGTAAACATACTGAAAATTATAGAAGTCATATCATATTTTATTCGAATGATTAATACATTTCCAAGTTCTTTACTAAAATGAATCTCATGTCTAATATTAAATTCCATTATATTTTAAAATGCATTAAGTGATCATTTCTCAATCAAATATAAAATCTTGAACTGAATGTTTTATCTTGTTTTCCAAGTCAGTTAAATTAAACGATTTTGAGTATTAATAGATTGTGCTCAGAACAAATTATATTTCAATCAGATATAGATAGTTTTAGATAAGTAATTTGTATCGTTTATTCTTTAATTTAGGATTTATCGAAATTTCAAACACTCAAGGATATACGCAAAGAGATATAAAGTGTTTCGGTTATAATATTTAAATTATATATTTGTCCTAGCATGTTTTATTTTTTTAATATGTGTTTTTATCTTGTTTACATTTTTTGGTCTCTTATTTTGTTTGAACTATTTAGATTGTTGTAGTTTTTTTTGTTTTTTTTTGTTTTACGTTTTTGTGTTTGAATGTTGTTTTTTTTCTGTTTTTTTTGTTTTTTTCTTTATGTTATTTCTGTTTTTTTTTTTTTTGTTTTTTGTTTGTTTTTGTTTTTTTTGTTGCTTGTTTTGTTTTTTTTTTTGTTTAATGTTGTTTTTGTTGTTTTTATTTTTTTTTTTTTTTTTTTTTTTTTTTATTTTTTTTTTTTTTTTTGTTTTTGTTTTTTGTGTTTTTGGTTTTTTTTTTTGTTTTTTTATTTTTTGGTTTTTTTTATTTTTTTTAATTGTTTTTTGTGTTTTTTTTTTGTTATTTTTTTTTTCTTTTTGGTTGTTTTTTTTTTTTGTTTTTTTTTTTGTTCTGTTTATTTTTTTTGTTTTTGTTTTATGATGTTTTTTTATTTTTGTTTTTTTTGGATTTTTTTTTGTTTTTGTGATTCTTTTTTTTTTTTTGTTTTTTATATTGTTTTTTATTTTTTTTGTTTTTGTTTTTTTGTTGTTTTTTTTTGTTTTTTTTTTTTTTTTATTTTTTTTTTTGTTTTGTTATTTTTGTTTTTTGATTTTTTTTGGTTTCCATTTGTGGTGAAAATGTTTTCTTGTTAGTTCATTTAGAATTCAGAGGGAATTGTTAAAAGATTTCTATTCCGAAATGTATTCATACAAAAAATTGTTTAATACAGGAAATTTATCAGACATAGTTTAGAGATGTTATCTTTATTTTATGGATATAATTGTAGTTCATGTAATCATGCAAGTATATCCTTGAATATATATTATATTCAAAATTATATGTCTTTCGATTTCAGATATTAACTGTATGTGTAAATATTACCTATCTTTTATATGTAAGTCACAATCATAAACATGTCTTTTATAGTTGCAATATTTAAAAAGAATTATAGGACATTTGATTTCAAATCAGTCATGATAGAAAAAGAATATATTTTATATAGATATATATATATATATATATATATATATTTTATAATATATATATATATTTAATATATATATATATATTTTATATTTATATATATATATTATATATATATATATTATAATATATATATATTTTTTTATATATATATATATATATATATATATTATATATATATATATTTATATATATTATATATATATTTATATATTTATATATTATATATATTATATATATATATATTTATATATTATATATATTATATTATATATATATATATATATATATACATAATTATATATGTATATATATATATATATATATATATATATATATATATATTTATTTATTTACTTATTTATTTATTTATATAAATCTCTGGGGAAATGCATGTGTAGATTTAAAGACAATATATTATTTACTTGATTTTATTATCTTTTTCCTTATCCATAGTTCGAATTCTCTATTTGAATAGTATTAACTTAGTTAAAAATTATATATTTGATATAAAATTGCCTTTATATAATAAAAATATATCTCAAATAGGGTTCAAGTTTCTAAAGAATGTTTACATATGTGTGCTATAAAAAAATTTGCATAGATAATTTATGATTTTTGATTTGCAAATAAATTGCAACAAAGCCAGTCAAACATTTATCAAGTTCTTCGTTTTAAAAAACGAACTCTAAACAAACAATTAATCTGCATTTTTCTATCCTGCCTTAAATTAAATTTTGCACGATATAAAATAATCTTCTATTTCGTTCTAGTTTAACAAATATTAAACACCACTTTTTAACAACAATTTTGTACAAAACTTTGAAATGGAAATTTTTGATACAATAACAAAGATTTGTTTTGGGAGAAATCAGATTAGCTAATGCATATTATTAATGTAATGTAATAGCTAATGTAATGTAATGTTTTGTTTGTATTGCGAGTAAAACATTTATTTACTGAAGTCTAAACTGTAAAAAGTTTCCCTTCAAACTCTTAAAACATTTTTGCAATGCATTTATCTAATTCTAGGATTTCGAGGATCTTAAAAATTTATATCGACATTTGAAAATAAATCCATTCCCTTAATCAGGTGTTTTAGAGTAAGGTGCTATTATAATTGAATTTCTTTAATGTTCGGATGCACAACAGAAAACATTAAAATTTTCCTGTAAAGAAAATAATTTAAATATCGCATTTCGCAAAAAGAACTTTTCGTTCCTTTTTCAGTATAGATAAGCAAACCATGCATTTATATGGATTTTAATATACGTATGGGAACATTTCTAAAAATTCAATAAATTCATAGTTGAACGTATATACGTTATTAAATATTACTTGTTTTGCAGAACTAAACTGTTGTACAAAATAGAAGGATTTAACAAAAATTTAAATAAATCCTAAATAACAATATATTTGTTTGAGACAAATCATTAAATTACATAGAAATGAATTTACTGATATAAAATATATGTTTTCGAAACTTTATGCGTTGTTGATATATTGAAGTAAAAGTATAATTTTGACCTATTTCTTGGAAAATAGAGATCTTTAATATATATATTTGCTTTAAAAATTCATACTAATTAGAAATCATTAAATAAGATTTTTTTCTTTAATTTAAATCATATTTTCATAATTATTTTTAAAACGTATTCGCAAATAAACTCTACAGATGAAAACTTTTGAGCTGTGATTAAGATTTTTGTTGTTAATAAGGATTACGTTTCCGCTATAATGCATATTTTTATTATAGGTGTAATATCATTTACATGTGAAAATTATGTATATTAAATGTATACGAATAGTTGAATCTTTTTTTAAAACTTTTAATAGTAAAGATATCCTTGTAATGCGAATATTAAATGCTGTTTCTTTAAATAAATAAAACACTAAAATATTTAAGAATATTTTTTATATTTCAATACGAGTCTAATTGGTAAAAATTTAGTTATCTGACAAATTTTATTAAAACTGCTCCTATTTCACAGCAAACAAATGTACTGAATTTAATTTTTCACTTTATCTCTAGATTTTATATATCACGTTTATCGACTTCGGTCAAATATTATCAATATCACTCAAATATTTCGAGGTATATCATGTTTGAGCAACCTCATTTTTTTACGTTTTCAAAACTGAGTCATAATCAAAAGGAGAAATTATTTTGCAGTTTTATACAAGTGACAGCATAATTTACGACAAACCCATTAATAGATATTCTCCAAAATTTGAAAAAATGAGTGCTTAAAAGTAACGCAGCAGAAATATTTCAAAATTACTTATTCAATACCAAAAAATGTCAAACTAATCTAATTCTTTTTTTAATTTAAAATAAATGTGTATGACAAAACGCAAGAGTTGTAAAATTATCATATTATTTAAAAACGTTTTTTGATAATGAAGTGTATAACTAACTTGATTATTTCAGAATAAAAAACCACTTCGTTTCGGAAGGTTTTTGATCCCATTAAATTTTTGGAACATTATTTTTGTTTTTATATCTTCTTAAATCACTCTAATAGATGAAGTTTCCTTCTACATTACAAAAAGAAAAATATTTATCTAACATACTATCTTTAAAATCGAAATCATTTAAATGAACACAAAAATAAAGAATTGAAAATCCATTTATTGATCTGATGACAAAATATTTAAAACATCAATATACAAGGATTGGCGTATAAGTCATGGCAATTTTTCTTTTTCTTGTCGATATGTGAACGGATCACAGACGTATATGTGTCGTGGGGAAGTTCTGCAGGCATAGTGTGCATGCAGAACAACAGATGACTCTGTGATAGCTCGTAGTAGAGCAGTGAGGGCTGTAAAATCAGTCAATTGGTAAGTATCGTGCGAGATGAAAGTAACACGTGTTGAGCAGTGAGCTAACGTCAAAATAGCCGCTCTCAGAGGGAGAAATGTCTCCGGGAATTAGTGCTTCCCACATCGTTGGCAGAGTGGGGTGACAGTAGCAGGTGACTACTTTGAGGGTCTTCAGGTCCAGGTTTGTCATGTCAAATTTATGTGTACTGTGTTGTCAATCTTTTGGACCGTGAAGGTCATATTGCTCTGTATACTACCGTAATAAATTAGTGTGTTGCGATATTACAGTGCTATTTATTGTTCACACACCTTGGTAATTTGGTTGATTAATATTACCTTGATATAAATCTTAATTTTATTTATTAAACTTTAATTTAAATGAATGCTTAAAATCAAGAGTACAATATTACGTATGTTTTCATATGCTGTTTCCTCATCAGCTGTTTTTTTATAATATTATCAATATTTGGTTTAGTACAGTTAGCTAATGTATATGACTGTGAAACGAAAACGTTTCTAAGCTTATGTTTTTTACTGAATAATTAATCAAAATTCATTATATTGAGCACACGGTATTATTTTTTTAATAATACGTATTTTCTGATACTGTTTTCTTAGTAGCTGTTGTCAATGTATTTGCAGCATAAGATTTTGTTTAGTTAGCAATTATAAGTAGACTGACAAAAAGAAAAATCATCTAAACTTGTTTTTATAGCTACATACTTAATAAAGATTAATTTTAATATTTGAAACCACAGCTGTAATTTTTTTTCAATATGATTTATATTTACTTTTACTGATTAATCAACAAAATCATATGTTGAAAATACAATTTCAACAGCTGCTGAGGACACCGAAGCAGTGAAAATGCTTATTATTAAAAAATTATGTAGTCAATTATAAATTTTTATTAAGTATTTAGGTATTAACTAAGGTTAGGTACAAACTTCGATGCTTCTGCATTTACCAGTCTACATATAATAGCTAACTGTACTAAATAAAATATTGACAACTCTGTTACAACAGCTGCTGAGGAAGCTGTAGAAGTCAATATAAGTGATATTAAAAAAAATCACAACTGCAGAATAAAAATTTATAATAAATCTTTATTAAGTATTTAGAAATAAACACACACTTAGATGATTTTTCTTTTTTTTCCAGTCTACATATAATAGCTAACTGTACTAAATAAAATATTGACAATATTGTTACAACAGCTGCTGAGGAATCAGTAAAAGTAAATATAAGTGATATTGAAAAAAATTACAGCTGTGGTTTCAAATTTTATAATGAATCTTTATTAAGTATTTAGCAATAAAATCAAGTTTAAATGATTTTTCTTTTTGTAAGTCTACTTGTGATTGCTAACTGAACAAAATCATCTGCGGAAAATACATTTACAACAGCTGCTAAGGAAACAATAGCAAAAAATAATTATATATATATATATATATAGGTATATATATATATATATATATATATATATATATATATATATATATATATATATATATGTAATAAATAAAAATAACATTTATATCAAGATAATATTAATCAACCAAATCTACTAAATAGGCTCTATGAAATGTTACATCCTGCGTCTTAGATAAAATCATATGATGTAAACTTTAATACCTAGTTTAAATGAGATCAAAAAGTTTTCATAAATTATAATATCAAGAGTGCTAAAAATGAGCTCTTAAAAGCCTAAAAGCAGATAATACGATCTTGAATAGTTATAACATGTGAAACTACAAAAATCCTAAAGTGTTTTATATAAATTTTCCAGAAATCAAGTAAAATCTGTACAAGTCTTTTAAAATATTTAACATTTCCTCCCACGGTAAATGTTCTTAAAGAAGATATGCACAACACATAATGAATATGTTACATTGGGATAAAATCTATTTAGAAATGTAATCATCTTACACGTAAGCCTTAGGCTTTATTTGCTATTAAAATTTCCCTTTGTATTTTTAAATCCGAGGATATTAATGTGTGTTTGCCTTCTTAAGTTCATTCACAAACATTAAGTTTTTAAACTCTAAGAATGAAGTATTTTTCCTGATTTAAATACGTATTTAAAATTTTTGTTTTAATCCGTATTTAGATTTTTGTTTAACAGTGTAAAGCTTTAAATCCTCATTTAACTCCTCTTCTTAGTATTTCGACGACATTAAGATTAATATAGTGAAGTACTTCATGACAATATTGAAAACCTAGACCTATTTTTCGTATTACAAGAATATAGATTTATAATGTGTTAAATAAAATGGGAAATATCCATGCATAAGCTAGGAACTAAAAATGAGGTCCATAAAGTGAATTTCATGATTTTCCAAATATCGCTTATGCATTATATATATACAGGGTGTCCCGGAAGTCCGTGTACAAACTTGGAGGGAAGGTAGGCAACATTGTGAGGAGCCATAATTACATAGGAAAGCATAGGCGGAAATGTAACCCTTACGAGATAAAGAGACACAAAGACGATAAGTACACACACACAGAATGTAGTGTAAAACGCTTTATTACACACAAAAAAAGCAATAATAAATAAAAAGTATTACAGGAGGTATTCGAAATTGCTGCCATTGGCATGAATGCACGCACGACACAGACGCGACATGGATTGGTGGACATTTTCGAAAATTCCGGTCGTTTCACAGATCGTAGCAGCAGCGATGGATATCCGTGCCACCAGGTCCATTGCAGAATTGACGGGCGTGTTGTACACAAGGCTCTTCATGGCACCCCAGAGAAAAAAAATCCAGAGCAGATAAATCAGGGGATCTGGGAGGCCAAGCGACTTGACCA
>CM063509.1:43308420-43313420 GCA_032207245.1 Pardosa pseudoannulata
GTAAGTAAAATATTAAGATTTAATAACATTTCAAATCTTTAAAAATTAATCAAGTATTTCGAAAACTATTTTAACAATTATTTAAACAATTGTTAAGGTAATTGTAAGTATTCATAGGCTACTTCGAGAGTAGCATCAAAAAACTAATACATTATGATTTCAAAAATGATATTACCAGACTTACGGAATGTATTATGATTTAATAACATTTAACGTTTTTACTAATTAATCAGTTATTTAACCAATTAAAATTTTAACAATTAATCGGTTGCTTCAACATAAGCTTTCAGATAATAATACATTACGATTTTAAAAATATTATTATCAGCTTTATAGAAGTAAGATATAATATAATATATCAAATTTGTAACGTTCTCTCTACCGTTACTCTGGACAATTCATATATTAGTTTCAACCTTCGCAGTGGTGGCACTAATTCTTCTATTTTTGAGAAAAAAGTAATTTTAACTTAAAGCTTTATTTTCTGTATGCGGTCTTGAAGGACAGCTGTAACTCAAAAATACTCTTTTGAGTTAATCTTTTCTTACTAAGAACTTTGATTCATTTCTTATTTCATTTATAACAGTAAGACTCACCTCAATGAAATTAGACCGGACTCACCAAAATCGTTTAACGGCTGACCCGATTAATCACTGTTTAAACCGAGAATTGAGTCCCACAATTGGTTAGCGCCATGAGTTAATCGAGGTTAGCTGTTAAATGACATTGGTGCGACCTAAGTTTCATTGATGTGAGACCAGTCCTCAGAGAGGTATAGGAAAGAACGCAGTTAATCCATACTTAACCACTGGTTAGTTAAATCATCTGTCCGCATGCACACCATTAGATCAGGTAACTGATCTAACTTCATTACAAATTTTTAACAATTAATGAAGCATTTTAACAATTAAATCTTTAACAAAGAATTGTTATCTCAACTGATGTATTAAAAATTATATATTAGAATACCAATCTACTTTATGAGGTCTTAAGAACAGCTGTAACTCACAAATACTCGTTTGAGTTACTCTTTTCTTACTAACAACTCTGATTAATTTCTTATTTCAATTTCCAACAGTAAGACGCACCTCAATGAAACACCGGGCCTGTCTCATCAAAGTCGTTTAACGCCTAACCGTGATTAATCTCTGTTTAAACGGGAATATTTCGTCCCATCACTGGTTGGCACCATGGCTTAATCGCGGTTAGCTGTTAAATGACTTTGGGGCGATCTAATTTTCATTGATTTGAGACATGTCCTCACACAGATATAGGAAACACTGCAGTTAATCCATACATGACCACTGGTTAGTTAATCATCTGTCCACATGTGCAACATTAGATCAGGTAACTGACCTAACTTCCATATAAATTTTTAACAATTAATGAAATATTTTAACAATTAGATTTTTAATAATGAATTGTTATCTCAACTGATGTATTAAAAATTATACATTAGAATACCAATCTCACTTATAACAGTGCCAATCTAACGTATTTTCATCCTTACGTAACTTTTACATAAAATTTTTGTTATGTTACATAATAATTATGTTATAATATAGTTAAATAATTCTTACCTAAGTGAAACCTCAAGCCTGACCTGATGAGCGGGAGTGGATTTTCGCCGGGAATCACATAGCTATACTAATTGAAAGCTCGGGAAATGAAAATATAACTGAAAATTCGGGAAATAAAAATATAACAATAGCTCAATTAATCTTAACAAATGGCTTAAATTCTGTTTTAAAATTTGCAAAATATATTAAAATAGTAATTTTGAAAAATTTGTCGGATCAAATTTTGATAGATAAATTTTTTTAATGTCAATCTTTTTTATTTATATTAATGTAAAAAAATGTTTTTAAATTAAGGAGGGGGGGCTCCGTCCCCCTAGACCTCCCGTAAATGTATTTACTATTCATCTAAAAGATTTGAGTATAAATTTAATGCGATATTTACTCTTCTTTAATAAAAAACAATTTAATAAACACATACTAACAACATATAGAAAACTAATGCTTAAATCTATCCCCCTTCATTAAAAAGCAACACAAATGATCCAAACCTTCCGTCGATGCAAAGAATTTGTGCCGAAAACAAAGTAAAATATCCCTTTAAAATAAAATAACTAAAACACTTACTTCATTCCTTGGATGCACTTCTTCATCCGCAGTATGTGGTGCATATAGGGTCTTTACGCAAGATAAGAAGGCTCGAAAAAGACCTTCAGTATGGTTTTTATTTAAGTAAATATAAGTATGTCTATAATACTTAATTTACTTTCCTTAATCTTACCACCAGTAGCCATCACTCATAGGGAATGGAACAAAATCAAAAGGTGAAACAATCCACGTGTGCATTCAAGGACATCCAACGGTAAAATGGCTGAAAACGAATTTAACTTGTTTAAATTTTTAAAACAAATTGCCGTTGGTCAAAGAAAGAATGAATTCAAATTATTTGTAAGCCAATGAGAAAGAGGCGCATTTCAAATTAAACAATTTATCAGCCAATCAGAAAGAGGCGCAATTCATACGCAACAGAAGAGTAGCGTGACGAGAGCACGTGATTAAAGCACGGCGAGGAGAGGAGAAAGTAGATGGGGTTACCAAAATAGGCGCGTTATCGCCCATTTGGCAGGGGGGACCCAATCGTTCAATCAAGCCACCTTTTTCATCCTTACGTAACTCTTACATAATAATTATGTTATGTTACATAATAATTATGTTATAATATAGTTAAATAATTCTTACCTAAGTGAGATATTACAATTTAAAAATATTTTGAATTTCGCATTTTTTCATTTGCTATTTTGCTTAACTTGTTTATTGGCTTAAGAAATCTTCAGTGGAGATAAATTAAATTCTTCTCTTTTTCTACTTAAGGAACTTTAAATTGAGATTTAATTCAATAGTATGTTTAAAAATAATCTTAATTTTCTTCTTCTACCTGCTAATTTATCACGTTTGTACTGTTCAAAATTTAGCTATTAGAATATTTTCTTAATTTAGCTAATTAATGTTAAAATAAAAGTATAGATTTATTTATCTTCTTTTTACTACATCAAAAATAAAAATATTTTATCAAAATTTATTTCATAGTTAGTTATAACAACTCAAATATTCAAATAAATTTTTAAAAGAATTCAAATTGCTAAATGAAATAAGTAATATTATGCATTTTCCTGTTTAAGAACGGATGCAAATGTAAAACAAAAGTAGCATTTTAAGTAAAATAAAGAAAAACAGATTTCTTTAAAAATAAATGAATGTGTAAATAGCTAGGGCAGTATAATCCAATAAGTAAATTTGAGCCATTTTTTTGCTTCCATTAGAGGGAAAAGCTACCACACAACTGTTAATCCCGTGATAATTTGATTTTGTGAAAAATTAAAAGAAGACTAATAACGGAAAAGTTGTCCTTTTTATGTCTGCATTAACAAATTAACACAGACTGAAACAATAATGTTTTCCTTAATTATAAAAACACCTAACATGATATAAAGTCTTTCGTGTGTATGGTACTATTATATGTGTATGGTACTATGTATGTAATTCTCTTTAGAATAATAAGATTTAATACGATTTTCAAAGAACTCAAAATGATAAAAGTGCTATCTTATTCCTATTATATAATACTTACGGAAGGTGAAATTATTTTTACTTCAGTGTTTATATTACGATTTTTAGTGTTGTTTATGTAATAGAACACGTTAATAGGATTCAAATAAATAAAATAATTCTAGTATATTCATTATTAATAACTTATTAATAATTTATTTATTGTCAAAGGTAATATCGTTTATTTGATTGTTTAAAATACATTTCAATGTAAAACATTACATGTATTTAAAGAAAAAAAAATTAATTACAGAAAAGAATACCACCATATTTGCTATTGATAAAAACAATTTATTACTTCAAGTAATAATATACAGTTGATTTTTAGTGGTGTAGTACATTATTGTTGTTACTTCAAATCCATTAACACTAGATTGTACGAGATTTCTTGTATACCTATATTGCCCCAAAACAGTCGAAATGACTGCATTGTGAAAAAATAACAAATATGTAATGACATTCGTTTTAAATTAATTTTTAATAGTATATAATAAAGGAGGACGGAAGTAACTACAATTATTCATAAACCCATTTATATGTTATAGAAAAAGTCACCAAATTCTAAGAAATTGTGTCATTATATTTCATAATTGTTTTTCTAATTGAAATTAAAAAACAGTCAAAATGACTGCCTTGAGCAATCTAGTGTTAATAACCAAAGTTTGCTTTATATCATCTTTAACATTAATTATAGCAAAATGCCACTTATCTATATTACAATTGGGATAAGGTTTTCAAAATCAATAAGGGAGGAAAGGAGATAGCAGTGTCTATTGATCGTCTGAAACCATCATATCTCCTGGCAGATTATTCAAACTCTTCTGCGAATAACTCTTCAGCCTCTAACGATGACATCCAGGACAAAATGCAGGCGGCACTACCAATTGTGGATCAGATTCCTTCTACTGTGCTATCTCCAAAGCAGCAAACTCAAAATATGGCCATCAAAATTAGACATCCAGTGAGATTTGCAGAACGTATTCAATAGGAGAGGGGTACTGTGGCGACGTAACTCAAAATATTACCTCGTACAAAAGCAAATGCAGCTATTTCAATTCTGACTTTTCCTTTTTTCCTGATGGCATCTCGAGACATTTTCCTATTCTTCTGCCATTTTGTATTGTGAGCTGTTCACTTCTATTATCTCCAGACGTTGAGATGTAAAGGAAATTCCGATGAAATCTATATTAAATATTTAAGCTTTCGATTGTATATTTGTTGTTCTCTTCGTTTATTTGCTCCCCACAATTTACAAATATATCAGTAAGAAGAAGAGATAAGGAAAAATGCTAAAAAATATTTAAAAAATAAAAAGCAAAAGAAGCACTCCACGTGCTACACCTGAAAGAAAAATTGCCAAAGTGTATGCGAAAGCAA
>CM063509.1:43330920-43338420 GCA_032207245.1 Pardosa pseudoannulata
ATTCCTCTGTTTTAGAAAAATATTATCGACCACAAATTAAATGATATTCGACTAGTATTGTCCTGAATATCGACTTAATCTTGTAAAACTTGTAGTACTTAATCTTGTTAAATTGTTATTGAATTTCCAGTTTCCAATTAAGTCTGTAAACAAAATCCTTTCTTTTTAAAAAACTTCAGCATAAATGTTTTAAAATTTCATTATGATAACTTCATATAAAAATAACATATGTAAAATGAATCAAAATAAGCATTCCTCTGTGTTAGAGAAATATTATCAACAAAATTTTAAATGATACTCGACTAGTATTTTTCTGAATATCGGTTTAATCCATATTGGACCGATGTCCTATAAATAGGACATCAAATAAAATTCCATTTAATAAAAGTTTATAAATATTTTCTGAGTGGATTTTATTTTAATACCTTTAAAATAGACACACTTTAGCATAGTAATGAAAAAACACTGAGATATCAAATTATATTGTAATGTAAAATTTATTTTCAGCAAAACCCTTAAAAATCGTTATTTTTTATTCTTTAATTTTATATTTATTATTATTTTATTTTCAAACATTGTGGAGGTTACTTTTAGTTTAAAAACAGACCTAATAATGTACATCAAATTTTGTTAAAAAATATATTTTACACGTGTAATTTGTAAATATATAAAAGGTGTCCTGAAATTAGGACAAAAGTTCAATCCCGATTATTTTTCTACGAATTCGATATTGCATTCGTAGCACACATTCTTTTCTTATCTTTCAATGAAAACGAGTTCAAACACCTGTTCACACACCTG
This sequence comes from Pardosa pseudoannulata, assembly GCA_032207245.1. Classification (NCBI taxonomy): domain Eukaryota; kingdom Metazoa; phylum Arthropoda; class Arachnida; order Araneae; family Lycosidae; genus Pardosa; species Pardosa pseudoannulata. Next base: position 43,331,722 of record CM063509.1, read on the forward strand.
GACAACAAGGGGTAAATCGATGTCTATTATATTCAGGAAAACTGGAGATTGCAAAATAATCTTAGTCTCCTACTCTCACGCTTGGTTGAAATTTTTCTAGTGTTTAGTGCTGCTTGCAGCTCTATTTGTTTCTGCTAAGAATTTCTTTACTTCACTCTGCATTATGCTTCAGTAAATATACAACGTAAATTTTTAACAGCCCAAGAGGCTGTCGAATATATGAATTCTTTAAGTGATGCGGAAATTCATAATTCTGAAATTGTTATTGTTCCTCCTAATACAGATTCTGTTTGTGATGAAGTAGAGATAGATGATTCAGCCATAAAATGTTAAAAGCCAGTTGTGTGGGATAGTCTAAAAATTCAATGTAAATTGAAATTTTATCTAATGACTCTAAAGAATGTCATGTTCCTCCTAAAAAAACCCAGTGAGTAAAACGTCACCGAAAATTTGAACCATCAAGTAAATCGATTTCTACTCGAGATTATGAAACTATAAGCGTATAATGAATTCTGTAAGTTTTTATAACTTACAGAAATATTTAGTTGGTGTGGTACAATGTGTGTTAACTTTTAGGTTTCGGCTGGTACAGCAGTTGTACCATAAATGTTTAGAAACCCAAAAGTCGGCTAGGGTACAACAGTTGTACCGTAGATATTTCTCCCCTTTTGCATGGACTAGGTCATTACTCACTTGTCATTTGGCCAGTCCCTCCCTATTGTTGAAGTTTTGCTGAGTGCATAAGTACCGAGAAGGAAGAATGTGATTTTGTTTGGCTATATATGGAACAACTGGCGCTTTTTTGTCCATGCCCAGCAGTTTTTTGTAAACTATCCATTCTATCTTGTGAAACAAATCCGTTTGGAAGCAAGTCAAAGTTTCTTTCCTTCGTTGTTTATTTTTTTTATTTAATCTGATAATGGCTCCAAAATTTAACGGTCTTTCTCAAAGTGAGATGTCAAATAACAACTTTCAGACTGGTTTTGGAGCAACCCTGCATTGTAACGTCCTCCACTCCCAGAGTGTGACAGCCGAACGCTGGCCGGTTGGTTAGGGCGCTGATCGTCGGTACCGGAGTTCGTGGGTTCGAATCCCACTATGACATGGATGTTCGCAGCCGTTCGGAGTCGGATTTAAGCAGTAGGTCTCGGTCTCCTTAGCCCCCGTGTGCAAAACAGTAGACCGTAGCGCTCCAAACTAAACCAAACCCAGAGAGTGACAACAGGACAAAAGATTTCCCTCTTGAGAAAATGGAAGGAGGGGGTAGGAATTTCCGAAAATGCTGCCGATTTATAGTCCAAACGCAAGCCAACGGTCAGCCGAAGCTTAAAGGTTAATCTTGTGAAACTTGTAGTACTTAATCTTGTTAATTTCCAGTTTCCAATTAAGTCTGTTAACAAAATCCTTTTTATTTTAAAAACTTCAGCATAGATGTTTTAAAACTCCATTATGATAACTTCACATGAAATACCATTTATTAAAATGTATCAAAGTAAGAAATTCCACTGTATTAGAGAAATATCATTAGCAACAATTCAAATGAAAAAAGTATGAAATTCCACTGTGTTAGAGAAATATCATTAGCAACGATTTAAATGATAAAAGTAAGAAATTCCACTGTGTTAGAGAAATATCATTAGCAACAATTTAAATAATATTTGACTAGTATTATTCTGAGTATTGACATAACTAGTGTCGGGTAATTGGGACTAGAAAATAGTTCAAAAGCAGAAGCAACATCACTCTTAGCACTACAATTAAAGCATTTTAACTGATTCAATATTTAGACACCGAATTTAAAAACCACAATGTACATCGGAATTTTCGAACAATTCTCTGACATATGAAAAGACTGGGTGTAAATCTTTTCATTAACTATGAGCGTAATGGCATTTTTACACAACACTCCGAAATTAAACGAAAACTTTGTTATAAGAATATAAACTTTTTTTCCTTGGAAAAATTAACGTGCGTTAGAAATTGCTTTAATTATTTTGAAATAGCAGGAAACTGACAATTAAATACTTTTTTCTTTTTTCTGTTCTTTTATCAAACAAGTGATAAATGTCCATGCCATCTAATTAAAAGACATTTTCTTCTTTCACATATTTACGGAATGAAAGCTTCCCGATTCCTGCAGTGTTATCGAACAAATAATTAAAGCACGAAAAGGAGACAAATTGCCGAGACTTCCTTCGACATAAAAGGATGTCACTTCCTCTTTATTAAAGGAAATTTAAACAAAAATCGCTTTAGAAGTAGCGAAATAAATTCAAGACAATGACTTTCAATGAATTTTTGAGCTGAGTTGCAGTAAAGGAAAAGTTGTGAATCCCATTTGTATAAATTAAAAGCTTCTCTTCCGAAGTGAGCTGTAAAATTCTTCTTTTGGTTTCGTTTTCTGGACTCGAAATGTTTAGGCCCATTATTTCAAAATTTGCTTTCACTTTTCTGCAATATATTCTTCACTTTTAGTTAAAAGTATGATAGAAACTAGTACTTGAAAGCAGAAGGGTTTTCTATTAGTATAAGTATCGCAAATATAATACAGAGGAATATGTAAAAGTTACATATGGCACTAGCATATATCCCGTCATATGACGGGAAAAGTAAAATTTTTAATTTTAAATAATTGTAAAGTACCCTATGAGGAGGTAAAAAATGGTTTGTGTTTTGGCTGAGAATTATCTGGATCACTAATTTCAATTCAATTAGAAAGATAATTCAAAGTTTTCTTAGTTATAAGGCCCATTATTTTAAAATTTGCTTTCACTTTTTTGTAATGTATTCTTCACATTCAGTTAAAAGTAAAGTATAAACCAGTACTTGAATGCAGAAGAGTTTCATATTGGTATAAGCATTGCAAATATAATATAGAATAAAATATAGACGTTATATATAGAACTAGCATATAGCCTGCCATATGACGGGATCAGTAAGATTTTCAATTTTCCAGAATTGTAAAGTACCCTATGAGGAGGTAAAAAATTGCTTTATTTTGGCTGATTTATTATCTGGTAAACACTCAATAATTTTTTTACCTTAATAGTTCTCTAAAGTCTCCCGATACTGTGAAAGCATTTTAGAATCACGTTAAACCCATTTAGAAAGATAATTCAAAGTTTTCTTATTTACGTCCAAATTATAAGGCCGCCCATTATTTTAAAATTTTCTTTCAGTTTTCTGCAATATATGCTTCACTTTCAGTTAAAAGTGTGGTATAAACCACTACTTGAATGCAGAAGGGTTTTATATTGGTATAATCATTGTAAATATAATATATAGTAAAATGTAGATGTTATACATAGAATTTGCATATAGCCCATCATATGATGGCATCTATAAAATTTTCAATTTTTCAGAATTGTAAAGTACCCTATAAGTCAGGTAAAAAAAGGTTTTTTTGGCTGAAAATTATCTAGTACAAGCTCACTAATTTTTTTTTTAACTTAATACTCCTCTAAAGTCTCCCGATACTGGTAAAGAAGTTTAAAATCACTTTAAATTCACTTGGAAAGATAATTCAAAATTTTCTTACCTACGTCAAAATTTTAATGCCCATTATTTTAAAATTTGCTTTCACTTTCCTCCAATATATTCTTCAGTTTCAGTTAAAAGTATAGTATACACCAGTACATGAATACAGAAGAGTTTCATATTGGTATAAGCATTGCAAATATAACATAGAAGAAAATGTAGATTTTATATATAGAACTAGAATATAGCCCGTCATATGACGGGATCAGTAAAATTTTCAATTTTCCAGAAATGTAAAGTACCCTGTGAGGCAGGTAAAAAATTGCTTTATTTTGGCTGAGGATTATCTGGTACACTCTCAATTTTTTTTTTACCTTAATATTTCTCTAAAGTCTCCCGATACTGTGAAAGCAATTTAGAATCACGTTAAACCCATTTAGAAAGATAATTCAAAGTTTTCTTAGCTACGTCGAAATTATAAGGCCCGCTATTTTAAAATTTGCTTTCCCTTTTCTGCAATATATTCTTCACTTTATGTTAAAAGTATAGTATACACCAGTACTTGAATACAGAATAGTTTCATATTGCTATAAGCAATACAAATATAATATAGAGTAAAATGTAGATGTTGTATATAGAACTAGCATATAGCCCGTCATATAACGGAATCTGTAAAATTTTCAATTTTTCAGAATTGTAATGTATCCTATAAGGCAGGTAAAAAAAAAAGTTTGTATTTTGGGTGAGAATTATCTGGTACACATTCAATAATTTGTTGACATTAATACTACTCTGAAGTCTTCCGATACTGTGAAAGCAGTTTAGATACACGTTAAATTTAATTAGAAAGCTAATTCAAAGTTTTCTTTGCTACGTCGAAATTATAAGGCCCGTTATTTTAAAATTTGCTTTCACTTTTCTGCAAATTTTCTTCTCTTTCAGTTAAAGTATAGTATAAACCAGTACTTGAATGCAGAAGATTTTCATGTTGGTATAAGTATTGCTAATATTACATAGAGTAAAATGTAGATTTTATATATAGAACTAGCATATAACCCGTCTTATGACGGGATCAGTAAAATTTTCAATTTTCCAGAATTGTAAGGTACCCTGTGAGGCAGGTAAAAAAGGTTTATTTTTTGGCCGAGAATTATCTAGTACACTCTCAATAATTTGTTTTCCTTATTACTCTTCTAAAGTGTCCCGATACTGTGTAAGCAGTTTAGAATCCCTTTAAACTAAATTAGTAAGTTAATCAAAGTTTTCTTAGCTATGTCGAAATTATAAGGCCATTATTTTAAAATTTGCTTTCACTTTTCTGCAATATATTCTTCATATTCAGTTAAAAGTTCGGTAGAAACCAGCACTTGAATGAAGAAGGATTTTATATTGGAATAATCATTGTAAATATAATATATAGTAAAATGTAGATGTTATACATAGAATTTGCATATAGCCCGTCATATGATGGCATCTACAAAATTTTCAAATTTTCAGAATTATAAAGTACCCTATAAGTCAGGTAAAAAAAGGTTTTTTTGGCTGAAAATTATCTAGTACAAGCTCACTAATTTTTTTTTTAACTTAATACTCCTCTAAAGTCTCCCGATACTGGTAAAGAAGTTTAAAATCACTTTAAATTCACTTGGAAAGATAATTCAAAATTTTCTTACCTACGTCAAAATTTTAATGCCCATTATTTTAAAATTTGCTTTCACTTTCCTCCAATATATTCTTCATTTTCAGTTAAAAGTATGGTAGAAACCAGTACTTGAATTCAGAAGGGTTTTATATTGGTGTAAACATTGCAAATATAATATATAGTAAAATGTAGATATTATACATAGAACTTGCATATAGCCCGTCATATGACGGGATCAATAAAATTTTCAATTTTCCAGAAATGTAAAGTACCCTGTGAGGCAGGTAAAAAATTGCTTTATTTTGGCTGAGGATTATCTGGTACACTCTCAATTTTTTTTTTACCTTAATATTTCTCTAAAGTCTCCCGATACTGTGAAAGCAATTTAGAATCACGTTAAACCCATTTAGAAAGATAATTCAAAGTTTTCTTAGCTACGTCGAAATTATAAGGCCCGCTATTTTAAAATTTGCTTTCCCTTTTCTGCAATATATTCTTCACTTTATGTTAAAAGTATAGTATACACCAGTACTTGAATACAGAATAGTTTCATATTGCTATAAGCAATACAAATATAATATAGAGTAAAATGTAGATATTATACATAGAATTTGCATATAGCCCGTCATATGACGGGATCAATAAAATTTTCAATTTTCCAGAATTGTAAAGTACCCTATGAGACAGGTAAAAAATGTTTTTTTTGGCAGAGATTTATCTGGTACACGCTCAATAATTTGTTTACCTAAAGATTTAACTGAATAACTAAATTGAAGGGCAAAGCGCCGGCCACCTGTACAATTCCACTGCGAAATTTACCCACGCTCAATGTATTAATGGCCTTTTAAAATTTCTAGACATTTCTAAATCGATTAAAACAAACCTCATTGAAATATACAAATTACAATGTATAAAATTATACACTCTTTGCAATTAATATCATTACTTTTAAGGAAACTATAAAAATTTTAAATTCATTTTACTGGAAGTGGTTTATTTTCAAATCCTTCGCAGTATAAGTCAAAAATTATTGCACATATAGATATTAAATTTTTACATTAAATATATTATAAACTGAAGGCGAAACTCTACCGACTTTTTAGTTGTTTATATCATTTAGTATTTATAGTATTTGAAATGGAATTATTGAACTTCCTTTTAGCTTTATTGAAAATTTAATCCCTTGGTGTAATTTTTCTGATACTTTTTAAAAGTTTATGTTTGTAAAGAATTATGCCTAACAATTATTGTTTATAAAAAGAAAAGAAAATATGAATTAAACTCCCTTTTTGCTGTTGTAAGTATTGTTGTAAAGTAAGTATTGTTGTGCTGTTGTAGAGAATTATGCCTAACAATTATTGTTAATATAAAGAAAAACTTATGAATTTAAATCCCTTTTTGCTGTTGTAAGTATTGTTGTATAGTAAGTATTGTTGTGCTGTTGTAAAGAATTGTGCCTAACAATTATTGTTTATAAAAAGAAAAAAAATATGAATTAAACTCCCTTTTTGCTGTTGTAAGTATTGTTGTAAAGTAAGTATTGTTGTGCTGTTGTAAAGAAATATGCCTAACAATTATTG
>CM063509.1:43350920-43355920 GCA_032207245.1 Pardosa pseudoannulata
TTAAAAATATATATGTATATTAAATATATAAAAATATAGGTTCTAAGTTATATTTGAGATATTTTAGTATGTTTTAAAACAATAAGTTTGTCTTAATTATATTTTAGTTATCATGCCCGCTAACTTTGATATAATTTTTGTTATAGCAAAGTGTCTCTTATTTAAAAATTTCTAAAAAAATATATTTTATATCTGAAAAATGAATGTGATATGGAAATAAGCATTTTTTCTAATTATGTTAAAAATATGTTTGTAAAACTGGTAGTTTTCAAGGTATGTGAAGTCGAAAATAATAATTATTTTACATTTTTTAAGTTTTAAGAGTCGTATGACCCCTTAAAAGTTTAAATAAATAATAGAACCCTCAGATGCTTATACAGCCTTCGAAGGCAGCTTAAATAAGAACTACTACTAAAGTAATCTTTACTACAAAACCTTAATAAGTCATTTTTTACAGACACTTGTTGGAAACTCAGCAAAGGAAAATAAGAAATGATATCTAGATTTGAAAGAAAAAAATATTTTCTCCAACTATGCATAATAACGTTAGGGGAACGTTTAACAATTATGAAATTTATTCAGAAATATGGAAATTGGGGTGGAATTGATTTTGTCGGAGTTCTAAAAGTATTCCGTTTCAGATAGCAAGGACACCTATTAAAGGAATCTAACGTATTACTAGTAAAAAGGATAACTTTGTCTAGAAATGGAGAACTAAGGCGAAAAGTTAGACATTCTACAATAAGGATCGATGTTGTCGAGAAAAACCTTACGCTGATTGAAATATACCGATGGGGGTTTATTGCGCAATTAGGAAACTTACGAGAAATATTTAAAATATGGAATTTATATTGTGGAAACAACAAAACCATCCCGGTCATTCTTATGCCATGTTATGGGAGAGGTTAAAAAGAAAAACTAAACAGAATTACACAATTACAGACATACAAAAACGGAATTACAATATTCTCCGGAATAACTGAATGTCATTTTTGATATTTAGCAATGTTATTTCTTATTTCCTCTGGTCAGTTCACCACTTGACAATTTGTTCATGAGCATTTATTTATTCATTTCTTCTTGAAATAAAGTTTTTTTTCTCTTTGTTTAGAAACTTAATGGATCAGGAATTTTCATTAGAACGAAAACCTACAACAATCTAGTTTTACTTTTCTTGTCTCACAGCTTTCTGAAGAGCACAATAATTAAAATTAGTCGTAGTACTCCTTGTAAAGAAATGATAGAATAGATTTACTTCTATTCCTATTTAACTAATCTATTGTGCAGAGTGTGAACTGAATGTCGTGAAATAGTATTTTGTGTCGGTAGTATTTATTTTTAAGAATATCAATGAATATAGATGAATATTATTAAATAAAATCATTTGTATGGCATTCAATGATGCTGCTAAATATATTAAAAGACAAAAAGTGTAAATTTCATATAAACTGGCAAATTTATTAAATTTTTTTAGAATAAAATTTTTCACAAAAGCAATACGAAAAATTATTTAAATGGCTTCTTTTAATCCATTTAATATTCAAATTTTACGTTTTCTTGGTCCAAAATTTCATCTCTGACGTTCAACAGAATTCAAAGTATCCTCCAACATTTGTACGACATTAGTCAGTGAATTCGTATTACTTGAGGAATATTACTTCTCGAATTTCGATCAAAAGTTAACCGATTGACTCGAAGCATTTTGCCCTCAGCGAACAAGCAACTCGAGATATTACTCTGTATTCTTGGCGAATTTCTGACTTCTAACTTAAAATAATTTCACACTTAAGATAATGTCTAACACTTTTAGCCCCTTGCCTGTGGAATATACAGTGCACTCAGCTTAATGTGATCAGTTTGGCCCACCGTAATGTTTAAACAAAATAACCAATTGATAACAATAAACGATATGGAAAATTAGATAAATTTCCCCCCCCCTTTAATTTACAAGCACTAAATTTCAAAATATAATAAAAAAAACTCAGCTTATATTTATGTACTTTATATTATCCGTTAAAACATAAGAATTGTATACATAACTAAAAAAAATGATCAATTGTTGGCTGTCTACAATTTTTTCTAAAAAGCTCATTGATAAATTGTTCGCAATCATAATATTTTTTAAAGTCATTGAAGCGGTGTTGTACTCCACGTTTTAGCATTTTCAATACATTTCTCATTTCAGCACTTGTAGGAGGTGGCTCAGTATCAAGAGAATTTTCTTCTGATTCATCAGTTGCATCATTCGTCTGTTTTCCTATGACAATCTGACAGACTTCGGAGTCTATTAATGTGGTAGTTACTGGGATGTTTTGATCTACTTTCAACGATGACTCGAACTCTTCAGAATTGATATCCGAAAGATTTTCTATAATCTTGAGATCTCTGGTAAATTTTTCAAAATCAAGGAATAAAATATGAATATTCTCCTTCTGTTCCAATAAGAATGTGTTGACTTCTGCTTATCTGACAACCATTTACCACCAGCAGGGTGAGAGCATTTCTGAAAAATTCCAGGAACGTATAATTTACCACTCATTTCTTCATTCTCCATTTCCTAAGTGGATGAGAGAGAATTCTCGGAAAGTCAAATAACACCGATAGAAAAAAAAAGAATGGGTTCCTTCTGAATACATTGTGATTATTGCTATGCCGGTTAAAATGAGGCTCAAAAACTGATAAAATTAACCGATATAACGATCACATAAAGCGATTATTTTAACATACAAATGAATAGAGAAAATCGGGACCAAGTGATTTCTATAACAATAAGCGATTGACAACACTAACCACGATCACATTGAGCGGAGTCCACTGTATTAGAAAAAAACGTTCAAAAATGGGAAAAAAATTCCCTCTAATTTTGTTTATTAAAATATTAGAAATACATTATTATTCGAAAAAAAACACATAATTTGAAACTTAATAACTACTATTTTCAACATTGCCACATATATGGAAAATATTAATGGATTACAATAAATTTTACTTGAATTAAAAATGGCATAATTTTCTGGTTAAATATAATAAACTTATATAATATTATTGTCTATATGAACTGTCTTCAATTCTATGTTCCCCAGATTCTATTGAATTTCACAAATCCTTTACAAAATCCGCGAGAATTGGCACGAAACTGCATTATATTTCGCGAGAAAATATCTTCACCTATTGAAATTATCTTTACCTATTAAAATGACAAATAAAATATTATCCATTTGACGGACCAATTTCAGGCTTCACGGAATTGAAATATCTTTCACGAACTCAGGTCGGTAAGCAATGGGTTAATTTTTAACATTTTATCTGTCTCAGAAGTTAATTTTAATTAATAATCTCTGTACTGCTGTTTTTTGCTATAACCCTATGGATGATGTTGTTTAACACGGTGACTGACAGACGAATTTTCCATGGTTTGTCGAAGGCGCTGATGCGGACTTTTTATTATGCGAGGCATATGCTGAAATATCATTTGCAGCATACAAAATGAGTTATAAAATCATGCTTGAACCAGTTTTCGGGTTGAGAGTCACCGTGATTACTCTCATTTTTTAGAATTCGAAGAAGCTAGAAAGAGCAAAGGATTTTAATTAAATATTATCTATTTAGTTCATATAGTTTATATAATTCATATAGTATCCATATATTGCATGGTGACATATTGTTCCGATTGCGTTGATTCCCCTTTTCTTTGCCTCGAATGTTTCAATCTGACTCATCGTAATATGTACTGATAAAATGTATATATTTCATGTACTAATAAAATTATTTGTGTATGTTCTATATTGCATTAATTTCTTCAAACCATTATAACAAAAATGGTATTATTGAAAAATTTATTAGTATCCGTATTTACGGCGCTGTAGCCAAGTCGAGAGCTGGTCACCTGGGACCCCCATGGCAGTCAACATATAAACACGCTTATTTCGTCAACGCTAACTATGTAATTCTTCCCAACCCCTGCATCACTACAGCTCTTTACCAGCAATAACTTTGTGGATAGATGTAATTTCATTGTTTATTACCGTAAAATCAAACTTATTTCCCCTCAGAATTATTTCAACTTATCCCATGCTTATAATATTTAAACCCTTTGCCAGTGGAATATATTTGAAAGAAAAAAACTTTCAAAAAATTGGAAATCTTTTTCTTCAATTTTTTTTGTTTTTATCATCAAAATGAAATAAATTAATTTTAAACAAAATAACGATTATCTTCAATATTTTCACTTACGTGGGAAATGTTAATGGATTACATTAATTTTGCTCAAATCACAGAAAATAAATCAAATGAAATAACTTTTAAAATAAATATAATAAACTTACACAACAATATTATCATTTATATAAACTGTCATAAATTTCATATCACTCACATTCCTTTGAATTTTACAAATCCTGTACAGTATTTGACAAATGGCTCGAAACTACAGAACTTTTCGTGGTAAAGTATCACCAGCTATTAAGAATATGGTACATTACACATTATGCATTGGAAGAATGGAGATTGGTATTCACAGAATTGATGCACCAATATTTCTTCTTCCTGAGCTCGGGTCGGATATTCCAAAATTCATGTGTTTGCGTTGTCCGATCTCAGTTCGGACGTCACAGACAAGGTCTTAAGCAGTTTGACACTAACTATTTTGTGACGACTGTTAAATTCGAACTCGGAAGATCAACCTTCGTGAGCCAAGCCTGATTCTCCACTTGTAAACGAAATTTCAAGAGTAATACACATAAACAATAAGTTATTCTCTATAGAAGACAAGCAATGTAAAATTTGGCTCATACGTCAGTGTATAAAAGAAATCGGCTTGGCCAGAAGAGAGGTGATACAGAAAACGTATTTTAGACTGATCTCAGACTGAATTGAGATACAATCTTACATTCTTTGAAAAAATGGCAATCTGTAATTCATAAGATTGTACACTCAAAATAGACTAAACATAAATAATTTATGTGAATCGAGATTTTGCGTCAGACCAAGTGGTAATCGAA
>CM063509.1:43363420-43375920 GCA_032207245.1 Pardosa pseudoannulata
TGGCGCCATTTCTTGGGCGATACTTATTTTATCCTTGTCAACTTCACCCTTTCTTTCCCGTTAAAAGATGGTAACCTCGTTCTCTCCTTTGGTTTGTGTGCGTTATCGGATCCTCTTTGGAGTAACTTGCGCAATAAATGATGTGATGTCATGATGATCTAATTCTTGTTTGATCCAATTATATTAAAAGTTGTAGGAGGTAAGTTTGAATTTCAACACTTTTTGCCGTAATTTAACGGTTTTGCAGCTTGCTACATTTCAATCTGTTTTTCACCAGTGGAGTGGTTAAGTTCTGCATTCTCTTCAATCGTATTTATTTCAAAAATTTTATTTGTTCTAATTTTATAGTATTTAAATTTCTTAATTAGTATTTGTTTTTAATTTTATAGTATTTAAATTTTTGTAATTTCTATTTGGCTTTAAGTTTTAATTTCTGGTTTTTAAAATTTTCTAGGTCTAGCACGAAGATACATCGACCGCTCGCCATCGGAACATCGTCGGCGTCACGTTTTCCGATTTTGCGATGGCGAACGGTCGGTGTCCCGCTGCGTGTTAGGCTTAGGTACTTGGCGTGTGCTTCGCGGAGTCGTGTTTCGCCAGTAGTCGCCAAAAATAAGATGGCGGACAAGGAGCGTACCGTTCACTGGGAATTAACCCAAAATTGTTTCCCTTCGCCACAATACACGTTTCACAACGTCGGCGCATGGATTCACGAACCCGTTCAAATTAGCCAGGAGTGTCACGGACACGTGCTGCCGCTTCCGCTATCCTGGTGATAAGATCCATGTCCGATGTTACGGGTGTTTCATACATCATGGACTTCATGTGTCAAACAGGTAAAAATCCAGGGGAGTCAGGTCAGGGAATTGTGGTGGTCTGCCTCTACCGATCCAGTGATTTTCCTACAATTGTTGCCCTCTAGCGGTCACAGTTTGCATTTTCGGACATAAGTTCCTATGTAAATCTTATTCATTATGATATGACAGACCAGCATGTTAAGTTTGTAAACGACCTTTTGGGACATCCTGTATTTAAACTATCATCTATATACTGTATGCTGTACCAAATAATGTAAGAATTATATCACTTTGTGTCTCAATAACTCTGATTTGAAACATAGAGTTCGGCAAAGAACGATAGACATTAAAAAGTTTTTAAAAAAATTTAACTCAATTTAAAAAGCTTGTACATATATGAAGGAAAGTAAAAATAAATGAATCTTATTTTGTTTTGATTAAATATAAATTGTTATTTTTAAAATTAATATTAACTATGGTTTGTTATTTTTGCATAATTCATTTTTCACAAAATGTTTCTTAATTTTTTAAAATGCTCTTTACTTCTTAATTTTTCATAGATTCTTACAGCTGGCCGATTGGTTAGGGCACTGATCTTCGGACCGGAGTTCGTGGGTTCATATCCCACTATGGCATGGATATTCGTAACCGTTCGGATTCCACTTTAAGCAGTAGGTCCCGTTCTCATTAGTCCTCGTGAGCAAAACAGTAGACTGTAGTGCTCCAAAACCAAAACCAAACCATAGATTCTTACAACATTTTCAGCAAAAATGTTTAACATATGTTATTTGTTTAAAATTTCGATTTTAATCGATTACAAAAACCTAATTTCAAGGTAACGAAGCCCGAAGGATTAATAAAAATTCTACATGTAGACATATAAATATATTCTATAAATTAACTATTAAATCTATGTATGAACAATATCGCAATATGTCCGAAAGATACTTTTAATATTAATAATGCAACACTTTATTTAACTGAGAAAATTTGTACCGGACCTCAGAGACCTGCTGATCGTTTTCGTGTAAATGCGGTATTGTGCATCCACGTGAGTTGAACTAAAACTTTAACTGAAATACGATGCATCAATGAAAAAATTTTTACCTCTTGAACTTGATGTATTAGACTTTACGCTCTCTGACATGCAAGCTGAAAAATGTAATAATACATTAATACTACGTAAAACAACATATTAATTTCTTATAACAATTTTAGTACGTTTTGAAAGTAAGATTTATATCGTAAACGATTAAACATTGCTAACTTTTATAATTTATGGTTCATTATAAGGTTGAGATTAAGGTTTCTAACATTTGCATATAAATTTACTCGTAAATTGCAAGGTATTTATTTACCTGGCAATTTATATTTAAGTAAACAATTTTTTTCCTGATTATCAAATAGAATATCTGCATTCGTTGGTTTTATATATACTATTTTCATTACATGTGAGCTATACTTTCTTTCTCAATGCCTTCGTTCAACATACTTGTAAGTTTAGTTTTTAGAAGTACTCTTATCTAAATCAGAAACGTTGGGTATGTTTGGATCGCAGATCTGGCAAAGTCGTTTTTTTGGAATATGCAAAGCTTGTGTGCAGTATAAATTCAAGCTTGTACTTTTATTTTCCTCTTAACACATTGTGTGGGGGGTACATGTAGCAGCGGAATTGTACCGAGAGCGGTCGTTTTGAACGTAAATTTAGTTATTCAGTTAAATCTCAATAGATCAAAAATTATTATTTAAGTTTACATCAGTCAATTCGACTGATGTATAAACTGTTTTTATTTGTATAACTTTTTTCAGAATCTATGTTGTAGACAAGAACATTCGGCTTCGTTTTCCTGTATATACCGTTATTTTTATACCCACAAACAAACCATGCTCTTACACTAACCCGCGCTCAAGTATCATTCATCAGAAAACGTACTAGTACGTGTCCCGAATACATTGTGTTAAAACATTTTTTTTGTCTTCGTCGGTATGAAGGCGTGCAGTCAATGAGCTATGTTTCTGATTCAAATGTTTCATTTTATTTTTTATTAAATGATAAAAGTACTGTTTTCTTTTTTCTTTAATCTTCCTAGCCACTCACATCTCTCACATTACTAGACTCTACTGTGAGTTATACAGCATTATAGTTTTATAAGCTGTCAAACTCTGTCGTTTTTTTCTATCTATATTCTAGTAGCATCGTCTACTTAAGATTAAGAGTATGCAGATATTACAGTTGGAGTAACCGTTTACCTTCGATACACCAAGAATTAAACTTATCTTTTCCGGAATGCAGTTTATTTTATGATTTCCCTGTTGACTGTGGTCAGAGTTTTGTATGAAAGTCAAATAATAGAATGAAACATTAAGATAAGACATAACTATATTTTATCAGGTAAATAAGAGGTTCAGTGAGAAATTCGTGATACCGCTTGATAAGCTTCGAAAAGAATTCTAGGAAAAACTCACTGCTTTGCATGCGAAACACGTGTCTTAAGAGTAAAGGACGCTATGGGTGAAAGATGATACAGCAGGTGAATGCGCAAGGCACCCATACACCTTTTGGTAGAGGTAGATTGCGATCAAGCAGATGGCACTGTCGCAGTGCCATATATAAACTCTTAGTTTGGAGCGCCTACACCATCCGCCATATAGACCAGATCTCTCACCAAGTGACTTCTGTCTGTTTCCGGGTTTGAAGAAGAATCTCGGCGTAAAGCTCTTTGGAAACAATGTTGAAGTTAAACAAGCCGTTCAACGCTTCTTTCAAAGCTTCGTATGGAAATCTCTGAGTTTTTCCAGAGGATTCGTTCTTTTTTTTTACTTTTTAGTCATTTATAAAAAATATTTTGGGGCAGGGTATTTTTTTTTTTTGATGGGGGGAGTTGTTTGCCCTGCATTTCCAGGTAGTTTAATAATGTTTAGATTTTATAACTAAAATAAGTGAACCTTTCTGTAAACAAACTACACAATATACCATTACATAATTTCAAATTTTAATTACAATTTACTATTTTATAGTCAATGTACAATTTTATATTTCAGTAAAAAGGTGATAGATGTCATCAATAGTATATCCACTTGACACGAGAGTTTTAGTTTTAGTTTAGTTTTATGCTATTCAAATAATAATCAAACCACATCATAAATATACATCATAATCCAAATTTAGCATTTTACTTTTGTTTATTGAATTGGGTTAAATGTCGTGGTCTTTACACAGCACGGCAATCCACATTTTAGGAAATTTGGGTGAACTGATTAAAACTTTGCGGTAAAGACCTCTGTAAAGACATCGGAGTTTTCCGGACCACAAAGAATCACATTTTATGAACAACTAGTTTTAGCGATATGACACAGAAAATATGGAAAATACAATACCTAAACCCTACTTGTTTCCTAAATAATTAACTACATGAGGTAAAATGTCGTGGTCTTTAAATAGCACGGCAATCCACATTTTATTAAATTTGGGTGAATCAATTAAGACTTTGCGTTAAAGACCTCTGTAAAGACATAGGAGTTTCCTGAACCACAAAGAAGCACATTTTATGAACACTGACCTTAGCCGATATGACAAAAAAAATATGGAAAATGCAATACCCATATATTGGGTTAAATGTCGTGGTCTTTACATAGCACAGCAATCCACTTTTTAAGAAATTTGGGTGAAGTAAATGAAGATTTTGTTGTAAATACCTCGGTAAAGACATCGGGGCTTCCCGGATCACAATGAAATACATTTTGAGAACAACTGGACTTAACCGATATGACAAAGATTATGTGAAAAATGCAATACCTACCCTTTACATGTTTCTTAATTATTAGCTACATAATTGTAGCTTAATTAAGGCAGCATGTATGTTAAATGGATAGTTTATAAAATGGGCTACAATCTGAATTTTACTATATCTGTAAGAGAGCCTTGGTAGCTCAGTTAAACGACCTCATAGACGTAGTATTGCACATTTGCTGTCCAAGCTATCCAAAGAGCAGAGATTTAATGGTGGCTGTGGTACAAACCATAAGGTTGTGGATTTACTGTTCAAGTTAAAACGATATCTCTGAAGGTGGATGGTAATGCCTGTGATTAGTTTTTTGCTTGGTCTCTGCTTTCATAATATAAAAATCTATTTAGACCTGGCAAACATTCTTACACCCCAGTGGTGTTACGACTAAGACAAAAGACGCTTTATCTTAAATGAAGTGTCTTACAGATAATGACCTTCATTCGACAACTGTCATTAAAACCAACAACAATATCTATAAAGGCACTTACCTGGTGCGATAACAGTGAAGAAGCAGGACGTCTGCTGATGTCCAACGCTGTTGTTCGCCCAGCAGAACAACGTTCCGTAATCTGCGGGACTCTCCGGTTTGTACGCAGCCAGGCTGACCAATCCCCTCGCGACATGTTGCAAATCGTAGTGCTTCCGTACCGAATTCGTGAACTCCCACCGGAACGTGACGTCGAACGGGACGGCTTCCACTTCACAGCGGATGGAAACTGTTTGATGCAAATTGGCTACATACGTTATTTGTTGATTGGGTTTGCAGACAGGAGCATCTACGGAAAGAAAAGTAACGACATTTTAACGGAACTTTTCTATGTTTCCTGATATTTAATCATCTGTGATTGATGAAAGTACTTTAAGTTTAAAAATAAAAGGTCATAAACTAGTTTTAGAACAAACACATCAGTAGATAATTTCCGAAAAATAGAGACTGTTAAAAATGTGTGTCATATGGAATACTTTGAATTTACGGATAAGGAATTAAAGTATATTTTATGTCTGTAAAGAATAGTGAAACAAAAAAAAACATATTTAATGAACAAAATAATCATAGTCTGCAAACATTTGACTCGTTTATATTAATATTTTGGAGGCAAGAAAACATCGTATTAGAGACTCATTTAAACATATCGATTGGGAGCCTATTTTAAGTGCTTATTAAAGAACAAGGCGGACTTTTGGTTGGCTCAATTCTTGAACTCATAACCCCACGGCTGTGAGATCGGTGCTTTTGCCGACTGAGCTAACGCTGCTATCAAAAATAAGTTACTTCCACAAATCAGTAAATCAGAAGGGAACATAGAAATCAGTAATCAGTATAGCAGAACCTCACATACTTCATCCCATATTAGACAACATTTGAGTTTTCTAAAAATTATAAGTAATTTCTGCAAAGTTCATAAATCGAATGTATATGAAAGTTAAGATCATGAACTATTAGGATTTTCTGATGATAATAATGGCATTAAAACCGGGAATCAGCATTTAACTGTTCTCCTCTACAATTGTATATTAAACTTATTAAAGAGTATGTAACAATATATTTAAAAATGAAACGTTCTCTTCCAGACTTTGCAAAAAAGTTGTTTCAAATTAAACATTATCTTTCGGTCTTATAAAATTCCGTTTACTACATACAGTGGGGTTAGCGAGTTCTTAAAATAATTAAACATTCGATAGTACGCAAATTGTTACACTTAAAGCAATATTGAGCTTCTCCCTTCCGAGTTATTGGTATCATGTACTTTTTCATATTCATTTTTTTTTCCGTTAGCTTGCATGTAAAACGATTAACAAAACTGTCCATCTGATACAAATTGAACATTATTTCTCAAACAAAAAATTCCATTAGATCGTATGTCAAGGAGTTAACTGATTCTTAAAAAGAATATTAATTCGATAAATGTTAAAACTGAGATATTTAGGGTTAACATTCACTTCATGTTCTGAATTCATGCCTCCGCCTTTTGTAATGATGGCATAACATCTGTAACTACCGGTGTTTAAACTACAATACTTACGACTGATTCTGAGATCGTCTGATTCTTAATGCCGCTTGGACAAACCAAGCACAATTTTAATCATAAACTACTGGTATTAGGCAAAGGCATGCGCCTTCGTTTTAATGAACACCCGCCAATGTTAAATAATGAATTTGCTCAAGTGGTTCCACATGTCTGGAAACAAACAGAAAACCCCCTTGTTTGGTCTGCCACCCACAGAGGTATCTTTCAGAACTTGGGGTACATTGTTCCTAAGAACATATTTTGCGGCTCCCCTGTCACTGTTAACATATTGGACCGTTAGGTCCTATAAACAGGACATCAAATAAAATTCCATTTACTAATAAAGTTATAAATATTTTCTGAGTGGATTTCATTTTAACACCTTTAAAATAGACACACTTTAGCATAGTAACAAAAAAAAAACTGAGAAATCAAATTATATTGTATTAAAATTTATTTTCAGTAACCTCTTAAAAAATGTCATTTTTTAATCTTTAATTTTTATATTTATTATTATTTTTTTAAACATTGTGGAGGTTACTTTTAGTTTAAAAGCAGAGCTAATAATGTAGCTGAAAGTTTTTGCTGAAAAATATATTACATGTGTATTTTGTAAATATAAAAAAGGTGCCCTAAAATTAAGACGACGGTCCAATCCTGATTATTTTTCTATGAATTCGATATTACATTTAATGCCCATTCTTTTCTTATCTTTCAATGAAAACCAGTTCAAACACCTGTTCAGACATCTGGACACAACAAGGGGTAAATAGATGTCTATTCTATTCAGAAAACTGGAGATTTTTTGCAAGACAAACTTACTCTCTTACTGCCAGTTCAATAACTGCAAGAGAAAACCTACAACAGTATGCTTAAAATGTAATGTTGGAATTTGTTTTGACTGTTTGCCCGAATTTCAGCTATGAATCAGCCTAATGCAATGTAAGTAATATTTGTTAAGTTTTAGTACTGTAATGGACCGTTGTCCTATTCATAGGACAGCCAATTACATAAAAAAACTAAAAATAATTTTTCAAAATTTTGGTTTTATATACTTAGTTACACCATATTAATGATATGGATAAAGTTTCAATAACTTACAGAAATATTTTTGTGTGGTACAATATGGTTAACACTCACGTACCTTAGAAGGCTCGGGCTCCTAACCCCCAACCCTCCAATTAGGAAACGTTGCAAAGCGCCTGCTGCTCACATAATTGTAATTATTTTTGACTCCACTTCTGCCTCCTGCCTCTCCCTCTGTTGTTGATAGCATGTACCCTATATCTACCGGCATTAAATTTGAAAGCATAAAAAATCCTCAATTCATTGGAATATGAATGGATTCTCAAATCATTCATATTGAATATACACGTAAATTTTAATACTTACGACTGACGTTCAGCTCCAGTTCTGCACTCATCCCTCTCCCTTCAGTGTTGATGGCATAACATCTGTATCTACCAGCGTTCTGTCTCGACAGCCTTTTGAACACGAGCGTGTTTCTGTTGATGATATCCGTGTGCGATTTGTTGTGCGATAGGGGATGATCGTTGTACAACCATCCGACCTTCACGATCGGAGGGTTAGAATCAATTTCACACACCAGACGCACATAATCATCTTCTTTCGGTTGGCGATCAGCGAATTCTTTTATCAGATGGATAGATACCTGTGGAGTGTCTGATAGGGATAAAATCGAAAGTAAAAAACTTGAGCTTTAAAGTAAATTAATAATAATGAAAATAATAATAATAATATAATAATAATAATAATAATAATAATAATAATAATAAAAATAAAATTATTATTATTATTATTATTATTATTATTATTATTAATATTGTTATTATTAATTATTATTAATAATAGTTAAATATAAAAATATTTATTATTATTGTTAATAATTATTAATAATAATTAATTATAATATAATTATAATTATTATTATTATTAATTATTATTATTATTAATTGTTAATTGTTAATTAATATTATTATTATTAATTATTATTAATTATTGTTACTAATTATTAATTATTTTTATTAATAATAATAAGTATTATTAATTATTAATTATTATTATTTATCATTATTTTTAAGTTAAAAATATTTCATAAATATAATTTAACTAATTTAAAAAAAGAGAATGTAAAATTTCTAAAATTAGAAATATCAGTAAGAGTTTAAAACACCACATGCATTTAATTCAATTTTGTATTTCTTTTAAAGCACATGGCTTTAAATTAAATAAATCACTTTGAGTAAGCATTGAGTAAATTTTTCAAAACATTAGGTATTGTTAAAAACCTTGCAAAATACATTTTATAATATTTACTAAATTTTTATCAGAATATTCCTTTTTTTTAAGAATATAGACAATATTTGAATTATATATTTTTCTTATGTTTTAAAATAATCGTCACATCAACAGTTTGGTCGCAACAAATTTAAATTGAGAATTTTTATTTATTTTTGGCCTTATCAAATCTTTTAATTATTATCTTAAATACATGGGATTTTCAGCATTTTTATAAAAAAATTTCATCTTATTATTTTTTTCATTTTATTTCTTTCTCTAAAAATATTTAAAAGGAAAAATGGGATCTTGTTTATAATTTTTTTAAATTTGTGGCATATTGCATGAAAACTTACAACAACGCAAAGTGAGTTTTATTAATTTTTTTGGCTTTTTTGATAATATATATATATATAATATATTTTTATCTATTTTAAATTTTAAAAATATTAAAATATTACACTAGCTAGCAGATTTTTCAATTAAATATAATGTTTGAAATTTTCTTTTTTAAATACTACAAATACTAAATAACATAAATAACAACCATAAACGTAGGTGAAATTTCATTTTTGGTCTATAACGTATTTACTGTCAAAATGTTAATCGAATATGTGTTACAGTATTATATTTACAGCTCGCAGTTTAAAAAACACCTTTTTTACTAAATTCATTTACATTTTTTTTTTTACATTTTAATTATAGATTCCATTTTAATTATAGAAGTTGTGATGTTAAACTCAAAACTTGTATCGTTTTACAGATAATATTTCAAATATATCAATGTTTATATTAAATGATTCATAAATACTCAAGATGTAAAATAAATATAAGTCATGTGCCCACTTAATTTTACTAATTCCCTATATAATAATACCCTAAATTGTGTCCGTCTGTCCTCGAATTTATGAAGCGGTTGGACCTGGAATGGATAGAGGTATCGTTATTGAATTCTTGATGAGTTAGGGTTAGCAAAATTCAAAGTGAGTAAAGTTTACTTTCTCCTAAACTATAGATCCTTTTAAGATAAATCATTATAATATGCTTTATCCTAGCAAAAGATATTGTAGTCTTTAAAATGTTCGAAATCCACACCTTCCCTTTCAAAACTTTAATTAAATATTCCAAGCATTATTTTCCCAGTAAACAGCAGGCTATTAAATTTATCAATTTATCACATAATAAATAGGTATAATAACATATTTTCTGGCTTTATAACGTCATTCCTTTAACCATCTCATTTAATCATTTCCTATTTGAAATTATTTAAATATCGTCTGCGTTACTTTCATACGTCTATCACTGAACTTAGATATTACATAAACAATTTCTTCTATTTGGCTTAAATAATAAATTAGGTACATGTCTGATAATTTTAAATTGAATCATCGATTATTTTTTCTCGGAAAGAAATTTTTTCATCGGTATTAACAAAAAATTATTTTCATAAAATTACATTTGTATATTTTTAACAACCTATAAGATGTTTGCTTGCTAAGAAGCTTTATAAGTTTCTCAAAAACAGTTCTACATTCGAATAATTTGAAAAAAAATTCAAATGTAAAATATAATGAGACATTATATATTACGACAGACATTTGTATATTTTTAACAATCTATAAGATGTTAAAATCTCTTGTTACTTTTTTTTCTATTATCTAATACCAACTTTTAATACAATCTAATACAAAAAGCAAATTTAACCTTTCCTTGTCAGTCTCATCTAAAGTTTAAATGCTGACAACTAGCAATATAATTAGATAAAAATGTTAGTCGACGCTTTTGTCTCCCGAATCACTGATTTAATCAGAGCGTCGTTGTTCAGAATAATAAAGGAAACTTAATGATGCTCTCATATCAAGCAACAAAAGCAGAAAAAAATCCCTAACTTCATAATAATAACACTTGTCGTCCTACAGAGAAAAAAAAATTCATACGTGATTAATTGGGTGAACTTTTCCTTCCTTAATAATCTCTAATCAAATTTTATGATCTGCTAACGCTAGTAAAATGGAAATAAATTGTTATTAACATTTTTTAAAAAATGTATCGAATAATTATGAAATGAATTACAATTTTATCATTTTACAGTCTTGGGATCATTAATCCTTAATACGTTTTGGAGTGTTAATTATTAATTCAAGCTTGAGATTAATGACAGGTTAAGTTTTACAGTAATGGGAAAAAAAGGGGAAAGTGTAATTAACACTTGAAGTGTGCGACAGCGAAAAAGATTACAAAGTGAGAAGGAAGGTTATGATATAATTTAAGAAATTTGAACTTTATGCGAAATGTTAATGGTAGATATGAAGTAATTACATTTTCGCCAAATTATAAATTACGTCATGCCATAGAGGAATTTATATGTGCTCGATATAAATTCTTACTTTTTCATTTTACGTAATGTTCTCGAGAGAATTTCTAAAGAATTAGGTAAAGAAAATAAATATTAGTTTGTACCAGTATTCGAATGTTTCATTAATTAGGATTATCAGAATATTTGTAAAATATTTGTTTTTAAAAATTCCTGTTGGTAAAATGATAGTTAATAATAATTTGATAAAAGAATTTATTGTAAAGCTACCCTGTTGAATTAGTTTTGCTCTATTTTAAATTGGATTTTTTTAGTGCGTAAACAGTGATAGTAAACATTCTTTAAAAAAATATTTAAATTACGCATTATAATGTTCTATTTCAGCAATTATTCAGTTGTAAAAATGTTAATAAATGCGAATAACTGCATTTTAATGAGAGATTTTTTATAAAGAGAAACGAAAAGAAACATTCTGTTCTAAACGAACATGCTTTAGTCCTAGAAAACGCAATTCTATTTAATTGGTAAAAATTTAAAGTTACACTAGCTCCACAGGTGTGACTTCATTCCTAAAAAGGTCAAAAACATAGTTTTTTTAATTTGAGTAGCAGTTAGAGTCTATTTCACATTTTGATAAATATCTATTTTAAATTTAATATTTTTTGAAAATTAAGAAATTTGTTCGTTTGTGTGTTTGTTTTTTATACACAACCACACGGTTTGACTAAATAAATTCAAGTGATATTAATTGTACTCAGAATTGGAGACTTTAGAGGGTATGAAGATAAACAAATTATTGATTATGAACCAATAATTATAAATTACGTCATGCCATAGAGGAATTTATATGTGCTCGATATAAATTCTTACTTTTTCATTTTACGTAATGTTCTCGAGAGAATTTCTAAAGAATTAGGTAAAGAAAATAAATATTAGTTTGTACCAGTATTCGAATGTTTCATTAATTAGGATTATCAGAATATTTGTAAAATATTTGTTAAATATTTGTTTTTAAAAATTCCTGTTGGTAAAATGATAGTTAATAATAATTTGATAAAAGAATTTATTGTAAAGCTACCCTGTTGAATTAGTTTTGCTCTATTTAAAATTCGGGATTTTTTAGGTGCGTAAACGGAGGTGATAATATTATTTCTTAAAAATTTAATTACGCATTTATAATATTCTATGTCAGCACATTTAGTTGTTATACTTGTTAATATATGCAAATAACTGCATTTTAATGAAAGATTTTTGTAAAGAGAAAAGAAAGAAAGCATTCTGTTCTAAAGATCAT
>CM063509.1:43390920-43393420 GCA_032207245.1 Pardosa pseudoannulata
TACTGAGTTTATCTAAATTGCATGAGATACATAAGAAAATTTGTTTTCACTAAAATTTAATATCCTATGTTGCATTAATAAAATTTCATTTAATAAAAGTTCTTAAAAGTAATTAATATTTTTAACTTCAAGAATTAATATATTCTTGTTTGATTAGCTACAAAAGTCGGATCTTCATAATGCAATATTGAAATTCAAGTACGTTTTATAAGGCAAATTTCACGTTTCTACATAAAAGTAATTTAAAATCATTTAGTTGGTTATTTTATCGTTAGAAGATTAAAAAAAATATATTTTCATATTTCATTTTACATTTACTTAAGTTTTTCACTGCACTTAAAAAACCTTACTTTTTATTTTTTTCATGATCACATTTTTTAAAGAGAAAAAAAAAATGAAATATATTAACTGATAATTTTGAAATATGAACTGCCCCGGGATAAAACATGTTATATTTCATTAAAGAACAAAAGAAATTAAAGATTAAATTATAGTTAATTTAGCTCGCTAAGAGAATTACTGTTTAATTGCTGGTTTGATTTCGAGACTGTTTTAATCGATTTTGCTTTAAAGGTTTGGATTTTAATGATTAATAAGACATTATTCCGGATAAAATATTAATATATATTTAATTAAAGCAAAGGAAAGTATTTTAAAATATAAATGGAAATCAAATCGAACAAAACCAGAAGCATTTAATTGTTATAAAAATCCTCTTTAACTCTCAAATTAAATAAAATTCGGAATAAGATTACGATATTAGTAATTGAATTTTTGTTTTATTTTGTATTAAGTTTTAACTTTATGTTTTATTCTATTTTCTAAAGCTTTTTCAAAAGAAAAAGGGACACCCATATACATACATGTAAATTTAGTACCCTTCATTAATTTATTTTATTGTCAAAACAAATCAGTACAAGTTTTCGCCAAATATTCAGATATACCGCCAAATTAGCGACATTACAGATGATGTAAAATCACATGAAACCTTCCAAATCACATGACAGTCAGTACTGTTACGCTTTTTTTCTAGTACAAATGATATACCTATAGAGCAATTTCACATAACGTCATGAACTACTACAATGCCCTTCCCATTCATTTCCACGTTTACAACAGCCAATAGGCAAACAACATACTGCCCTTCCGTTTAAATCTAAAGCCATAATTATCATAAGTTGAGATGTGCCCTGCTGCGTGAAATCGCCATATATGTAAATTTAATTCCCTTCATTTCAATCCCTTCAATAATTTATTTTGTTACTAAGAAAAACAAATCAGTACAAGGTTTCGCCAAATATTCAGATATACCGCCAAACTGGCGACATTATAGATGATATCAAATCAAATGACACCTTCCAAATCACATGACAATCATTACTGTTACTCTCCTTTTTCAGTACAAATTATATACCTAAATGTAAATTTAATTCCCTTCATTTCAATCCTTTCATTAATTTATTTTATTGCCAAAACAAATCAGTACAAGTTTTGACCAAATATTCAGATATACCGCCAAATTGGCGACATTATAGATGATGTCGAATCACATGACACTTTCCAAATCACATGACAGTCAGTACTGTTACGCTTCTTTTCTAGCACAAATGATATACCTATATATAAATTTAATTCCTTTCATTTTAATCCCTTCATTAATTTATTTTATTGCCAAAAAAATCAGTACAAGTTTCTGCCAAATATTCAGATATACCGCCAAATTGGCGACATCATAGATGATGTAAAATCACATGACACTCACTACTGTTACGCTCCTTTCCTAGTACAAATGATACACGTACACGTAAATTTAATTCCCTTCATTTCAATCCCTTCAATAACTTATTTTATTGCCAAAACAAATCAGTACAAGGTTTCGCCAAATATCTAGATATACCGCCAAACTGGCGACATTATAAATAATGACAAATCACATGACATTCACCACTATCACGCTTCTTTTCTAATACAAATGATATACATAAATGTAAATTTAATTCCCTTCATTTCAATCCCTTCAATAATTTATTTTATTGCCAAAAAATCAGTACAAGTTTTCGCCAAATATTCAGATATACCACCAAATTGGCGACATTATAGATAATGTAACATCACATGACAATCAATACTGTTACGCTTCTTTTCTAGTACAAATGTTACACCTATATGTATATTTAATTCCCTTCATTTCAATTCCTTCAATAATTTATTTTAATGCCAAAAAATCAGTACAAAAAGTTTTTGCTAAGTATTCAGATTTACCACCAAATTGGTGACATTATAGACGATGTGAAATCACATGACACTCACTACTGTTATGTTCCTTTCCTAGTAAAAATGATATACCTACATGCAAATTTAATTCCCTTCATTTCAATATTTTCATTAATTTATATTATTGCCAAAACAAATCATTACAAGTTTCCGCCAAATATTTAGATATACCTTGAAATTGGCGACATTATAGATGATGTCAAATGTATCGTTTATCCGGCAGTTT
>CM063509.1:43398420-43400920 GCA_032207245.1 Pardosa pseudoannulata
TAAAGCAACAAATCTAAGTTCCTTACACACCAAATTAAGGATGCTACCATAATACGGTCGAAATATGTCACAGGCAACTTCTACATCTAAAAGCAACTAACTTCTTCTAGTCGACCACTGTAACTTACAAGAACTAACTTTTACGTGACCTTCTGCTTTCTTCCCACCTCTGCAGACTCATGTTTTCTTCATATTTCAGTTTTCAAAACTCCCCAACGAAACTTATAGAGGTATGGGAATGAATACTTCAAATCCATACATAACCACTGGTTAGTTAACCAACGATTCAACTGCACATAGTTAGATGAAGTAACTAATCTAATCTCCTTAAACACCAAATTATGGATGCCACCGTATTATGGTCGAAATATGTCACAGGCAACTTCTAATTCTACAGGCAACTTATTTCTTTTAGTTAACCTCTGTAAGTTACTAGTACCAATGTTCACGTGGCCAACTCCTTTCTTCCTCCTTACGTAGACTCATATTTTGTTCTAATTAAAATTTTCTACAGTTGGGACACTCCTCAAAGTAACTTAGAGAGGTATGGGAAGAATACAATTAATAAATACATAACCATCGGTTAGTTAACCATCGGTTCAACTGCACACAGTTAGATGAAGTAACTAATCTAACCTCCTTACACACCAAATTAATAATGCTACCAGAAATATGTCACAGGCAACTTATTTCTTCTAGTTGACCGCTGTAAGTTATAAGTACCAACGTTAATGTGACCAACTCCTTTCTTCCTCCCTCCGTAGACTCATATTTTGTTCTAATTCCAATTTTCTGAATGTTAGGACACTACTCAACGTAACTTAGAGAGGTATGGGAAGAATGCAATTAATTAAAACATAACCACCGGTTCATTAACCATCGGTTCTACTGTACACAGTTAGATGAAGTAATTAATCTAACCTCCTTATACACCAAATTAAGAATGCTACCATATTATGTTCGAAATATGTCACGGGGAACTTCTACGTGTGCAGGCAACTTACTTCTTCCAGTTGATCGCTGTAACTTACAAGTACCAACGTTCACGTGACATCCTCCTTTCTCCACCCCTCCGCAGACTCATATTTTCTTCTTATTTCAATTTTCAACACTTTAGGACACTACTCAACGAAATTTAGAGAGGTATGGGAAGGAATACAATTAATCCATACATAACCACTGGTTAGCTAACCATCGGTTGAATTGCACACAGTTAGACGAAGTAACTAATCTAACCTCCTTACACTCGAAATTAAGTATGCTACAATATTGCTGTAGAAATATGTCACAGGCAACTTCTACGTCATAATGACTTCACAAGTCCATTCTATTGCATCATATTTTTCTAATAGTTCTACTTCTAATAAACCATCAAATATCTGTTTTTAATATTGCATATTTTGTATATTATAATGCGTAATAGGTAAATAATGATAAAGAATAATGAATATAAATATTGCATATATTGCATTCCATTCCTATAATTTTATTGTGAGATAGGCGCATAAACAGAAATATGTAAAGCAAGAAGTAAGAATGACATAAATGCAATTTTCATCTGAAAACACAATTTGAAACTGAAATGTCAATATTTATCAAATGCTTGAACATTTTATGATTACAATAATTTCTCTATATTTCGTTTAATAACAGATAAAAATATCTTAAATGTTGCACGTATATTAAAGTAAAGGATTTTATTAAAACTCTATTCAACAAATCATGAAATACAAGTTGTCGATATAATTGACTGAAACATCAATACTTTCTTAAATTATATTATAATTAAGAGAAATAGTTTACTGCATTAACTATAATTAATGTTTCTAACAAAGGCTTTTGCTTTATTATGAAATAGTTTCAGATTATGAAATTTCCGTATTCGAGTTCTTAAATATTATACGGAATTCTATTTAATTACCAAACATATGTAATTATTATAAAGCTATTTCAAAATAAAATAAATATATATATATCCTGCTTAAGGGCATCTCTATAAACTTTTAACAATAAAATAACGCCTGTATGTGGTTACGTAATGAATTAAGTTTTAAACAGATATATTTTAATGCTTTGTTTATAAGAAAAATAAAATGTTATCATTAAAGTATATTTGAAAACAGAACTAATTTAATTTTCACAAAATTACTACATTATGAAAATTTTTAGTATTAGATGTGAAAGTTTATTTCTTTCAATTTTTAAATATGTCATGCGTTTCATAAAGCAAAAGTAAGTTATGTATCATACAATATTTAAAAAAATATATATATATTTTTATTATTTAAAAATAAAAATTATAACATAAAAGGAATGATTTTGAAATTTGTTCAGCAAGCTTAAATAAAGTTACTACTTCAATTAGATTAAGGGAGAAGGGCTGTACATTAAATAATTTTAAAATACAGACTAATAAGCCATAATGTTTAAAAATAATTTCAATCACATTCACAAACTAAGCTAATTTTGGAATTCAAATTCACAAGATTCTGCATAAAAA
>CM063509.1:43408420-43415920 GCA_032207245.1 Pardosa pseudoannulata
TTTAAAAATTCCTTTGTGTGTGATTAATTTTGAATATAGACCATCACAATTTATCGAAACGGTTATGTCGAATATATATACCTCTAATATATACATATTTTCTAGACCAGCAAACTATATATATATATATATACTGTTTTCTTATATATATATATCTACTAAAATATACTTATATAGGTTTATATATATATTATATATATATATAAATATATATATATATATATATATATATATATATATATATATATATATAGTATATATATATATATATATATATATATATTATATATATATATATATATATATATATATATACATATATATATATATATATATATATATATATATATATATATATATATATATATATATATATATATATATATATATATATATATATATATATATATATATATATATATATATATATATATATATATATATATATATATATATATATATATATATATATATATATATATATATATATATATATACATACATATACATACATATATATACATACATATATATATATATATATATATATATATATATATTTATTTATTTATTTATTTATAATTTGATACACCATAAGCATACGTCAATGATTATTTATTTTATGTTCCAACACAACTAACATACTTTTCATTCACATTTAGATTAAAAAGTAAAAACTAACATAACTTACAATTATTTATGTTTTTCATTATTTTTTATGTAGTGAAATAAATATAATATGTAAGCTTCGATTCAAAACTACAAATATTTTTTCTTCTCTTATAGATTAAAAAAAAAATAGATAAATGAAAACATAAAGAGTGAGAAAAAAAATAGATATTATATGTTAAAAATTAGGTGACTAATAAAAATAGCAAAACCTTGCTTTGTAAGCTTATGAATAAATGATAAAATTGGTGGTCTACTAAAAAAAAAAATTCTAGAACAATTGCTGTTTGAAATGCTAATGTTAGCCGACTGCTGGTATAGATCAATATCATACAGAAAATTGAATAGTACATACATGAAATCAAAAAAAAATATATATAAAGTAATAAATTTATAAAACATTTAAACTGTATTCAGTTTTCAATTAAGTTTTTTAAATTTTCCTTATTGAACCTCGTTAATTTTATGTGATATTACCATATAACCTATTAACTTAAATTAATCTATGAAATTCATTTTGAACAATGCTTTTATGAACATAATTGAAATGCAAATATTTACGACTTACCGGCAGAAACGTTTCACACATGTGATGAAAACAACTGTTTTAATTCCCAGATAAATTCCGTATATTGTTAAAAACACCTGCTATATAATTAGCAAAATCAACGAAATTTTAGATTTAGCATATGATGTTTAATGAATATGCCGTGTTTTACTGATAAAATCTTTCATATTATCCTATCGTTTCAGCTGTAAAATGGGAAGTTAAGTTATATTTTGTATGTTGTAGTTTATATGTATATTTCAAATTTAAAACATGTAGCGCTGAAAATATTACAATTTCATATAAGATAGATATTGAATTAAAATGTAAAACATACATTAGATTTCATTCTTCATCTTATCTAAGATTTGCAATTTGAACATGTATAAATGAAAACCTTTTTCATTGTGTTTTTATAATATATATATATATATATATATATATATATATATATATATATATATATATATATATATATATATATATATATATATATATATATATATATATATATATATATATATATATATATATATAAGTAGAAATATGACAATTGTGTATAAAAACACTTTATAAAACTTAATAACTGATATTTCTTATACGTTGTAAAAGGCCACAAAATAATAATATTTATTTTTTAAATTAATGTTACTAAAATAACATCATGTCCTTGATAACAATAACAGTAATAAGACCAACAATAAAGTAACTTTGACGTTCTTGAAAATTCTATAAGAAAAAGTTTGTCGCTGAAAAATGAAAGCTTAGAAAAGTAGAAATAGGAGAATTGTGTATAGTTTTGGATTTGACAACTGTGTATAAAAACACTCTATAAAAATCTTAAACTGATATTTCTTATACGTTGTAATAGGCCACAACATAATCTTATTTCTTTTGTTAAATTAGTGTTACGAAAATAACAACATGTGTTTGATAACAATAACAATAATAAGACCAAAAATAAAGTAATTTTGACGTTCTTTAAAATTTTATAAGAAAAGTGTGTCACTGAAGAATGAAAGATCAAAAAAGTAGAAATATGACAATTGTGTATATTTGTGGATTTGACAAGTGTCTATAAAAACCCTCCATCGAAATCTAAAACTGATATTTCTTATATGTTGTAAAAGTCACAACATAATTTTATTTATTTTGTTAAATTGATGTTATGAAAATAGCATCATGTCTTTGATAACAATAACAAACAATGTTAAGACCAACAATAAAGTAACTTTGACTTTCTTTAAAAATCTGTGATAAGAAAAGTGTGTTACTGAAAAATGAAAGCTCAGATAAGTAGAAATATGATAAGTGTGTATAGTTGTGGATTTGATAATTGTGTATAAAACAAACTATAAATGCTAAAACAGATATTTCATATACATTGTAAAATGAAAAACCATAATTTTATTTCTTTTATTAAATTAGTGTTACGAAAGTAAAATCATGTCCTTAATAATAATAACAATAATAAGACCAACAAGAAAGTAACTTTGACGTTCTTTAATATTCTATAATAAGAAAAGTTTGTCACTGATGAATGAAAAATCAGAAAAGTAGAAATATGACAATTGTGTATAATTGTGGATTTGAAAATTGTGTATAAATACCCTCTATAATAATCTAAAACTGATATTTCTTATACGTGTTAAAAGAACACAGCATTATTTTATTTTTTTTTAAATTGGTGTTACGAAAAAAGCATCATGTACTTGATAACAATAACAATAATAAGACCAAAAATAAAGAAACTTTGTCGTTCTTTAAAAATCTATAATAAGAAAAATTTGTCACTAAAAATGAAAGCTCAGAAAAGTAGAAATATGACAATTGTGTATAAAAACACTTTAAAACTGATATTTCTTATACGTTGTAAATTGTCACAACATAATGTTATTTATTTTTTTTAATTGATGTTACGAAAATAATATCATGTGCTGGATAACAATAGCAATATTAAGACCAACAATAAAGTAACTTTGACGTTCCTTAAAATTCTATAAGAAAAGTTTGCCACTGAAGAATAAAAGCTCAGAAAATTAGAAATATTACAATTGTGTATAACTGTGGATTTGACAATTGTGTATAAAAACCCTCTATAGAAATCTAAAACTGATATTTCTTATATGTTGTAAAAAGTCATAACATAATTTTATTTATTTTTTTAAAGTTTATAGTACGAAAATAACATTATATCCTTGATAACAATCACAATAATAAGACCAACAATAAAGTAACTTTGACGTTCTTTAAGAATCTATAATAAGAAAAGTTTGTCATTAAAAATGAAAGCTGAGAAAAGTAGAAATATGACAATTGTGTACAATTGTGGATTTGATAATTGTGTATAAAAACACTCTATAAAACTTTAAAACTGATATTTCTTATACGTTGTAAAAGGCCACAATATAATTTTATTTTTTTTAATTGATGTTAAGGAAATAACATCATGTGCTCGATAACAATAACAACAAGACCAACAATAAAGTAACTTTGACGTTCTTAAAATACTATAAGAAAAAGTTGCCACTGAAGAATGAAAGTTCAGAAAAGTAGAAATATAACAATTGTGTACAATTGTGGATTTGAAAATTGTGTATAAAAACACTCTATAAAAATCTAAAACTGATATTTCTTATACGTTGTAAACTGCAACAATATAATTTTTTTTCTTTCGTTAAATTAGTCTTACGAAAGTAAAATCATGTCCGTGATAACAACAATAATAAGACCAACAATAAAGTAACTTTGACTTGCTTTAAAATTCTATAAGAAAAGTTTGTCACTGAAGAATGGACACTCAGAAGAGTAGAAATATGACAATTGTGTATAATTGTGGAATAGACAATTGTGTATAAAAACAATCTACAAAACTTTAAAACTGATATTTCTTATACGTTGTAAATTGTCACAACATAATGTTATTTATTTATTTTTTAAATTGATGTTACGAAAATAACATTATGTCCTTGATAACAATCACAATAAGACCAACAATAAAGTAACTTTGACGTTCTTTAAAAATCTATAATAAGAAAAGTTTGTCACTAAAAATGAAAGCTCAGAAAAATAGAAATATGCCAATTGTGTATAAAAACACTCTATAAAACTTTATAACTGACATTTTTTATACGTTGTGAAAGGCCACAGCATAATATTATTTATTTTTTAAATTGATGTTACTTTCGTAACATTATGTCCTTGATAACAATAACAATAATAAGACCAACAATAAAGTAACTTTAAAATGCTATAATAAGAAAAGTTTGTCACTGAAGAATGGAAACTCAAAAAAGTAGAAATATGAAATACTCTTATTGACTTATAAATATTTCTGAAATTCCGAATTATCTGTCTTCATCTTTCACGGTTTGAGAGACGAATCTTCATATATATCTGGGATTGGACAGAATACAAAAAATATTTTCTTTTCGTGGAAACTTTGAAAAAAAGCTCGAATTGTTAGCAAAAAGAGGAACAAAATCCCGAAAAAGTTTTATGAAGATTTTTATCGATATGGAAGTTTCGATCCTCAAAATTTCTTCTTTGAAAACACTTATTAACTTTCATTCAAAACGAACAATTGAGAGTTTAAAAGTGAATTTTTCGATATATATTTCACGTTGAAGAATAATGCACTTACGGAAAAGAGATTTTGCGTTAAGATTTAATATATTTTGAAAATCGGAAGCGAAATATAAAAAAAAAAATTGTGACGATTCTAAAAAAAGAATGTCCTCTAAAATGATTTTAGAAACTGAAAGTATTGTTTATTGAAATTTAGATTCTTATTATGAATACCACATATTTTAATCAACATTTAAAAAAATTAAGAATGGTTTTTAAATATTTTTCAATACATAATCTTTTATATCGTTTTACCTGCAGCTTAAAAAAATTTTGTTCTTTGTTTAATGAAAGAGTAACAGCTTTTTAAAATTCATGAATACGTAGTAAATGAAGTATTTATAATTATACATAAAAATTATATTTATATTTATACATATTTTAATCCAAATTAAAAATAAAAATTAAGAATGGTTTTAAAATATTTTTTTAATACTTAATTTTTTTTATCGTTTTACCTGCATCTATATTTAAAAAAAAGTTTTGTTCTATGTTTAATGAAAGTTTAACATTTTTTTAACTCACGAATACTTAGTCAATGATGTATTTATAATTATACATAAAAATTATGTTTATATTTATACATATTGTAATCGAAATTAAAAATAAAAATATAAATCTATATAAATAAATCTATATATATATATGTATATATATATATATATATATATATATATATATATATATATATATATATATATATATATATATATATATATATATATATATATATATATATATATATATATATATATATATATATATATATATATATATATATATATATATATATATATATATATATATATATATATATATATATATATATATATATATATATATATATATATATATATATATATATATATATATATATATATATATATATATATATATATATATATATATATATATATATATATATATATATATATATATATATATATATATATATATATATATATATATTTATATATATATATATATATATATATATATATATATATATATATATATATATATATATATATATATATATATATATATATATATATATATATATATATATATATATATATATATATATATATATATATATATATATATATATATATATATATATATATATATATATATATATATATATATATATATATGTGTGTGTGTGTGTGTGTGTGTGTGTGTGTGTGTGTGTGTGTGTGTGTGTGTGTGTGTGTGTGTGTGTGTGTGTGTGTGTCTGTGTTTTTAATTACATTAAATGAATTAGAAAAAAAAGTTTATTTATCGATAGGCTCAACCGATTATAAAAGAATTGAAATGCATTCTCGTTAAAAAATAAATAATATAATTATAGTATAATTAATATAAATTTTACAATAAAGCGATTTGACAGAAATGTTTGAGTAGAGGATTCTCTCTAAATTTAAAAAAATTACATAAAAAATATAATTTGTTCGAAATGTACAGCATAAAATTTGTTAAAGAGTCAAAGTGATATTTCTTAATGAAAAGACACACAATTATTTTATTTCTTCCATTAACCCACTGAACGGACACGTCGATGGGGGTTCGACAGCGAATTCCTGTTCGAAAACGGACCCGTCCAACCCTTCTCGTTCGTTGTGTTTATTCTTATTTCGGCACGGCCCCTCTCGACGCAGATGAAATTTGTCATGCCGTTTAGGTGTCGTCAAACTATTCAGGCGCTCATGGCGAGTTTCACTGCAATACTCTGGGGATTATTTGGCACCTCCTCTACTCTATTCTTGAGCTCTTGGCTTTCACCCCCCCACACACACACATACTCACTCATTCTCCGAACTCCAGACAGTGGCCTCGAAATGTATTGATAATTTTCTTGAGAAAAGAATATATGTTTTGCAATTAATTCATAAAATCTTTGACATTGACAAATATTTTGAACAAGGGAAATGGGTTTCATTTTAAATATAAGTAAATGCATAGTGTTAAAGTTAAATACTAAATCTCTTTTAAAATCACTTAACAAAGGGTTATCAATCATGTGGGCTGAATTAATTTTTGGGTTCTATGAAAAATTTATTCACCCCACGTGTTGCATTTCTGCTGACCTCTTGAAGGTTTATACTCACTTCGATTCCAGTGCTAATAGGATTCTGTAGATTGATTTTTATTCAGTTAACTGAAGGTCTAAAATTATAATCCAATGGATACGTCTTTTTTAATTGAGAGTTCATCTGACAGTGAAACAGAAAGTAGTATACGTAAATGACAAAAGAAATACTATAAGAAAATATTTCGCTATCTTTTAGATTTAACAATATCGCATTCTTTTGTTTTGTATAAGAAAAATTCTGGGACTAAAGATCACATTGTGCTTAATTGAAAAAATTATAATAGTATATCATAAAAATCTCAGTTAGCTTCTTATGGAATGTATCTAATTTCGGTATCTCATTAAGATTAACTGAACGCCATTTACCAAGTATGTGCTATCCACATCTTCTAAAACTAAGGCAAGGAGAAGATGCATAGTTTGTGCTTCTAAGCGTAATTCTGATGGTAAAAGAGTAAGAAAAAAACTAGGTATATGTGTAAATACTATGATGTCAGCTTATGTATTATCCCTTGCTTTGAAATGTATCACACAAAAGAAGATTTTTGACAGTACAAAAATA
>CM063509.1:43428420-43433420 GCA_032207245.1 Pardosa pseudoannulata
GATAAGTAAAAACAACATTCGTTTGCGTAAAAGCAACAACCGATGTCATTTTCTCCAGCGGAAGCCACAGGTCCTTGCAATCATTGTGGCACTGTAAGCATTTTTGTCGCCTCGACGAGGTTTATTATACCTAGTATAAGGCTTTCTTACACCAGGAGGATGAATAGCAACTACCGCAAATATCGATTCTTTCAGTGAAATACACGCATCCTTGTAATCTTTCTGCCATTCCAAGCAATTTTACTGCCACGGTAGAATCACCATATTAAGCAATTTCTTATGAGAAATTAAAAATGCGATAGGCTCAAAGTGGTTATAAAATTGGTTTGGTTTGGTTTGGAGTGCTACAGTCTACTTTCTGCAACGCTAATGAGACCGGGACCTACAGCTTAAAGCCTATTCCGAACGGCTAAAAAACTATGCTATTGTGGGATTCGAATCCACGAACTCCGGTACCGGTTATAAAATCAAAAATTAAATTAAAAATATCAAAATTAAAGTACCTTGTATGTTTGTACCTAACAATGACCGAATAGTAGAACGCTGCTTTCAAGTACCGGAGTTTGCGGGTTCGAATCTCGCAGATAGCATGAATGTTCGTAGCCTTTTCGAAAAGGTTTAAGCAGTAGGTACCGGTCTCATTAGCCCTCTTGTTCAAAACAGTATACCGTAGATCTCCAAATCAAATCATACCAAAATTTGTATGTTTCTACAAATGTAATACTGAAACTTGTTACATTAATTCATGAGTAATCCAAATAAAAATTTCGAGGCGAATCTAAACACAGAAAGTTTTCGCTATTTTAACGCATAATTTAATTCTTACAGGAAAGGAAAAATATTGACAAATGAATATATTAATATCAAACATCCTAGTAGTTAAAGGTAAGTGCATAATTAAAATAAATTGCCAAACGAAAGTCCCCATTATTTCTAAAATAGATACCTGTCTATATATTTTAGAGGATTAAAGCAAATCCTTTGATAGAATAGAAGGATTTATTTGATTGTCTGAGGAGAATATCTTAAGACCGTTCTTTGTTAGGCACGTTTTGTTTTAAGCAATTTTATGGGTATTACGTTGACAAATAGATTGCTATATGCAGTATTACAAGGAGATAATTCTATATATATATATATATATATATATATATATATATATATATATATATATATATATATATATATATATATATATATATATATATATATATAGCTATTTTTAAGTTTGTTTAGTAATAGTTAAGATAATTTATGATGAAATTTATTTCCAACAAATATATAAAACTAGAAATAAAACTTTTTCTCTGGGGGTATCATTAATTAAATTTTAACATTTGAATGCAACGGATATGGATTATATATTCCTTTATTTTTAAAAATTAATATTTAACCTAATTAACTAGGCAATAAATTAAATCTTTTATATTTCACAAAAATTTAGATTTGAATCTTTTTTCTTTTCCAAATATATTTTTCTTGTGTTTTAAAGAATTATATCAAATTGTAAAACACATAAAAATGTGCTTTAAAATTTTATCTCGAAATAAAAGACAAATGCGTAGTTTGTTTTGTAATTCATTTGCATAATATCAAATTTTTATTATGATATTGTATATTTATGCATGTGTTTATGAATTATATGTTTTATTACGAAATACATTCTTAATTCAGAAGAGGTTTACTTTATTAAAAATATTTAATTCCTTATATAATTAGTCATTTATCTACAATTTTTATGGATAATGTATAATGGATAATTTTTATAAATAATAACATTTTTGTTGTTTCCATAGTACGCAATATGGTATATCTAATAATCAGTTATACATTACTATAACTAATAGTTATATTATACTATAACTGGTTATTACACTATATCTGATTATTAGATTATACTATAAATGATTATTGTAAGTTATAGATTACTTCGGGTTAAATATTTGTAATTATTCGCAAACTTTGAAAAAAATGATCTGCAGAAGAGGTTTATTTTAATAAAAATATTTTAATTCATTATGTTTTTATTCATGTATTTACAATTTTTATGGTACAATGAATAATAGATAATAATATTTCATTGCTTTCGATAGCATGCAATATGGTATATCTAATAATCAGTTAAATATTACTGTAACAATTTATTAGATTACACTACAACTAATTATTAGATCAGGTTATAATTGATTATTATGAGATAGAGGTTACTTCAGGTTAATTATCTGTAATTATTCGTAAACTTTGAAAAAAAATGATCTGCAGAAGATGTTTATTTTAATAAAAAGATTTTAATTCATTATATAATTATTCAAGTATCTTCAATTTTTATGGAACAAAAAATAATAGATAACATTTTTTTTGTTTTCGATAGTATGCAATATTGTATATCTAATAATCAATTATATATTACTATAACCGATTATTAGGTTTTAAACTATAACTGATTTATAGATTATACTATAACTGATTATTACACTATAACTCATTATTAGATTATATTATAAATGATTGTTATCAGATATATATTACTTCGAGTTAAATATTTGTAATTATTCGCAAATTTTGAAAAAATGATTTGCAGAAGAGGTTTATTTTACTAAAAAAGATTTTAATTCATTATATAATTATTCATGAATCTACAATTTTTATGGAACAAAAAATAATAGATAATAACATTTTTGTTGTTTTCCGTAGCATGCAATATGATATATCTAATAATCAGTTATGTATAACTATAACTGATTATTAGATTATACTATAACTGATTATTAGATCATACTATAACTGATTATAATCAGTTATATATTACTTCGGGTTATTTTTTTTGTAATTATTTGCAAACTTTAAAATAAAGATCTGCGCAAGAGGTTTATTTTAATAAAAAGATTTTAATTCATTATATAATTATCTATGTATCTTCAATTCTTAATTCACAAAACAATAGATAGTAGCATTTTTTATTGTTTTCCATAGTATGTAATATGGTAAATCTAATAATCAGTTATAGATTACTATAACTGATTATTAGATCAGACTATAACTGATTATTATCAGTTATAGATTACTTCGAGTAAATTATTTGTAATTATTTGTGAAGTTTGATAAAGTGACCTGCAGAAGAGGTTAATTTTATTAAAAATATTTTAATTCATTATATTATTATTCATGTTTCTACAATTCTTATGGTACAAAAATAATAGCTAATAACATTTTTGTTTTCCATAGTACGCAGTATTGTATATCAAATAATCATTTATAGATCACTATAACTGATTATTAGATTATACTATAACTGATTATATCACTATAACTGATTATTAGATTATTACACTATAACTGATTATTAGATTATACTATAAATGATTATTATAAGTTATAGATTACTTCGGGTTAAATATTTGCAAGTATTTTAAAACTTATCTGCAGAAATGGTTTATTTTAATAAAAATATTTTAATTCATTATGTTTTTGTTCATGTATTTACAATTTTTGTGGTACAAAGAATAATAGATAATAACATTTTAATGCTTTCGATAGCATGCAATATGGTATATCGAATAATCAGTTAAATATTACTATAACTGACTATTAGATTACACTTTAACTGATTATTACACTGTAACGTATTATTAGATTACACTATAACTGATTATTACACTGTAACAGATTATTAGATCATATAACTCATTATTATCAGTTATAGATTACTTCGGGTTAATTATATGTAATTATTGGCAAACTTTGAAAAAAAGGTCTGCAGAAGAAGTTTATTTTAATAAAAATATTTTAATTCATTATATAATAATTCAAGTATCTTCAATTTTTATGGAACAAAAAATAATAGATAATTACATTTTATTGTTTTCGACAGCATGCAATATGGTATATCGAATAATCAGTTAAATATTACTATAACTGATTATTAGATAACACTATAACTGATTATTACACTATAACTGATTATTAGATAATATTATAACTGATTATTATCAGTTATAGATTACTTCAGGTTAATAATTTATGATTATTCACAAACTTTGATAAAGTGATCTGCATAAGAGGTTTATTTTAATAAAAAGATTTTAATTCATTATATAATTATTCATGTATATACATTTATTATGGAACAAAAAATATAGATAATAACATTTTTCTTGTTTTCTATAGTACGCAATATGGTATATCTAATAATCAGCTATAGATTACTGTAACTGATTATTAGATTATACTATAACTGATAATTATATTATACTATAACGGATTATTATCAGTTATAGATTACTTCGGGTATATTATTTGTAATTATTCGCAAACTTTCAAAAAGTGATTTGCAGAAGAAATTTATTTTACTAAAAAATATTTTAATTCATTATATTATTATACAAGTATCTACAATTTTTATATTACAAAAATAATAGATAATAATATTTTTGTTGTTTTCCATAATACGCAATATGGTATATCTAATAATCTGTTATAGATTACTGTAACTGATTATTAGATTATAATATAACTGATTATTAGATCATGCTATAAATGATTATTATCAGTTATTACTTCGGTTAATTATTTGTAATAATTCGTAAACTTTGATAAAGTGATCTGCAGAAGAGCTTAACTTTACTAAAAATATTTTAATTCATTATATTATTATTTAAGTATCTAAAATTTTTATGTTACAAAAATAATAGATATTAATATTTTTGTTGTTTTCCATAGTACGCAATATGGTATATCTAATAATAAGTTATAGATTACTGTAACTGATTATTAGATTATACTATAACTGATTATTAGATCATGCTATAAATGATTATTATCAGTTATTACTTCGGTTAATTATTTGTAATAATTCGTAAACTTTGATAAAGTGATCTGCAGAAGAGCTTAACTTTACTAAAAATATTTTAATTCATTATATTATAATTCATGTATCTACAATTTTTAAGTACAAAAAATAATAGATAAAAACATTT
The DNA here is from genome assembly GCA_032207245.1 of Pardosa pseudoannulata. Taxonomy (NCBI): domain Eukaryota; kingdom Metazoa; phylum Arthropoda; class Arachnida; order Araneae; family Lycosidae; genus Pardosa; species Pardosa pseudoannulata. The sequence continues at coordinate 43,433,397 of CM063509.1, forward strand.
TTGTTGTTTTCCATAGTACGTAGT
>CM063509.1:43450920-43463420 GCA_032207245.1 Pardosa pseudoannulata
TATATATATATATATATATATATATATATATATATATATAAATATATATATATATATATATATATATATATATATATATATGTGCGTGTGTGTGTGTGTGTGTGTGTGAGGACTGGAAACGTAATATTAATAATTTAGGGGTTTGAGAGCTGAAAACACAGCGCATTATTTTACTACAGGTTCATGAATCTTGTAAATTACTCTTTCTTATTAAATACTCATCTTATACTCATTAAGAAAATCATAAACAGCTTGATGCATAAAGATTAAGGGAGACCGTCTTCAGAATGGGTTGCTGCATGAACTCTAGCTCGTTGTTGCTTCATTGTTAGAGTGTGGACAATAGCCATTCTACGCCATGTTTGAAGGTTGACTGTTAAAAAGTGCAATATCAAAAAATCATTGGCTCTTTGACTTGTCATAGGCGTGTTTATATATATATATATATATATATATATATATATATATATATATATATATATATATATATATATATATATATATATATATATATATATATATATATATATATATATATATATATATATATATACATATATATATATATATATGCGAGAGGGAGAGAGAAAGAGAATTGTGGGAATTGATCTTTATCAGCATTTTACTATATGATTTGCTGATTTGTTAATTTTTTTATTTTGAGAAAACTATAAAGGTGAACCAATATCGGTTCCTGTGAGAGGACAACACACAAATACACCCACGCCTTTCTCAGGAGTCTAATACAAAGTCATCATTTGTTATCAAAATACACTAACCTTTGTAAGATCTCGGCACAGTTATCTAATACTAAACATATAATTTATTAAAAAAAAACTTTAACAAAATGTTACATTTAATTTTATTGAATTTTTTTTTAAAAAAGGTATCAACAATTTTTTATAAAATAAAAACATAAACAAATATATCATTTTATGTCTATCAAATAATGGAGTTTTATAAATACTTCTGACGGAAAAATCATCTTTCAGCTAGTAGACAAATATAATGTCGATCTAAAATATTTGTCGACACTTCAGTGTCCATTCCCTTCTGATAGAAAAGTAAGTGAAATAGTATGCGTGGTCTCGGTTTTCTGAGAATGAAAAAATATCTCTAACCGTTGTCAATCTTGAAATACCTCAAAGATGATGAAGATCTTACGGACTGCATTTCTCATTTTCTTTCAATATAGAGAAGTATAAGGAGGTGTATACAACTGAATCCCTGTGGTCGCGATTGGTTTTCAGGCAGTATTTGCAAACCGTTTGCTTCTATTTGAGAGACTATAGGTAGTTTTATCGAGAAAGTTTTAGAGTTTAAATATACAGGAAATACGCTGAAAACTACGAAATATAATATGATAATTTTATGGAAGAAAAGCAATGGAAGTACTATATATTAATTAGAATATCTACGTCCTTTTCTTTTAAAAACTATTTTTAAAATATTTTAAATAATTCATTTTAATTTTTTTATACCTAAAATAATGGAATTCTATAATTTAAATACAGATTTAAAAAAAAATGAAATTATAATATTAAATTTTCTTTCATTTTTTTATTATTTTAATTTTTATTTTATGATATAATCATCTAGATCTAATTTCAAAAACTTATTTGGGTATTAAACAGAAAAATACAACTATATTAAGTATATATCTATATCTATATCTATATCTATATCTATCTATCTATCTATCTATCTATCTACATATATATATATATATATATACTTACATATATACATACACACACACACATATATATATATATGTGTATATATATATGTCAGGTCTAAAAAGGGGGTAGTTGGAAATTATGTGAGTAAAAACGATTTTAAAAAGGGGACTCTTTAATAATTATAAAATAAATGAAAAAGACCCACGCTCTCACTAGCTTTTAGGATCATCCGGTCAAGGAGAAGCATTTTGAATGAATTTGATGTGCTTGCATACACATAAGTTTCAGTGAGCGTGTGGACATGGAGCTGTCACCAACACTCTACGCGTGTCTTCGACGAAAAAGTGAAAATGGCGCCAGTTTTACTCTGACTATGGTTTAATAAAATTATTATAATCAAGAAAACTGTTTTCCGTTCGCCTTAACTCTGGATCACGACATGTCATATATATACATAAATATATATGTATATATGAATGTATGAATAATATGTATGTATGAATATAGTGCTTCACAATAATGAGATTATGTATTTTCAATAAATGTCTATTTTTTATATTAATTAAATTAAATTATATATATTATATTATATTAATTAAATTAAATTATATTATTTTATATTAAATTATGTTTATGGGACTGCAATAATTTTAAAAAGAAAAAAATACTAAATTTATATCTCCTCTGTTTTATAAATAGAAATAAATAGTCCAAAACTCTTCATTATCTCTATGAAATAATAGATTTTATAGATGCGTCGGATGGAAACACAACTATGAGATCGGAGATATACAGAATGTCAACCTGTAATTTATTTAGACGTCTCTTAAATATTTTGCTATAGTATTTGATAAAATCTTTCCGCCTGTATTACCTGAGGAAGGAAAGAAAATTCTCTATCCGTTGTCAATCAGCGTATATACTTCTAAAGTACCTGAGAGATTTTGAAGATCCCACAGACTGCATTCCTCATTTTATTTCGATATGGAGAGTTGTAAGACACTATTTAGATTTCAAATATTTTTCATAGAGAATGGCCTGGTTTATTATTTGAAAACCATTTCTTTATACATACGAGACTGGAATTATTTTATAATGAAGGTTTACAGATTTAAGTTGTAAGGAAAATAAAATATACCTGTAAAAGCAGTGTGTTTGAAGAAAAAGGTTATTATACAATAAATTGAAATATAGCAACAGTTTCTCACCGAACGTTTCCCGAATGTTACAGCTTTGTTATTAGGTACCGGAGTTCATGGTTTTGAATTTTGATACTGGCATGGGTATTCCTAGAGTTTTTAATCGGCTTTAAGCAGTAGGGTCCCTATATCATTAGCCTTCGTGTAGCAAAAAAAGTTGACCGTATTACTCCAAATCATTCCCAACCATTATATTTTCTTTTAGTATTAAATATTAAAGATCATTTAAGTGTTTCGTGTATAAAATACAAACAAAAATTCTCTTCAATGACTTTGAAATATTTTCTAAAAATTTACGCAGGTTCCACATTATCTAAACTGTTAAAACGAGACAATATGTCTAGAAGGGTAAAATAATGAGAACAAATTCCAAACAAACCGCAATGTTAAACTCATGGCTGTAACATCAATATAGTTAAAAAAATAAATTTAAAAAATCTTGTTTAATGAAACTAGGAAAATAATTTAATTAACTATAACTGTCTTCCCATTTAGAATTGACAAAATCTAAAATGAGAATTACATTTTTATTATGATATATAAAAATCATTAGAAGGCTAATGATATAAGTCCCTATATTATTAGACTTCGCGTAGCAACATAGTTGACCGCATTGCTCCAAATCGTTCCGTACCATTATATTTTCTTGTACTATTAAATATTGAAGATCATTAAAGTGCTTCTTTTGTAAAATACAATGAAAAACTTTCTTCAATGACTTATTTTCTAATATTTTCTAAAATATTAAGCGTTACACATTATCTAAATTGTCAAAACAAGACAGGATGTCTAGAAGGGTAGAATAATGAGAACTTAAATTATTAAACAAAATCCAATTAACCGCAATGTTAAACTCATGGCTGTAACTTCAATATAATTAATATAATCAATATAAATAAAAAATGAATCTAAAAAATGTAGTTTAATTGTACTAAGAAAATAATTTAATTAACTATAAATGTCTTCCCATTAAAAAATTGACCAAATCTACCATGATAATTATATTTTTATTATGAAATATAAAAATCATAAGAAGGCCAATGATATAATCCCCTATATTATTAGCCTTCGTGTAGCAAAATATTTGACCGTATTGCTCCAAGTCATTCCGAACCATTATATTTTCTTGTACTATTAAATATTGAAGATCATTTATGGGTTTCGTTTATAAAATACAAAGAAAAAAAGCTCTTCAATGAATTTGAAATATTTTTTTTAATTTTACGAATGTTCCACATTATCTAAACTGTCAAAACAAGACATTATGTCTGGAAGGGTAGAATATGATAACTTTAAATGAAAAACAAAACCTAAACAAACAGCAATGTTAAACTCATGGCTGTAACCTCAATATAATTAAAAAATGAATCTAAAAAATGTAGTTTAATTATACTAGGAAAATAATTTAACTACAAATGTCTTCCCATTTAAGAATTGACAGACTATACCATGTGAATTATATTTTTATTATGAAATATAAAAATCATTAGAAGGCTTGTGATATAGGTCCCTATATGATTAGCCTTAGTGTAGCATAATAGTTGATCGTATTGCTCCAAATCATTACGAACCATTATATTTTCTTGTAGTATTAAATATTAAAGATCATTTAAGGCTTTAGTTTATAAAATACAAAGAAAAACTCTCTTCAATGACTTTGAAATATTTTCTAAAATTTTACGCATGTTACACATTATCTAAACTGTCAAAACAAGACAGGATGTCTAGAAGGGTAGAATATGAGAACTTTAATTGGTAAATAAAATCCAAACAAACAGCAATGTTAAACTCAGGGCTGTAACGTCAATATAACTTAAAATATGAAGTTAAAAAATGTAGTTTAATTGTACAAGGAAAATAATTTAACAATAAATGTATTCCCAATTAAGAATTGGCAAAATCTACCATGAGAATTATATTTTTTATGAAATATAAAAATCATTAGAAGGCTAATGATATAAGTCCCTATATCATTAGCCTTTATGTAGCAACATAGTTGACCGTATTGCACCAAATCATACCGAACCATTATATTTTCTTTTGTATTAAATATTGAAGATCATTTAGGTGTTTCGTTTATAAAATACAAAGAAAAAGTCTCTTGAATGACTTTGAATTATATTCTAAAATTTTACGCATGTTACACATTATCTAAACTGTCAAAACAAGACAGGATGTCTAAAAGGATAGAATATGAGAACTTTAAATGATAAACAAAACCTAAACAAACCGCAATGTTAAATTCATGGCTGTAACGCCAATATAATTTAAAAAATGAATTTAAAAAATGTAGTTTAATTATACTAGGAAAATAATTTAATTAACTATAAATGTCTTCCCATTTAAGAATTGACCAAATCTACCATGAGAATTATATTTTATTATGGAATATAAATATCATTAGAAGGCTAATGATATAGGTGCCTATATCATTAACCTTCGTGTAGCAACATAGTTGATTGTATTTCTCCAAATCATTTCGAACCATTATATTTTCTTGTACTATTAAATATTGAAGATCATTTAAGGGTTTCGTTTATAAAATACATAGAAAAACTCTCTTCAATGACTTTGAAATATTTTCTAAAATTTTACGCATGTTACACATTTTCTAAACTGTCAAAACAATCTACCATGAAACAATCTACCAAAATCTACCATGAGGATTATATTTTTATTATGAAATATAAAAATCATTTTTTAAAAATTATAGTTTTATTTTTTTATTAATTTTAACATATTTTAGATCTGAATATTTCGTGTAAAACAAAAATGTAAAACTCACTCCACTAACACCAATATTATTGGAGAATGTTTAATAAAAGCAGGAAATTAATTTACTTAACTATAAATGTCTCCACGTTTAATAAATGATACATTGTACGATGCGAAATATATTTTATTGTGAAATATAAAAAACATAATTTTTAACTATAACTTATTTTTTTTAATTTAGCATATTTCAGATCTGAATATTTGATGTAAGCCATAATGTAAAAATTATTGCAGTAACATCAATATAAAATAAAATATTGTAGTTTAATAAAACTATGAAAAGATTTTAAATAACTATAAATGTTTTACGTTTATATGTGTTTATTATGAAATATAAAAAATTAAGTATATTAGAGTTTTAAATATTTTTGACTTTAACATATTTCAGATCTAAGTATTTGGAGTAAAAAGGTATTTAAAATATTAAAAAAATATTTAAAAAATTATAGCTAAAATATTTCGCTTTCCATTTCTTTTCGATCTAAATATTTGATGTAAACCACAATGTAAAACTCCTGGTAGCATCATCAATATAATTAAAAAAATATAAGTTTAATCTTATTAACCTCGACATATAAAATCATATTTAAAATATAAAAAAAACATATTTAAAAAATATATATCTAAAAATTTTCACTTTAGCTCAATTTAGATCTAAATATTTGATGTAAACAACAATGTAAAACTCCTAGTAGTCGCATCAATATAACTTTAAAAAATGTATGTTTAATCTTACTAACCTCGATATATAAAAACATATTAAAAATATAAAAATCAATTTAAAATAATATAGATCTAAATATGTTAACTTTAGTTTATTTAGATTTAAATACTTGTTGAAAAGCACAATGTAAAACTCCTGGTAGTAGCATCAGTATGATAAAAAATGTGTGTTCAATCTTACTAACCTCGATGTATAAAAACATATTTAAAATATACAAAAAACATATTTAAAATATAAAAAATCATATTTAAAATATAAAAAAACATATTTAAAAAATATAGCTCTAAATATTTTAACTTTAGCTCATTTTAGATCTAAATATTTTATGTAAACCACGAGGTAAAAATCCTACCATCAATATAATTTTTAAAAATATATATTTAATCTTATTAACCTCGATATATAAAAACATATTTAAAATATAAAAATCATATTTAAAAAATAAAGCTCTCAATATTTTAACTTCAGCTTATTTCAGATCTAAATATTTGTTGTAAAGCACAATGTAAAATATCTAGAAGTAGCATCAGTATAATAAAATAATATATGTGTACTCTTACTAACTTAGACATATAAAAACATATTTAAAATATAAAAAAGCATATTTAAAATATAAAAAAACATTTAAAATATTAAAAGAATATATTAAAAATATAACAAAAACATATTTAAATATATAGTTCTAAATATTTTAACTTTAGCCTATTTCAGATCTAAATAATTGATGTAAAGCACAATGTAAAACATCTGGTAGTACCATCAATATAATAAAAAAAAATGTATGTTTAATCTTATTAATCTCGACATATAAAACATATTTAAAAATATAACAAACATATTTAAAAAATTATAGCTCTAAAATTGTTTAACTTTACCATATTTTTTAGATCTAAATATTTGATGCAAACGACAATGTAAAACTCATGGTAGTAGTATCAATATAATTAAAAAATGTATATTTAATCTTATTAACCTCGTACATATAAAAACAAATTTAAAATATAAAAAAACATTTAAAAAATATAGCTCTAAATATTTTAACTTTAGCTTATTTCAGACCTTAATATTTAATGTGTAGCACCATGTAAAACTCCTGGTATAACAGCAATATAATTAAAAATGTATGGTTAATCTTATTAACCTCGACATATAAGATATATTTAAAATATAAAAAGTATATTTAAAATAATCTAGCTTTATTTTTTTTAATTTACCATATTTTTTAGATCTAAATATTTGATGTAAATCACAATGTAAAACTTATGGTAGTAGCATCAATATAATAAAAAATGTAAGTTTAATCTTATTAATCTTGACATATAACATATTTAAAATATAAAAAAACATATTTAAAAAATATAGCTCTAAATATTTTAATTTTAGCTTATTTCAGATCTAAATACTTGTTGCAAAAAACAATGTAAAACTCGTGGTTGTAGTATCAATATAATAAAAAAATGGATGTTTAGTTTTATTAATCTCGACATATAAATCATTTAAAATATAAAAAATATATTTAAAAATTATAGCTCTAATGTTTTTTAGCTTACCATATTTTTTACATCTAAATATGTGATGTAAACCACAATGTAAATCTCCTGGTAGTAGCATCAATATAATTAAAAAATTTATGTTTAATCTTATTAACATCGATATATAAAAACATATTTAAAATATAAAAAAAAACGTATTTAAAAATATATAGCTCTAAATATTTTATCTTTACCTTATTTCAGATTTAAATACTTTATGCACAGCACAATGTAAATCTCCTGATAGTTGGATCAATATAATTAAAAAATGTATATTCAATCTTATTAACATCGACTTATAAAAACATTTAAAATATAAAAAAATATTAAAATAATTATAGGACTAAAATTTTTTAACTTTACCATATTTTTTATATTTAAATACCTGATGTGAACTACAATGTAAAACTCTTGGTAGTAGCATCAATATAATATTAAAAAATGTATTTTTAATTTTATTAACCTCGACATATAAAAACATATTTAAAAAAATATAGATCTAAATATTTTAGCTTTAGCTTATTACAGATCAAAATACTTGTTGTGAAGCACAATGTAAAACTCCTGGTAGTAGCATCAATATATTTAAAATATGCATATTTAATCTTGTTACACTTTACATATGAAACATATTTAAAAATACATAGATTTAAATATTTCAACTTCAGCTTATTTTAGATCTAAATACTAGACGTAAAGCACATTGTCTGTAAACGCCTGCTGGTAACATCAATATAATTTAAAAAAATGTATGTTTAATCTTATTAACCTCGACATATAAAACATTTAAAATATAAAAAGAGATATTTAAAAAATTATAGCTCTAATTTTTTTTTTAATTTACCATTAATTTTAGATCTGAATATTTGATGTAAACCGCAATTTAAATCTCCTGGAAGTAGCATCAATATAATTAAAAAATGTATGTTTAATCTTATTAACCTCGACATAGCTTAATGCTCATAAAACAAAAGTCTCTTTCAATAAGACGTTAATGTAGATAAGTTTATTTATTATTCATTTAAAGAAACAACGTTTATTTTCTCTATTTAACTTTCAGGTGTATACATCAGGGTCGAAAATAAAAGAAGCTTAGTGTAGAAACCCTGGATAGTCAGGTATTCTCGGTGGGAACATTAAGCTACACGGGAAGAAGCGATATTTATCTTCTTTTGTGAAAATTAACTTGTATCTTTAAAGACAACTTTAACTCTTTATAATGGGAGTTTAAGATTCTATTTTGTGACAGTGATTAGGATATCGAACTTAGGATGTCGTTTAGGAATCATCACCGTATAAAGCAGAGAAGAAAATAAAAAAATCTCTTGAAGGAAATATTGTGCTTATAAGAAGTAAAGTAATTTCTTCTATACAGTTAAAAATAACACGAATTAAAATCATATCGTGATAAGAGGAATTAGCAATAGTAGAACATAAAATTGACATCATATATATTTTAATTTACATTAATGTAAAAAGATATATAGAAACATATGTGTTTATTCAGGTAAGAGTATTTTTCCTCTCTACAAATTTAGAGTTATATCCATACTCGAAAAAGAACATAAGAAGTCAAAAAGACACAAGAAGTCATTGTTGGGCAATGAAAGGAAACAGAGAAGTTTTAAATCAATACACTCATTTCTAAACGTTTAACACTGAGAAATATTGTGCTTATAAGAAGTGAAGTACTTTATTCTATACAGTTAAAAATAACAGGAATTAAAATCATATCGTGACCAAATTAATTAGCAATAGTAGGACATGAAATTTACATAATATATATCTTAATTTATATTATTGTAAACAGCTATATAGAAAACTACATAGGTGTTTATACAGGTAAGATAATGTTTCCCCTCTACAAACTTAGAGTTATATCCATACTCGAAAACAAACAATTGTTCGGCAACGAAAGGAAACAGAAAATTTTAAATCAATACACTCATTTCCAAACGTTTAACACTGAGGAATATTGTGCTTATAGGAGGTGAATTACTTTTTAGAATAAAGTAAATCACTTCTTATAAACACAATATTTCTCAGTGTTAATTCACTTTTTATATTCCAGTTAAAAATAACAGGAATTAAAATAATATTGTCACAAAATGAATTAGCAAGAGTAGGACATAAAATTTACATAATATATATTTTAATTTATATGCGTGTAAAAAGATACGTAGAAAATTGCATAGGTGTTTATACAGCTAAGATAATTTTTCCCCTCTACAAACTTAGAGTTATATCCATACTCAAAAACGAACAGTTGTTAGGCAATAAAAGGAAACAGATAAATTTTAAATCAATACACTCATTTCCAAACGTTTAACACTGAGAAATATTGTGCTTATAAGAAGTAAAGTACTTTATTCTATACAGTTAAAAATAACAGGAACTAAAATCATATCGTGATAAGATGAATTACCAATAGTAGGACATAAAATTGACATAATATATATTTTAATTTACATTAATGTAAAAAGATATATAGAAAACTACATATGGGTTTATTCAGGTAAGAGTATTTATCCCCTCTACAAATTTAGAGTTATATCCATACTCGAAAAAGAACAATTGTTCGACAATGAAAGGAAACAGAGAAATTTTAATCAATACACTCATTTCCAAACGTTTAACACTGAGAAATATTGTGCTTATAAGAAGTGAAGTACTTTGGTCTATACAGTTAAAAATAAAACGTATTAATATCATATCGTGATAAAATGAATTAAAAGTAGTAGGTCATAAAATTTACATAATATATATTTTGATTTATGTTGATGTAAAAAGATATATAGAAAACTTTACATGTGTGTATAAACGTGCAAGAATATTTTTGTGTACTACAAACTTAGTCATATCCATACTATAAAAAGAGCAGTCGTTAGACAATGCAAGGAAAAAAGAAAATTTTTAAATCAATACACTCATTTCCAAACATTTAACACTGAGAAATATTGTACTTATAAGAAGTGAAGTACTTTAAAGAATAAAGTACTACACTTCTTATAAGCATAATATTTCTCAGTGTTAATTCAATTCTTATATTCCAGTTAAAAATAACAAGAATTAAAATCATATCGTGATAAAATGAATTAGCTATAGTAGGACATAAAATTTACATAATATATATTTTAATTTATATTAATGTAAAAGGATACATAGAAAACTACATAGGTGTTTATACAGGTAAGATAATTTTGTGTACTAAAAACTTAGAGTAATATCCATACTAGAAAAAGAACAACCGTTAGACAATGCAAGGAAAAAAATTGTAAATCAATACACTCATTTCCAAACGTTTAACACTGAGAAATATTGTGCTGATAAATGTGAAGTACTTTAATCTATACAGATAAAAATAAAACGTATTAATATCATATCGTGACAAAATAAATTAAAAATAGTAGGACATAAAATCTACATAATATATATTTTAATTTATGTTAATGTAAAAAGACATATAGAAAACTTTACATGTGTGTATATACGTGCAAGGGTATTTTTGTGTACTACAAACTTAGAGTAATATCCATACTAGAAAAAGAACAATCGTTAAACAATGCAAGGAAAAAAGAAAATTTTGAAATCAATACACTCATTTCCAAACGTTTAACACTGAGAAATATTGTACTTGTAAGAAGTGAAGTACTTTATAGAATAAAGTACTTCACTTCTTATAAGCACAATATTTCTCAGTGTTAATTCACTTCTTATATTCCAGTTAAAAATAACAAGATATATCCATATTGCTGTCAATTAGAAGGAAGTATGAGAATTTGTTCGGTAACAGGCAATTGCAGTTTCTCACTGAGAAATATGCAAACCAGCCAGTAGTACAAGAGATTAGTATTGAGAGTGGTTACATGAGTAACTGCTTAGGAAGGTGTTTAAACCATTCTTGCTTTTTCTTGGTAGCCGTATTTTTATGGTTTCCAGAAAACGAATGAAAGTTTCTAATCGCCGTCGTTCTTTTGGATGGATTGAAGCAAGAGCGTATATCACAGATATTGCTCAATGGTTCTATGCTTATTATTCTGTCCATTCAAGATTGTAGAAGCCATTACAAACAAGTCCAACAGTTGCCCAAAGTAGCCGGTCAACAAAGAATTACGACATCATGGAAGATAGATATATTCATAGTCAAACGGAATCGACGATCGACGTCCAGACCTGTGACATCTACAGTTGCAGTGGCCGTTGGTTAGACAGACTCTACCACTACTCTTTGTCGAATGTTTCACTTAAATCGCCCGGGTACCACAAGTGTTACTTTATCCTTCCAATCCAGAGGGGCACGATTAAAGTGGTGCCGTCGCATGTGAATCAGACTATGCTTCATTGGGTCAACGTTATGCTCACTGGTGAATCTAAATTTGCCCTACAACCTGATTATAAGCATGTAAATAACTGGAGAGAACGTGGTACATTCAATTCGCTCGAGAACATCAACGAACAACACACATTTCATAGTGGGAGAATCATGGTTTGGGCACTAATTTCATTCGGATATTGACTCAACTTGAATAGTTACAAATGCAGTTATGTGACGGATGATCAGTACCAAGATTAAGACATTTCAACTCTT
>CM063509.1:43468420-43498420 GCA_032207245.1 Pardosa pseudoannulata
ATATATATATATATATATATAAATATATATATATATATATATATATAAATATATATATATATATATATATATATATATATATATATATATATATATAATATATATATATATATATATATATATATATATATATATATATATATATATATATATATATATATATATATATATATATATATATATATATAGATATATTATTTCTTATCCAAAATGTATGTTATTAGTCTGCTATAAAAATGTAATTAAATGCACTTTAAAATTTCCTTGATATAACTGCCTTTGAATGAATCATGTGTAGTAGAATTATCTAAAATCAAATGTACATATATTTGTATTTACTGCTTCTGTGAACTCGTTTATGCAGAATAAACGCAACCAGATTTTTATGCAAGGTACCTCGCAGAAAATTGTTATCAAAAGTATATTACATCCCATGAAATATCTAAAATTCAGCTGTAGCATTACACTATGTCGTCGCTTTAATAACGCTGTGAAAGAGAACATAATTCTACTCTTATAATTCAATTATTAATATATCCTCAGAATAGAAATCGCTCTACGCTCCCAACGAAAAGAGGAAAACATAAAATTGCCGAAACTGTGGTGCCGCGAGCAAATCTACCTTTATCCTTCACGATAAAGGAAACTTATCAATAATTCAAGTAGCAACAAATGCATGTTCCTGGAATTAAAACTTTCCCCTAGAGCTCAACAATGCTTAAGATTTATCACAATCCCTCGATCGCCTAAAGATAAAGCTTGGGAAGGCGAGACTTATATTGTCCTTTATTATTTTTACATGTATTTTACTCTATAGGTAAGGGAAGGGTAAGAGTCTACGTAGAATTTATCTTATCTAAACCTGGGGGAAAAGGCAAAAAACAAACAAAAATTACTTGTATATTTCAAAATATCTCGCACTTCTGTTTATCTTAAAAATGGAAAAGAGAACGAAAATCGGTACAGAGTGTTATAAAAAATGTTGAATATTTTTAAATAAATATTTATATTGGACTAAGAGTAGAAATGAAAGAAAGATATAAAAATCAATTTATATTAAGCTATCAGAATTTGTCTTTTAAAATGTTTACTTAGGAAAATAGTATTATTCACATTTCACTCGTCAATCTTGGTTGGTATATATTATATAGGAACATATAATTTAGATTTCAATTATTAACAAATATTGACTAAAAGTACATGTTGTAGTTTACGAAGTATACGACGTACTTCTTACCTCGAGAGATCGTCTTCAAGGTTCAAGTGCGTGGAAGTTGATAATATATATATATATATATATATATATATATATACATATGCATATATATATATATGTATATATGTGTGTATATATATATAAATATATATTTATATATATATATATATATATATAATATATTATATATATATATTTATACCTATATATGGTATATATATATGTGTATATATTATATATATAATATATATATATTATATATATATATATATATTATATATATATATATATATATAATATATAATATATATATATATATAATATATATATATATATAATATATATATATATATATATATATATGATATTATATATATATAATATATATATATAAATATATATATATATATATATGCTCGGGTATGTGTAACGATGAGTTAATGAAGCTAAATTTATAATTTTCTTTTAAAATTAATTTCTGGAAACTATATGCTAAAACTACAACTTTTGTAGATAACCCTTTGTTTTTCTCTTAATTGGTATAACCTCTAGAAACTTAAAAAAACATAAAATTAAAATTTGCTTAGCACAAGTATCTAATCTTATATTCTATTTTATTTCGAAGTCTCACAACTGTTCTGCACCCAGCTAGGTTACCTTTCTAAGTGTTCAATCGGTTACAACTTTATAAATTAGTCATTCATCTTCATTCCAAAACTATAATATATATATATATATATATATATATATATATATATATATATATATATATATATATATATATATATATCGGATTTCTGTTTATCTTAAAAATGAAAAAGGGCAATACATTTTTTTATGTTTAAAGAAAAACGGTACAGAGTGTGATTAAAAATATTGAATATTTTAAAATAAATATTTACATTGAACTAAGACTAGAAATTAAAGAAAGATATGAGAATCAATTTATGTTTAGATATCAGAATTTGTCTTTTACAGTGTTTACATAGGAATATTATTATTGACATTTTGCACGTCAATGTTGGTTGGTACATGGGAACATATAATTTAGATTTCAATTATTAACAGACTCTGACTAAAAGTACATGGATTCAAGTGCGTCTTATACTCTCTCTCTCTCTGTATATATATATATATATATATATATATATATATATATATATATATATATATATATATATATATATATATATATATATATATATATATATATATATATATATATATATATATATATATATATATATATATATATATATATATATATATATATATATATATATATATAACTGTTTCTTTTTCAAGATGTGTTGTATTAAACTGCTTTAAAAATATTATTAAATGCACTCTAAAATTTCCGTGATAAATCTTGTATATTTCAAAATATCTCGCACTTCTGTTTATTTTATAAATGGAAAAGAGCTATGCATTTTTTTCTGTTTAATTAAACTCGGTACAGAGTGTGATAAAAAATGTCGAATATTTTTAAATAAATATTTAATTGGACTAAGAGTAGAAATGAACGAAAGATGTAAGAATTAATTTATATTCAGCTATCAGAATATGTCTTTTATATTGGAATATTATTATTCCCATTTCACTCTTTAGCTTTGGTTGGTACATAGTAATACATAATTTAGATTTCAAATATTAACAGAATCTGACTAAAAATACATGACTTATTTTACAAACTTTAAGAAGTATTTTTCTATTCGAGAAATTGACTCCAAGATTCAAGTGCATCTTATTCTCGAAATTAATATAATATATTTGACATAGACGAGTAGTTAAGGCATGTAAAACACATTTCATTTCATATATAAAAACTCCTTTATAATCCTACTGTCCATAGCTATGAGATTTAGAAATCCTTTGTTCTTATACTTTGCCATGACAAGAGTGGGAAATGTTATCAGCCCGAGTTCCATCTCAGAACTGTCACTTTTGGTTATATACTTTTGGTTTATACGTTGCTACCTAATCAAAATTCCTATACCTATTTCCGCGTTCACTCTTTTACTCTGTTTAGTTCCGATCGAGGGTGTGTTTTTCTCCCATTATGTTGTCGTTAATGAGTTGTAACTATTTTTAATTATAACTGGCTTAATTTTTAACCCCTGTTCATAAACTGTTGGAAACCCTGTTGGAAAGTGGCGGTTGATTAACTGTGCATCTGTGAAATTTCGTCTTAACAATTAATTGCTTTACATGATTACCAAAGTCAGGAGGTGTGCCATCTTCGAAGAAAATGAAATTCTGGAATCATCCAAGTTGTTGAAGTTGGGAGATTACAAAATCCATCAGTATATAATGGTACCGTTGCTAGGTTTGAATTCCTTTTGGTGATATCTTTTCAAAAAATAAGTTCCAATAACAAAAGTAGCCGTAAAACCACACCATACTGTAACTTATTCAAGATGAAAGAGTTGTTCAGTGTTTGAGAGAATTCCGCTGTCCCAAATTGACAACTTGCACATTAGAGCAAAATTGTGCTTCATCTCTCCACAGAACGTTCAATGGCCAAATTAGAAACTGAAGTGCAAAACTTTTTTACGAATCTCTGGGTCTCCGTACTTCAGTTGCTGCACAGGCTTGATTTCGTTGAATTTGGAGCTTTATAGACTATTAGTTTACTGACAATAGCTATTGAAATCGGGACTTACTGTTTTAATCCGATTCCTAACGGCTACTAACAGCCATGCTAGATTATGTATTGATAAAACTGCAAAATCCACTGTAAAATTTTTCTTAATGTGAATACGGCATATCCAGTACACACGAAACAGCTGGTACTCTCACATTACCTGAACCAACTGACTACTGGCTTCAACGATTGGGTAGCCACATTTTCCACTCTAGATGATGAAATGTGCTTCCGTTCCTTACTTGGAAGAATGCCAAGTTTTCCAGTTTTTTTCAAATTTATGTATCATCTTGTGTGCAGACATTACACATCTTTATACCCGCTTCATACCACGGCATTATTTGACAGCTGTAACGGAGTTCTGCGGTCTCTCATTAAACGGTTTTAACAGTAATGCTTTTTCTGCATGATATGTAGACTAGAAATTATTGCTCGACATAACTTAAAGAAATTAAATAAACACCACATGTATCATAGCGACCCCTATAGGCAGATTTCTGTACTAAATTATTTTATGCAATAAATGTCAAGGGCATCATTTGAATTAACAGCATTTCCCATTGTATCTGTTTTCGAACAATGGAAAGCATCATTGAGTCCTCAAAAGTTTAGAACATATATATTGTTAACCCTCTATGTCAGGGGTGGACAAATACTTTTAAGCACGGGCCAAAATAAAATTTTCAAAATGTACCCGAGACGGAGGATTATACTGCGTACGCTGTGCACACGCAAATGTTTTGGGTGGAGTTTTTTCCCAAGAAATGTGTTTGGCAAAAACACTATAATTATCATTTTAATGCATTTGGACAGAGAAATTTGACAGTTAATAAAATATAATAGTAATAGTAAACTGTCTTACTTAGGTGTATATGCGAAAAAATAAAACCAATGTTTTAAAATTTTACCTACAAAAAAATCCACTCTTTCAATTTATTATTATATTTTCAAAATAACAAACATTAGTCTCAAAAGAAATGAATAGTATGCGACTAATGGTAATAGTGCTAATAGTACGAGTATGCTAATAGTGCTAAATCAAAATAAGCAGTACGCGTGCTGCGATATGTAGTCCCTCGAAGAGTGAGAGGAGTTCACGTTCAGTTCTATGTAGTAAGCCGACCACACGCTTTATGAGAGTATGTATGTTGTATACATTAAAGTAGGGATATCGTTACAGCTGTTCAAATTATAATACTCTCTATTATTTATATGTTTTTCATTATTTATATGTACACTACGCATACAAATACTGTTGATTTCAACAAAATCGGATATAAGAGATTAAAAAAATTGCGGGTGTAAACATTTTTCAACGGGCCGGATAAAGTAAGCAAAAGGGCCGGGCCGGCTTTTGCCCACCTGTTCTCTATGTCTTCATTAATAGACACAAACGTACTTGGCACGATGTTATTAATTACATCTAATAAAATACAAACAGCATTTAAAAGAACTAGCTCCTATTTATTGCTTCATCCATGCATGTGTATAATTTGAAAAAAAAATAATTTAACCTTTTATTTCCTTCTAGTAAATTAACTTCGTATAAGACAGCACTGCTTTACAAATTAACCTTGACACTTGTTTCTAAACAAACTAACAGCTTTTGTTGAATAAAATCACAGAGATAACATCCCGACTTATTTAAAATGCTGTACCTTGAATACATTTTTCAGTGTAAAAGCAAAAGTCACATTTGCAAAATGTATGCCTCCGTATTTGGCTAGCATCCATGGCCTATTTTTATAAAGATGTGTTTTGATGTTGGATATTTGTGAAGAAATATACTGCTCGTTTATCATTTTTCATTAACATCCTCTCAATGTTATAAAAAAGGGAAATATCTCATTAATATTCCAGTGAAAAATTGAAACATTATAGTAATACCATCCCTATCTATTTCAAAATTTCTTTTTTCATATAAAAAATATATCATACGTATGATTAAAAATAAACCAAAGTGAATGATATTGTGAAAAATGAGAGGTAATATAAGATATGATTTATTATTTAATATAGATCTTTACTTGAGATTTTAACAATATTATATGCAAATATTATAGAAATAGTATATTTATATATTTTTTAAAATATATTTTATGATACAAAAGAAAAAAAATCATACATATGTTTAAAAATAAACCAAAGTGAAAGATATAGAAAAAAAGAGAGGTAATGTAAGATATGATTTATTAATGAATATTTATCTTTACTTGAGATTTTAGAAATATTATACGCAAATATTATCCCAATAGTATCTTTATCTATTTTTTTAAAAATATCTTTATTATTCAAAAGTAGAAATACTATATATATGTTTAAAAATAAACCAAAGTGAAATATATTGAAAAAAAGAGAGGTAATGTACGATATGATCTATTAAAGAATATTGATCTTTACTTGACATTTTAGCAATATTATATTCAAATATTATCGCAATAATATCTTTATATATTTTTTAAAAATATCCTTTATTATTCAGAAGTAGAAATACTATATATATGTTTAAAAATAAACCAAATGAAATATATTGAAAATGAATTATAAATGAAATATCTATTTTTTAAAAATATTCTTTATTATTCAAAAGTAGAAATACTATATACTTGTTAAAAAATAAACCAAAGTGAAAGATACTGTAATAAAAACAGAGGTAATGTAAGATATGCGATTTATTAATGAATATTGTTCTTTACTTGAGATTTTAGCAATATTATATGCAAATATTATCGCAATAGTATCTTTATCTATTTTTTTTAAATATATCCTTTATTATTCAAAAGTAGAAATACTATATATATATATATATATATATATATATATATATATATATATATATATATATATATATATATGTATATGTTTAAAAATAAGCCAAAGTGAAAGATATTGAAAAAAAGAGAGGTAATGTACGATATGATTTATTAATGAATATTGTTCTTTACTTGAGATTTTAGCAATATTATATGCAAATATTATCCCAATAGTATCTTTATCTATTTTTTAAAAATAATCTTTATTATTCAAAAGTAGAAATACTATATACATGTTTAAAAATAAACCAAAGTGAAAGATACTGTAATAAAAACTGAGGTAATGTAAGATATGCGATTTAATGTTGAATATAGATCTTTACTTGAGATTATAGCAATATTATATGCAAATACTATAGCAATAGCATATTTACCCATTTTTAAATATCCTGTCCTATCCAAAATTGTTAGCAGTCGTGTTGCAAAAAGTAGACCGTTGTACTCCGAAACCTAACCAAACCAAAACCTATCCAAAGTTAGAAATATCATATACAGTCAAACCTGTCTATCTCGAATCTCTTGGGAGTAAAAAAATATTCGAGATAAATAGGTTTCGAGATACACAGGTTTTATGAAAATAGACTAAGAAAATTTCTTTACGCAATACAAAAGATTGAAAATTTGAAGTGTTTTTAGTTTCATTTACATGCACGACTCTTTTTCATTGTTTTGCAGCCGTTTTTGAAGTTATTTTGTACGAAATCTTTGTTTTTTTATAATAGTAAAATAGTAGTGGGTGGAATTCCAAATTTAGCGGCGACTACGTTTTACTTTATAGAAGGGATTTCCTTCAAAAATGACAGAATTTCCATTTTTTTTCGATGGTTAGAACATTCAATTTTCTTTTAACACCTGCCATTTTTAGCTCTAAAATTGAGACAGCAAGTTGAGATCATACTTTAGTCATTAGGCTGCGACTGAGAACCAGTTCTATTTCTAAAAAGAAATTTCTCCCGCCTCCTATTCCCCCCTCCTCAACCCCGATCCCTTATTATTCCAGGGCAGAGAACCCGATTTTAGTACAATTCCAACCCAGTCACTGACCAAATAACCCTCAGAGAGAAAACTAGAAGTGTATTTCCTGAAAATGCGAATTTGTGCGATTGTCAACACAATAAAGCTCTAAACTGGAATGTTGTGTTTCTTACGAAAATTCGAGATAGAGAGGTTCGGGAAAAAATAATTTGAGATAGGTTTGGAAAATACGTTAAATTTTTATTGAAAATGTAGGGAAATTCGAAAAATTCGACATAGACAGGTTTTCGAGATAAGCAGGTTTCGAGATAGACTGGTTTGACTGTATATGTTTAAAAGTAAACAAAGTAAAATATATTGAAATAAAACTAGAAGTAATGTAATATTTGATGCTTTATTGTTCAATATAGAGCTGTACATGAGTTTATAGAAATATTATATACAAATAATATACCAAAAGTACCTTTACCCATTTTTAAAAATATGATTCATTATAAAAAGTAGAAAAATCATACGTATGTTTAAAAATGAACTAAAATGAAAGATATTGAAATGCACCGAGAGGTATTGTAGGATATGATGCTTTATTGTTTAATATACTCTTTTAATTTAGTTGTAATTATGGTTAATCTAAAATTTATTAATTTAATTATAGCTAGCATTTTGTCAAGTAATTTCATTACAGTAAACTAAAATATAAAACTTATATTAAATTTTAATTTAAAATGCATTTTATTTTAATGAAAAAATTATTTTACTCTTAAAATAAAATTTATTCATATCGCAAACACTTTTAAATGTAGCATAAATCGACAAAAAGACAAGTACCTTTCTATACGATCGATATTGATAGAAAGTAAATTATTCAAAATATGTGTTAAATAATTAATGGATATTAATTATTTAATTAATTATTTAACACATATTTTGAAAGTGATGACCAATATGAATAACCTAAGTTTTAATCGTAGAGTTATAATTTAGAGAGATTCGTTGGCATCACTACAATTTCTTTATTTGTATGATGTAAAATTTGCAAAGTGGAAAGTAAAATTTGACTATAACACAGGACCGACTGATTATGAATCTCGAGGATGATCGATAATGGTAAGATATATACTATGATCTACATTGTTAGAAGAGTGTGATGAGGCGATTTAATCAATTATATAATTGATTAATTCATATAAGAAGTAAAATGCTCGGGATCTAAATTTGACCTCATCACATCTTTGTAAAAAGACAGAGAACCCTAAAATTATATTCTACGGATATTGTTGTCTTGTAAGGTGGTCTCGGGCGGGGTTCTGATCCCAGTCCCAGATTAGAATCCCGTCTCCGTACTTGACATTAAATAAGAATGTACCTTTGTGGAGTTATTTATGAGTCCCTAAGGGACAGTGCCCAATTAGAAGGGGTATTTTCCACGTTGGCTGTCTCAAGGCGGGGTTTAAGTAGACCAATTAGATTCTTACAACTATTCCGATTGGACGATAAGAAGGAAGAGGAGACAAGGATGAAATTAATAAAATAAGAAAAATCTAAAAGTTGGAAGGTGTTCGATAGTCGAGACAAGGAGAAAGTCCGACAGAAGAGGTTCGGGAGTCGAATAGACTAAACAAGTAAGAGGAAGGTAGTCCAGATGAAGAGAGGAGTCCGACGGAACGAGTTCGAGAGTCCACCCAAGTCCGACAGGAAGTGTTCCTGGATCAAATAGCACTGCCACACCCCAAACACTCAGTAAGAAGCCCCTGACCAGACCGACGAAAGATCCATAGATACCCATCAACCATCAGTGTTCCGGACACACCATTTTAACTCCCCAAAGGTACCCCCTTTTACATACATTTTGAAACTGAGATCAGGTCCTCTATCTTATATTTACATAATTATTTAAGTATTAAAAATTATTGTCAGAACTAATTTAGAAGATGTTGATAAAGCATATTTTATGAAAATTAGCATCAGTTTTGTATGTACATAGATGTATATATATATTATAATAAATTTATTTTTTTATATTAAACTAGTTTTGGATGCTGTTGATTTAGATTTTAGTTTAGTTTCATATCTTATATCTGTAGTTTCTCAGAACCTGTGGTTAAATTTAGTATTAAAATACTTTTACACAACGCAATCAAAATAAAATCCCACTATAAATTTGATCACGGATTAATACTCAAATAAAAACGAGAACTACATGACAGGAGAGTAAATGTTCCACTCTGTCTAAGCCACTGGATATAAATATCATAGTTTGCCATACAGACAGAAATTTCATACTATCTTTTACAAATGTCACAGATGTTTAAGGTGTGGGTTTATTGAAATGCAGACAAACTTACATCTATAGAAATGATACACGTCGATAAATCGCATGGAAATAGAACACAGTTATTTATTTCTTTGGACAAATAATCGTAAAATGTTTTCCTACGGACAAATCCTCGCCTAATCCTCGATCCACATTCAATCAATAGAACGTCTCTCCCTAATGTAGGATTCCTGTTAAGCCCCAGGATAATTTTCTTTACTTTCACAGTCAAACGTATATTTGATTCTATTTTCCGTATCACGATACTAAATTTTACCAATGAGGGAATTCCAAAGTTAATACATGGTATAGTGAAAGAATGGGCAAATGTTTTAACCATCATTATAAGTTGATAATAAGCATGAAAAAACTTTTTTTTTCATTGAAAAATAATGACAAAAAAAGGGAAGGTGATTAGTAGACTTATCTACAAAACACTAAATGAATTAATAATTTGGAAAGATGTCAGAATCATAGACACATGATCTCAATAACAAAGGTAGGCAAATTTATTTAAAAAAGAAAAAGAAAAATATATATTAATAACAATTCTTAGGAAATAAATACATAAATAAGGTAAAAGTGATATTCCTAGACATATCTACGAAAGATAAAGAACAAAAAAAAATAAATAAATAAAAATATGTCATAATCATACACACGTGATCGAAATAATAGAACAATTCATGTCTACAAATAACTATAAAGTTAACTATAAAGGGAATGTATCTTTATCTATTTATATATTTTTCTTTAATCTGTTTCTTCTTGACAAAGCAGTTTTTCATCTATAAACACATGAAATTCAATCACGCAGCAAATTTTTTCCAGGTGACATGACTGTAGGTGAATTTCATTGAATGAATATTTTAGAGTGTAATATAATTTTCTGTCTCTTTCAAAGATGCCAAACTACAATTTCTGACTCAAGAAAATAGAGAATGATATCAGAAGATAGTAAGCGAATACGGGAAATAAAGTAAATTGCTGACAAAATATATCGAATTATATTTATAAGTTTTAAAGGATATATCTAAGCTTAGAATATAATATATTTTTATAATTATATATATATATATATATATATATATATATATATATATATATATATATATATATCTATATATATATATATATATATATATATATATATATATATATATATATATATATATATATATATATATATATATATATATATATATATATATATATATATATATATATATATATATATATATATATATATATATATATATATATATATATATATATATATATATACATATATATATATATATATATATATATACATATATATATATATATATATATATATATATATATACATATATATATATATATATATATATATATATATATATATATATATATATATATATATATATATATATATATATATATATATATATATATATATATATATATATATATATATATATATATATATATATATATATATATATATATATATATATATATATATATATATATATATATATATATGTATGTATGTGTGTGTGTGTGTGTGCGTGAATGTGTGTGGAGTTCCATAATAATCCCCAGTAATAAACATACATAATCATTTTATGCATTATATTTTACATATGAGTTAATATTTGTTCAATATTTGCATTGTGTTTATCCCATTTCCAGAGATGTGGAAGTCGCAGACCACCTGTAGCAGAGCCTGTTCTCTTGATAGTTCGAATGGACCAGTATATTGCTGCAAGAATCTCTGTAACAATTCTTAAGTGAATACCACAAAGTGGTTTCTTCATCTCAGGAATTAAGTAAGGGCTTAGAATGTGTAGCACAATCGTATGTGCAAATCCTGTCTGTCGGGCCAGCTCACGAATCGTTTGTCACAGATCATTGTCAAACAGTGCGGCTTGCACGTCTGCTTCGCTGACACTAGAACGATTTGTCTAATGCATGTCTGTCCCATTTTGGTGTTCTTCATTCAAGGCTTTTGCCCATCTTGCTACAGTTCTGCAAGGCAATGCAGATTCTCCACAGGCATCTTGAAGCCCTAGATGACATTGTCGTGATGTACCACCTATAACATTTTCAATTTGAAACCAACTTCGTTTTTTCATCCTGACAACATCCTGACAACACTTACTTTAGACAAGCTAATAGAAAGATATGTTCATCCAGTCAATCACCATGCTCGTGACGTAGCAAGGACGAGTCTTTTTGCTGAGAGGTAAGGTAGGTATGTAGCTTACGTGTAGTATACGCGACATTCTTTCATTTTATTGCTTAGAGTTTTTACAGCAGGGTTGCCACTAATAAAGTTCAAACCTTTGTACTTAAATAAAATTATTCATTTCTTCAATAATTTTTCTTATCCCAAATTTCCATTCAGGTCACTTCCTCCACTAAAATAAATGAAGTTTAAAATGCCTTCTTTACTTATAATTTTTATGATATAATTTTTAAATATTTGCTAAATGTGTGCCAAATTTTCTAAATTGATGGATACTTTTTCACAACCTAGTTTAAAACTATCAAATAAGAATATTTTGAAAAATTTTAAATACAAATATTAGGTTATTTTTTTAACATAAAATCATCTTCAAATATTTAATTAATTATTAAAAGCTTACTCTAAAACTATTTTCTTATATCCTATATCATAATTAATGCTATATTGAGTGCTACGACCGATATTTCTTAAACAGAAGGGCTGATTAAATCGGCACCTGTTGCTTAAATCCAAACGGCTGATGCCGATTCCGAACGGCTAAGTAAAATCATGACACAGTGGTATTCGAAACCTTTAACTCCAGTAACGAAGTTCAATGACCTAACCCTACGACCATCCTTCGCTATAATAGTAAAAAATACCATGAATTAAAAATAATAACTGAATACATAATAATAAATGAATACCAGTATTTATAAAAATATTAAATATAATTGAATTGTTAAGAGTAAAATATATATAGCTTCTAATCGTTTTTACAAAATAAATAAGTAAACATTTCTTTTTATTGATTGGAATACAAAAAGTTATCTAAAAATTTATATGATAATGACATGTAACAAATAGAAAAAATATTTATATATATTCCTGTTCTTTAAGGCATAACTTCAAGATATACAGATATTATAAAATTTTTACTTTAAGAAAAGAAACACAATACCAATTTTTAAGTTATGTATAAAAGAATAAAGCAGTAGGGTAATTACTGTGTCTGGAAATTTCATTTCTTAGCAACCCGTTTTCATGTGCAAACACCTGAAATCCAATAATTTAACACATTTACCTCGGGTGACAGGAGAGAAAAAAATATTGCCGAGTGAAAACTTTACAGTATCATTCAATTTCTCCCCACTTTGCTTCCGGCTAATTGGTGATTCATGAATCAGGGAAATAGAGAAGAGGAAAACAATACTGTAAGCCAGTGATTCTCAACCTGTGGGGCGCGCTAGGGGTTCGCGAGCACACTAATGGGGGGGGCGCGAGCATATCCAAGAGAAAATGTTATTTAAAAAAATTGATTAAGTGACTGAAAGGAAAGTACACACACACACATACAAAACAAAATACATTTCGACATATTTAATAAATAACTTATTAAATTAAAACAACTTATAACAACTTTAATAATTATTAGTGACTTCCTTGGGCCTGTCTTTCAGAGCAAAGTTTTTCGAAGGAGGGTTTAATATTAGAAATAGACACTCTCAGTTCTTTTTCTATATTTAGCTGAGATCTATATTTTGTCTTCAAAGAAGCCACCGCAGAAAATCCAGTTTCACAAAGGTAAGATGTTGAAAATGGTATAAATGCGAAATGCCCTTGTTTTTTGTGCAGAAAACTATCATCCACTCCTGCCCAAAATTCAAAGAGTGATTTATTACTAAATTGTCTTTTGGTTTCGCCGCTTGCCGTGAAGTCTATGAATTTCTTCCTCTTCAATTGAGAGCCCTTCAGTATTTTGAAATGTATCCCTCACCCACTTGTAACTTGATATCAGTTTGTCGTCAGCAAGAAAGTACTTTTTAAAATTCTTTGCTAGCATTGCTAAATGATTTTCAATGGTTGCAAAAACAACTTTTACATGTTGTTCTTCAGCCTTGTAAGTTTTAATACAATCATTCAAATTTGCAAACATTGTTAAGTTTTCTTGCTTTAAATTTCTGCTCCACAATTCCAATTTCCTACAAAAAGCATTAACTTTATCACTCGTATCCAATATATGTGTATTTGCTCCTTGCAGATGAAGATTCAAGTTATTTAATTTCTCGAATATGTCGACCATGTAGCTCAATTTCATCACAAATAAACTATCGTGAAAATCATCAGCTTTCGGTCTGTTTTCCTCTTCAAGGAAAACGGTGATTTCTTCTTTTATTTCATAAACACGTTGCAAAAATTTCCCTCGTGATAACCATCTTGCCTCGCAATAAAATAGTAACGCTGAATGTACTGCACCCATGTCTTTACAAAGTGCGGAAAAGATTCTTGATTTCAGGGGTCTCATTTTTATATAATTTACTACGGTTACAACCGTAGTTAACACAATATTCAAACCAGGACTTATTTCTTTGGAAGCCAAAGCTTCTCTGTGGATCATGCAATGTGTCCAGACGCACTGTGGCGATTTTTGTTTCACAAGTGCTTGAATACTTTGGAATCTTCCGGACACAGAACGAGCACCATCGGTGCATATTCCGACGCAATTTTTCCATTCTATGTTTGCCTCGGTCATAAAATCATTTAAGATAGCAAATAATGCGAGTGCTGTTGCTTTGAGTTCTATTGGTTTGCAGAAAAGTAATTCTTCTACTACTGACAAATCATCACAAAATCTAACATAGGCAATGGAATGAGCATCTTTATTACTATCTGTTGCCTCATCGAGTTGTATTGAAAACAATTTGTCACGCAACTTCGACAAAAGCTGACACTCTACATCTTCAGCTATATCAGCAATTCGACGGGCAACAGTATCATTTGAAACAGGTATAGACTGCAATTGTTTTGCAAAATTATCTCCAAACATAATTTCTACAATCTCAATTGCGGCTGGCAAAATAAGCTCTTCACCAATGGTGTGAGGCTTTTTACATCTGGCTATTTTATATGAAAGTTTGTAAGAGGCAATTAAAGCTTTTTCATTCACAGACAAAGTTTTTTTAAACAATGATTTTTGCTTTTCATATGATTTTAATTTTAATTCGAAGAATTCTCTGGGTTTGTTTACGTACTTACTATGAAGCGTTTCCAAATGTCGTTTAAGTTTATTAGGTTTCATGCTGTCTGCCGCCAACATTTTTGAGCAAATGATACACAGGGGCCTTTCTTCTTCATTTACTTCAGTACTAGTGAACCCAAAATTTAAGTATTCTTGAGAATATTTTCTTGATTTTATTTTTGGAACCACGCTCGCCTGTGTACTTGTTGATGCTTGTCTATCGTCCAATGCTCGCTTACGCCCGCTTAAAAATTTATCCATGATTCTGCATAAGTCTGCTGCCGTGAATATTTAATACCGTGAATTGCAATTACACGAAAATATATATAACATACACATTAAGAATAGATTCAATAGCGATAAGAAGGATCGACTCGAATGAGATTGTCTGGAATTGAAATTGGCGTCATAGAACTTTCTCCTTCTCCCTATGAGAAAACATTTGTTCACATCTGCGCACGCTCCTAACTTAACTTTTAAGCTGACCAGACAAATTCCGGACAAATCGAAACTTCTCGCGAAACCGTGAGAATGCCCGACATGGCGGGACGCAAGAGCAATAAAAAGGCATAGGATTATTGTTTTTTCAATGCTGAGTATCAGTGTTGCAAAATGTCAATAAATTTCCGTATTCTTGGTAATTTGCAAAGTTTAAAATTAAGGTTGTAGTGCAGGTTTAGCGTCATAATGCTCAAAATACATTATTATTGTATACATTTTTATTGTACGCGGTGGGGAGGGGGGCGCGATGAAAATTATGATTGAAAATTGGGCCGTGAATACTAAAAGGTTGAGAAATACTGCTGTAAGCAAATATACGAGTAGAAGTATTTCACACTAAGAGAATGTCAAAGTGTTAGTCATAAATTCTTATACTAAGTAAAAATTGTGTCATTATCAGCACACACACATACATATATATATATATATATATATATATATATATATATATATATATATATATATATATATATATATATATATATATATATATATATATATATATATATATATATATATATATATATATATATATATATATAATATATATATATATATATATATATATATATATATATATATATATATATATTATATATATATATATATATATATATATATATATATGCATATAAATATATATATATATATATATATATATATATATATATATATATATATATATATATATATATATATATATATATATATATATATGTATATATATATATATATGTATATATATATATATATATATATATATATATATATATATATATATATATATATATATATATATGTATATATATATATATATATATATATATATACAAACATATATATATATATATATATACATATATATATATACATATATATATATACATATATATATATATATACATATATATATATATATATATATATATATATATATATATATATATATATATATATATATATATATATATATATATATATATATATATATATATATATATATATATATATATATATGTATATATATATATATATATATATATATATATATATATATATATATATATATATATATATATATATATATATTATATATATATATATATATATATATATATATACATATATATATATATATATACATATATAGAAATGTAATCTATATAATTCGATTTTATAAAACAGTACTTCTCTTGGAGTTGAACTAATTCTATCCGTTGTTCTAGTGTTCAGAAATGCCTCCCTCTATTCTTAAAAGAAGTATTATATAGTATAATATAAATTATATACTAAATTTAAATATAATCGTTTATAAATAAAATCGGAATTTTATCAAGTGTTTAATAAAATTACTAGTTAGAATATACTTGTATTTAATCTTTATACACGTTTGGTATCGGTACATTTTTGAAAGTTTTGCTCTATAGTGTTCGTAGGATGAATGGAATACAAAAGACAAAGCACACTAAAAAACATATCTCTCTATATAAATTAAACAAAAATATTTAAAGAGTCTTAAATTATCTAAAGAAATATTTATATATTTTAAATACATTGATGGTAATAGAAGAATATAAATACTGCAAATAGTAAACAGATATAAAATTTAAATTGAATTTGTCGCTTTACTTCTACAGAATCCCCACAAATATTGTTTATTTAATATGTGTTCCTTGAAATGCAATTTGTACCAAAACGTCGTCTGAATATGTGAAGTAAAGATATTTCTTTTATAGATAAAATTATAGAACGGTGTTAAAACGTTTTTCTGGGATTCTCGAAAAGTAGATCAAACAGAAATCGTAGCTTCACTTTGTGATATATTTATATTACCCCGAAATATTCACAAATTTTCTAGCGAATATATTTCTATTTGCTTGATTTCTTTGAATTCATTACATTCTAAGAAACATTATTAGCAACTCTGATAAGATTTTTAAGTGTATACAATTTTGAAATTCTATACTTGGTTTGTGTGTGTTTTATGTACAATGTAATTGAATAGATGGTATTATCTTGAAGTAAGATTAAAGTTTTCAAACTGATATAAATTTTCACATATTACACATTTTTGAAGTAAAGTTTGCAAATAAGATAGCATTTCTAAACAGGTTTTCTAAATGTAGTAGAGAGCACTGGACCAGCTTATTCAATATTTCAAAAGCGTTTGGCAATTCTTAGAAATATATATATTTTTGCTTGATATATTTGTACGTTACTGCATAAAACATTTTAAAATTAGCAAAGAATATATTTGAAAAGAACTAGATGTAAACATATTATAACATTTAACTGAATATCCCTTATATAATAATAGCCTAAGTTATCTGTCAATCTGTCCTCGAATTTATGAAGTGGTTGGACCTTTAATGGATTTGATGAGTTAGGGTTAGCAAAATTAAAAGCAAGTAACGTTTATCTTCTATCGATCCGATTCGAAAAATGTTATATAATATGCTTCATATCACAGCGAAAAATACCGTCGTCTTTAAATCGTTCGAAATTCAATCCTTCCCCTCCTTTTCGAGCATTTAATGCCCTTATTTCAAGCCCTATTTTCTCCGGTTAAGAGCAGACGATTAAATTTATCAATTTATTACATAATAAATAGGTAAATATAACATTTTGTTCTAGCATTATGACGTCATCCCTTAAACAATCTCGTTTAATCATTTCTTATTTTAAATTATTTAAATATCGCCTGCTTTATTTTCATAAGTTTTACCACTGAAATTAGATATTACGTAAGTATTTTTTTTATATTTGGCTTAAATAACAGATTAGGTACAAATGTGATAATTTTAAATTTAATCATCGATTATTTTTTTTTGTTCCAATGAAAATTTTATCACCGGTATTAACAACATATTCTTTCATAAAAGTCTACGAGTCTATTTAACGGCCTAATAAATATCTAGCGTTAAAGTGATATGTTTTTAAAAAGTAAGACGTTTGTTCGTCCGTGTGTTTGTTTTTATAGATATCCACACGGTTTGCATTGATTCGCTCAATTTTGAACATCATTCATATATACCGCCTTATAATTACTGTTAACCTCTGCTGTCCATCCTATCACGTAATTTAACAGGATAAATTAAATTTGGCAATTATCATATGGTCAGTAAAGTGTTTTTTAATCTTAATTTTACATTTTACCATATGCGAAACTTTTCGGGATAATTCTAAACTTTATAAAGATAATTCCAAAGAAGATAAAGTAACGGAGGAATAAGCATGTATATTTATGCTTATCCCGTCATATGACGGGTTATATGCTAGTAATTGGATAGCAATGAACTTGACCAATAAGCTTGACCAGAAAGATCGATTAGTGATATACTATAGATTGTCGAGATTGATCTCGATTAATGACAACTGCCATGTGTTTATAGGAACCTGGCTTACAGCTGTCAGGCTAGCAGTTCTACGAATCGGTTCCTGACTATGGTTTCAACGAGGTATTCTATCAGCTGAAAAGGATATTTTCGGGCAAATGACAGTGTAAGAAAGATCGGATTTTATGGCCCATTGTGATTTTGACTCTCCTGTGAACTCGACTGAAGAGACTGAAGAGTGACTGAGAGTGTCATCTTCCTCTCCGTACCTAATTACCCCGAGCAGTGACGATTTGGAAAGCTAACTCCAGTACCAATCATAGAGCCACTATAAATAGCATCGTCAGTTTATGAATATTTTAAGCATTTGTGTTTTTAATAAAGATCTTATTATTACATAAGCCTCCGCTAGCCTTCTACCAGCACAATTACAGCTGTAGACGCTACAATCAGCTTTTAAAGGGGTAAATATCTTTCTAAATTACAAATTTTGACTAAACCTATGATATTATTTTTTCTGAGAATAAAACAAATTCAGTGCTCGTGTGCTATCTTGTAATCTAGTGACCTACTGCTGAAAGAGTTCCGAATATTGAAAATAAAATTGTTAATATGGTTTAGATATTTGAATAAAACTTTAAGGCCTCTAATAAATGCTTCTCAATTTTTTACTCATCACGCTTAACACAGAATTACAATCATACATACAATGCTTAAACACTCATAAAATTTATGACACGGTTATAAATACCCCATAATTCTTTATGTGGATTATTTGAATGTAATTCAAATAATCACATACAATTACCGACACTAAGAATGTTTTATGCTTCTTCCCATGTTATTCTGTATATCGAACAAAAATATAGTATAACTAATTGAAACAAATCCAACATTGTTTCAATATCAATCAATCCTCGCATGCAGAATTCTAATTGCATAATGTAACACTGTACCGTAATCAATTTATTACTTGCTTATTTATTAATTTCCAGATAAACGGATATGAATGAAGGATGGTAGATTATGCAAGGAGAAATTAATTGGATTTCAATTCAATGTAAATTGAGAAAATAAATTACTGCTTACGCACACCTATTCAGTTTGAATTTTCTTGAGAGTCAGATTAGCAAACAATTTAGATGTATGAAATGAAAGAGGATGATTCACAATTTGATTTGCCAAGGCTGCAGTTATAGCCAGTGTATCAACCTTTTATTGCCATAAATTCCCCAATGGGCAGGAATCCATTGGAAAGAAATTCTGTTTGACAATGTATTAAGCAAAGGATTACATTCTAAAAATTTTTGGGAATAATATTTTTTATTCAAAAATGTTTGAACAACACTCTTAGAATCCTACAAAATGATTACTCTTGTAAAAGAGTGATTACCAACCAATACCTGTTGCACTGATGCAGCAATAGATTCAATTTCACTATCGAAAGCAGTGGTAAGAGGACCCATATGTAAGTAACTCCTCAATGGATAATTGTCCCAGCACCCATATATATATATATATATATATATATATAATATATATCATAAAGTATATATCCATTGCGAAAGTATCTTAATATACGATATATATATATATATATAGAGCAAATAGTATATATATATGAGCAATATATATATATGCGATCTATTTATATATATATATATATATACCAATGGTCCTCATATCTCTCTCTCTCTACATACTCTCTATATATATATATATATATATATATATATATATATATATATATATATATATATATATATATATATATATATGTATATATATATATATATGTATATATATATATATATATATATATATATATATATATATATATATATATATATATATATATATATGTATGTATATATATATATATATATTATACATATACATATATATATATATACATATATATATATATATATGTATATATATATATATATATATATATATATATATATTATATATATATATATATATATATTATATATATATATATATATATATATGTATATATATATATATGTATATATTACATATATATATATATATATGTATATATATATATATATATATATATATATATATATATATATATATATATATATATATATATATATATATATTATATATATATATATTATATATATATATATATATATATATATATATATATATATATATATATATATATATATATATATATGTATATATATATATATATAGTACATATATATATATATATATATATATATATATATATATATATATACATATATATATATATTATATATATATTATACATATATATATATATATATATATATATATATATATATATATATATATATATTATATATATATATAATTATTATTATTATTATTATTATTATTATTATTGTTGTTCTGATGATGATGATGAGGATGACAAGAATCTATGTTACTGGATTTTATAAAACAGTACTTCAGTTATAGTTGAAATGATTCCATCCATAGTTCAATTGTTCAGATATGCCCCTCCAATCTTTTAAGAAGAAGGGGGCATTATATAGTTAGCATTATATAGTAAAACATTATATAGTTTATTATAAATTATATATTATATGTAAGTAAAAGTGATTATAAATAAAATCGGAATTTTATCAAGTGTTTAATAAAAGTTACTAGTTTATATTTAAATTTAATCTATATACATGTTTGTTATCAGTACATTTTTGGAAGTTTTGCACTTTACTTCTCATAAGATGAAGGGCAAATCTTCAAGTAGAAAAGAATACAAAGGACAATGATCTCTAAAAACATATCTCTTTATATAAATTAAAGAAAAATAGTTTAAAAAATTTTAAATTATTTAAATAAATATTTATATTTTTTAAATACATCTATGGTAATAGAGGAATATAAATACTGCCAATAGCAAAGAGATATAAAATTTAAATTAGAATTTGCCGCTTTACTTCTACAGAATCCCCTCACATACTGTTTATTTAATATGTGTTACTTGAAATGCAATTTGCACCAAAATGTCGCTTGAATATGTGAAGTAAAATATTTCTTTAATAGCTCAAACTATAGAACGGTGTTCAAACGTTTTCTTGGATACTCAAAAAGTAGATCAAACAGAAACCGTAGCTTCAATTTGTGCTCTATTTATATTA
The DNA here is from genome assembly GCA_032207245.1 of Pardosa pseudoannulata. NCBI lineage: Eukaryota > Metazoa > Arthropoda > Arachnida > Araneae > Lycosidae > Pardosa > Pardosa pseudoannulata. The sequence continues at coordinate 43,490,614 of CM063509.1, forward strand.
CCCCAAAATATTCACCGAGTTTCTAGTGAATAAAACTCCTCTTTGCTTGATTTCTCTAAATTCATTACATTCTGTAAAACGTTATTAGAATCTCTGATAAGATTTTTAAGTGTAAACTTTTTTGAAATCCTCTCCTTGATTTGTGTGTGTTTTATGTAAGTTTCAATTGAAGAGATAGTATTATCTTGGAATAAGATTAAAGTTTACTCACGGATATAAATTTTCACATATTATATATTTCTAAAGTAAAGTTTGCATATAAGGTAGCCAGTTCTAAACCGGTTTTCTGAAAAGCATTACACACAAAGCAAAGGATCAGCTTTTTAATACTTCAAAAGCGTTTGGCAATTCTTAGAAATATATCGTTTTTTTCGCTTGAGACATATGTACATTATTACATAAAATGTTTTAAAATTAGCAAAGAATCTAATATGAAAAGAACTAGATGTAAACATATTATGGCATTGATCTGAAAATAATTGGATAGCAATGTTGTATCTATATACATTTGCAGATGTATTTTAACAGGAATTTTAAATTTAGATTACATAAGAAAGTTTAAATTTAAGCATCTTATGGACAACAGTAACAAGGATAAATATTAGGAATATAAATTGAAAAGAAGAAGGGAGGATAGCAATCTTATGTCTGTATACATTTGTATATTACATTTTACGGGAGTCTTAAATTTCGATTTCATAAAGAAGTGGAAATTCAAAGATTTTATTAACAACATTAAGAAGGATAAATATTAATGATATAAATTGAAAAGAAGAATAGATGATATAAATCTTATATCTGTATAGATTTCTTGAAAATTGTTTACGGGAATAGGGAATTCAGATAACATTAAAATTACTTTAATTTTAAATATTTGTATGAGAAGAGCTACTGAAAAAATAAATATTACAAATGTAAGTTGAAAACAGATATGATAGCTATTTTATGTATGTAAACAGTTGTAGAAGATTGTTTACGGCTGTTTAAAATTTCTGTTACATAAAAAAGTATAGATTTAAACATTTTGTTTACAATAATTAGAAGAACAATTAAATATTACGGATATAAATTGAAAAAAAAGAGAGGATAGCAATATCCGGTCTATATATTTTAGAGGAGTGTTTATGGGTTTCTAATATTATCATTATAATTACTTTGATTTGAAATATTTGTATGGACACAGCAGCTGGAAAAGTAAAAACTATAAATATGAATTGAAAAAAAAAACAAAACAGAAATGATAACAATTTTATACTTCTATAAATTTGCAGAAGATTGTAAGGATATTTGGAATTTTTAAAACATAAATAAAAGTTTAAATTTAAACAGTTTATGGACAACAACTAGAAGAATAAATATTACGAACATAAATTGAAAAAACGAGAGGGCGGCAATCTCCAGTTTATAGATTTCCAGAAGAATGTTTATGGGAATACGGAATGTAGATAGAATTGTAATTAATTCAATTCTAAATATTTTTATTAGAACAGCTGCTGGAAAAATAAATATTACAAATATAAATTGAAAAAAACCCCAGAAATTCTAGCAATTTTTTATCTGTATAGATTTGTAGAAGATTGTAAGGGTGTTTCAAATTTTTATGATATAAGAAAAAGTTTAAATATGATCATTTCGTGGATAACAATTAGAAGAAAAATATTACGATTACAAACTGAAAAGAAACAGAGAGTATAGCCAACTTGATTCTAAAAATTTTCTTTTAGAAGAGTGTTTACGAGAATTTGAAATTTAGATAACATTATAATTATTTTAATTTTATATATTTTTGTAGGGGAGTGGCAGCTGGAAAAATAAATATTACAAATATAAATTGAAAAAAAAACAGAAATTCTAGCAATTTTTTATCTGTATAGATTTGTAGAAGATTGCATACTTTTTCAAATTTTTATGATATAAAAATGGATTAAATTTTAACAATTTATGAACTATTAGAAGAATATATATTGCGGTTATAAATAGAAAAGAAACAGATATAATAGAAGTCGAATGTCTGTAGAGATTTCTAAAAGACTTTGAGGGAAATTTAGATAACATTACAATTATTTTATTTTTATTTATTTTTGTAGGGGAGTGGCAGTAGCTAGTAGAATAAATCTTACAAATATAAACTGAGAAAAAAGTAACAGAAAGGATAGCAATATTATATCAGTAAACACATTTAGAACGCTTGTTACGGGAGTTTTAAATTCAGATAAGATTAAATAAATTTTAGTAAAACTTTTAACTATACTTTTAATTGTGTGTACCTTTACACATAAATACGCCCCTACAATGCTTTAGTTTAATTGACCATTTCAAGTGGGATGTTCAGAAAGTTCTACATGTTAGGCTCGGGGAATATTCTCAGTGAGCTTCGCAATAGAAGAATTCTGTGTAACATGACAGGACTTCTGTCAACTGCTTTCTTCTATTATTTCATAACTATAATATAATAAATATTTGTATTTGTTAGTTCATATTTGTGGGTCTCCTCATTATCAACTTGATGCAGTCCCTTTACAGCACATCCAGTACACAACTACATGTAATGGAAAGAAAAATAAATAACAATTTTATTTAAATGAAAATTATGTATTTTATAATCTTTAGTGCAGTGGTAGTCGTTGAGACGTTTATTTCATATCAAAACTAGTTTTCTCTATGTCATGCTCGTCAACATCTAGCCGACATAGCAACCAGACATTGCTGTGTACCTTGTATAGAATTTCATTACAGTAGTTTCCTAGATACAGACTTCATCTATTAGGCTGAAAAAAAGAGCTTCGCAATAAACAGTGAGAATCTTTTCTACATTGGAGACTGCTAACTTTGCATTGTTTTCTAGAATAATGCTAATATAATATTGATAATATCTCAGTCATTTGTTAAATTTATGGGTAGAGCGTCATTTATTAGTAGTGTCTGATGTCAGTTTCTATCTCAAAGAAAACTACACAAACCTTAAATTGTAATGAAGCAAATTGAAATAATCAGATTTCTTGATTAATGAGAACTATTTTCTAGGAACCTGGTTTTACAACTGTTGCTAGCAGTTCTGCAAATGATTCCTGACTACAGTATCACATATGCAGAATAAGATTGTTGACACCAAGCATCTCAGCCATTCTATCTGGAATGTATTAGATTACAGGTTTCTGAAATGTCAGACTTCATGCATTAGAGTCTAGCAGACAAAACCTTATATAATGTAAGTGAAGCCCGTCTTTTCTACATTTGGACTGAGCACCTAATTACTTTGTTACAGGGCCTTGTTTCGAACAGAATAGGTTGCTGAATAGGGAATTGTTGATACCTACCATCTCAGTCATTCTGTCTGGGAAATTTATTAGGGTAGAGTGTCAGTTTATTAGGGTAAGTGTCTGAAGTGTCAGTTTCAATGGAATCTCAAAGAAAGAGTCTCGCACGACAGAAACCTTATATATTGTAATTGAAGCATGTGAAGTTGATGTACTATACCTCGTCGACATTGCTCTTGATTAATGAGAACTCCCATACGTTTCTAGGAACCTGGCTTACAATTGTCCTGCTAGCAGTTCTTCAAAATGATTCCTGACTACAGTATCAACCAGGTATGCAGAATAGGAGATTGTTGACACCAAGACCATCTCAGTCATTCTATCTGAGAAATGTATTAGGGTACAGGTGGAATGTCTGAAATGTCAGTTTCAATAGCATCTCAAAGAAAGAGTCTAGCACGACCGAAACCTTATATAATGTAAGTGAAGCACCAATATTTGCCTCCCTTTTCTGCAAAGACTTAAACAGAGACATCGATTAGTGATGTAATATATATCGTTGAGATTGCTCTCGATTGATGAGAACTCCCATGAGTTTCTAGGAACCTGGCTTAAAGCTGTCCGGCTAGCAGTTCTGCAAAACGATTCCTGACTACGGTATCAACCAGGTATGTTGAATAGGAGACTGTTGACACCAAGTCATTCTTACTGAGAATTGTATTAGGGTACAGGTGGAATGTCTCAAGTTTCAGTTTCAATAGCATCTCAAAGAAAGAGTCTCGCACTTCCGAAACTTTATATGTTGTAAGTGAAGTACCAATATTTGCCTCTCAGTTTATCCAAAGGATTGACGAGAGACAGGGATTAGTGATGTACTATAGATCGTGGAGAATGCTCTCGATTTATGAGAACTCTCATGAGTTTCTAGGAACCTGGCTTATAGCTGTCTGGCTAGTAGTTCTGCAAAGCGAATCCTGACTACGGTATCAACCAGGTATGCTAAATAGGATATTGTTGACATCAAGACCATCTCAATCATTTTATCTCAGAAATGTATTAGGGTACAGGTGGAGTGTCTGAATAGTCAGTTTCAAGAGCATCTCAAAGAAAGAGTCTCACACGACCGAAACCTGATATATTGTAAGTGAAGCACCAATAGACGCCTCCATTTTTCTACAAAGGCTTGACCAGAGACATCGATTAGTGTTATACTATAGATCGTCGAGATTGCTCTCGATTAATGAGAACTCTCATAGTTTCTAGGTACCTTGTTTACAGCTGTCCAGCTAGCAGTTTTACAAAACGTTTCCTGATTACGTTATCAACTAGGTATTCTATTAGCTGAGAAGAAAATTTTCGGGCAAACGACAGTGTAAGAAACACCGGAGTTTATGGCTATCCTGTTAACTCGACTGAGGAGTCTCGATAGTTTCCTCTTCCCCCCTTTCTATCCATATATGTCTACTCGAAGCAGCGACGATTGGGAAAGTTGATTCTTGTAAAGATCATCGAGTAAATAGTATCGTCAATTTATGAATATACGACGTACTTGTGTTCTTATTAAAGATCTTAATATGTACGTAGGCTTCTTCTATTCTTTTCCCAGAACATTTAGAACAGAATATGTCACAACCTGTTTTTAAGGGAGTAAATATCTTTCAAGATTGCAAAATTTCATAACATATAAAAGGATTTTTTTCTGAAATCAAAATCTAATTATGTGCTGTGTGCTATCTTGTAATCTGGTGACCTGCTGCCGATGAGTTTCGAATTTTGAAAACAAATTGTTAATGTGGTTTTGATATTGGAGTAAAGTTTTAAGTCCTGGAATTAATGCTTTGCTTTTTTTATCATCAGCCTGACAGACAAGTACATTCATAGATACAATGCTTAAACACTCATACAATATATGATACGTTTATAACTACTACATAATTCTTAGACTATAATTGAAATAATCACCTAAAATTACCGACACTAAGAGTGTTTTATGCTTCTTCCCATGTTATGCTGCATATCGAACAAAATTTTAGTATAACTAATTGAAACTAATCCAACATTGTTTCAATATCAATCCATCCTCGTATGTAGAATCCTAATTTCATAATATAACACTGTACCGTAATCAATTTATTACTGAGCTATTTATTAATTTACAGATAAATGGATATGAATGAAGACTGATAGATTATGGAAGGAGAAATTAAATTGGATTTCAATTCAATGTAAATTGAGAAACTAATTTTCTACTCATGCTCACACACACACACACACACACACACATATACATATATGTATTATATATATATATATATATATATATATATATATATATATATATATATAAATACATATACATATATATATATATCATATATATATACATATATATATATAATATATATATATATATATATATATATATATATATATATTATATATATATATATATATATAATATATATATATATATATATATATATATATATATATATATATATATATATATATATATATATATATAATATTATATATATATATATATATATATATATATATATATATATATACATATATATTTATATATATATGTGTGTGTTTGCATGAAATCAGGGAAACAAAATCTCTGATTAGAAGAAAATTGTATGTTACAATGCAATAAAAAATAATAATTGCTACAATATTTGCTTCACAAAAAATAATTGCCGCTTTACTGGCAATACTAAAAATTATGCTCAAAAACGGCAAAAGTTCTTTGCTTTATAAAAGAAATTACATTGTATGCTATAAATTTAAAATATAGAAATGCTGTATATTGAAGGAACTGCTAGTGTTTGTGAGTCGTTACTACGTACATGTCATATCATAATAAATCAGGCAGATTTTGATGCATACGATGGTAGATATTTTTCATTCTTTTAACGTTTCAAAATGCTTTTAGTATCTTTAATAACAGTTTTGAAATCTTTTAAAAACGTTTCTAATTTTTAGGTGATAGCGATTTGCTTTCGAATCATTTGAAGATCAATTCGCCTTTGTGAAAATTTACATTTCTAACACTTTTTATTATATCGTGAGATTGTGCTCTTCATGATACAAAAACATGTACGTTAAAATCTATTAAAACCTATCATTTGAAACATCTTTATCGAAGTGAAGTAAGCAAGCTGACTGATGCTAAATCTTCACTTCTGAAAGTTTCTAGCTTCGATTAGATATTTAATACATAAATGATGTCCATCAAAGATGAAAGAACGAAATAACAGCAAAATCGTTCATTTATTGTAAATAAAAATATGGAGGCAATATATATATGTATACATACATATATATATATATATATATATATATATATAATATATATATATATATATATATATATATATATATATATAAATATATATATATATATACATATATATATATATATATATATATATATATACATATATATATATATATATATATATATATATATATATATATATATATATATATATATATATATATATATATATATATATATATATATATATATATATATATATATATATATATATATATATATATATATATATATATATATATATATATATATAATCTTTATGGTTACACACACAAGTCGTTGAAATCTTTTTGATTTCGTTTGAAATTGCTTTCAAATTATACTATTTAGGCAAAAAAATGTGCATTATTAATGGTCTTAAAGTCGATGCTTGTCAGTCATTTCATATATAGAGACTTTTTATTTAGAGAGTCGTTCTTTGGGTAACATTGAAACATTCTTGCACCGATCTGGGTCCATATGATCTTAAGAAGGTCCAAACTTATCCCGATGGGTGTAGGTAGATCATAAGTATTAAACCACACCACTCAGCCGATCTCCGTCAAAATGCCTTGCTCGTGTCCTTTGAGCCACGCAGAGTGAATGAAGCCGAGTAGATAGCTGTCGTGGGAAGAATTGGGAAAACTACTTGATTTTCTAGAGGACTTTCCTCTAGAGGACTTAGTGAAGGTGGCACGATCTAAGAGAGCCGAATGAAGATCTATTGTGTAGCAAAGTGATATCAGCACGTTGCTGTTCGAAATAGAATCCTGATGACCAAAAGATAATGGAGAAAACTCTGTAAAGTGGCAGTTGCATACTTGGACATTAGAACCATCCCTCATAAGTTATTGCGAATTTACTTTGGCCAACCTTGCAGAAATCAAGTTAACTGGCTTGCTCGAAAATACCCATCAAAATAGAAATTTAAGAAATAAAATGCTCTGTGCAGAATAGTATTGGCATTATTCGTCGACTTCATTTGTATCTCTAGCTTTGCAGACTATTAGATCCCATGGTTAAACCTTATCTCTTGCAGTATTTCTCTCCAAGCTTCATTCCGGGACATTCATAGTTTAGTTTAAATACGGTGTTTCTTTATCTTAGCTGAGTGGTTGGCTTGCTTGTTTTTCTATCGTGAAGATTTGTCGATTTCATGAGTATCTGCAGCTTTACACACTGTTAGACCCCATGGTTAAATCTTATCTCTTGCAGTATTTCTTTC
>CM063509.1:43505920-43508420 GCA_032207245.1 Pardosa pseudoannulata
ACTTTATTAAAGTAATGATTATGAAAATAGTAATTATTCCAGTTGATTGTTTTTGTGTTGTGAACTCAATTTATATATGTATTACTTAGTCTACAAACTGAAGGATTTTGTCACTTTTAGTTATTTGTTATTCCCCAAGGAATAAGATGTTTGGATATGATCTCTAAGAGTAATGTCCTTCGGACTGTTGAATGCAACTTTATTAAAGTAATGATTATGAAAATAGTAATTATTCCAGTTGATTGTTTTAGTATTGCAAACATAACTTATATATTGATTACTTAGTCTACAAACTGATGTATTTTGTCACTCTTAGCTTTTTGCTATTCCCCAAGGACTAAGGTGTTTGGATTTGACTCCTAAGAGTAATGTCCTTCGGACTGTTGAATACAACTTTATTAAAGTAATGATTATGAAAAGAGTAATTATTCCAGTTGATTGTTGTGTATTGAACTCAATAATTTATATATTGATTACTTAGTCTACAAACTGATGTATTTTGTCACACTTAGTTATTTTTTATTCCCCAAGGATTAAGTTGTTTGGATTTCATCTCTAACAGTAATGTCCTTCGGACTGTTGAATGCAACTTTATTAAAAGTAATGATTATGAAAAGAGTAATTATTCCAGATGATTGTTTTAGTATTGTGAAACTAACTAAAAATTGATTACTTAGTCTACAAACTGATGTATTTTGTCACGCTTAGCTATTTGTTACTCCTCAAGGACTAAGTTTTTCTTATTTTACTTCTAAGAGTAATGTCCTTCGGGACTGTTGAATGCAACTTTATTAAAGCAATGATTATTAAAATAGTAATTATTCCAGTTGATTGTTTTAGTATTATAAACTTTACTTATATATTGATTACTTAGTCTACAAACTGATGTATTTTGTCACTCTTAGTTATTTGTTATTCCCCAAGGACTAAGTTGTTTTTATTTTACTTCTAAGAGTAATGTCCTTCGGGACTGTTGAATGCAACTTTATTAAAGCAATGATTATTAAAATAGTAATTATTCCAGTTGATTGTTTTAGTATTGTAAACTTTACTTATATATTGATTACTTAGTCTACAAACTGATGTATTTTGTCACTTTTAGTTATTTCAATCTCAAATGACATAGTTAACTGGACTGAATCCATAGGAATAGTGCCTTTTAGACTGTCGAATGTAGAATTTAAAAATGCAAAGATAATGATAGTCGTAATTATTCCAGTTGAGTATAGTAGTATTATAAACTTAATGTACATATTGAGTAGTTAGTACTCAATTTGATGTCTTTTATTCAACATTAAATTCTTGTCAATCTCAAATGACATAGTTGACTGGACTGAACCCATAAGAATATTGCCTTTTAGACTGTTGAATGGAAATTTTTAATAAAAGCAACGATTATGATAGTCGTGATTATTCCAGTTGATAATATTAGTATTGTAAACTTAATTTATATATTGATTACTTAGTACGCAAACGTATATATTTTTTTTTACCTTAAATTTTTGTCAATCCCAAATGACATAGATAACTGGACTGAATCCATATGAATAGTGCCTTTTAGATTGTCGAATGTAGATTTTATAAATGCAAAGATTATGATTGCCGTGATTATTCCAGTTGATTATAGTAGTATTATAAACTTAATTTACATATTGAATACTTAGTACTCAATTTGATGTCTTTTATTCAACATTAAATTCTTGTCAATCTCAAATGACATAATTGACTGGGCTGAATCCATAAGAATATTGCCTTTTAGACTGTTGAATGTAGATTTAATACAAGCGAAGATTATGATAGTCGAGATTTTTCCAGTTGATTATATTAGTATTATAAACCTGCGATACAGCGGTTCCAGATATCACCAACGAAAGGGATACCCGAAGAGTAACACATCCTTCAATTATGTATATAATAATTGTTTTACATATTAGCATGTACTAAAAAGACATTATAGTGTTTTTGTAATATGATGCCAAAAAAAAAAGGAATTGAAAGGTTCATGTGGAACGGGACCATAAAGTCCCACATATACATACAAGCTAAGTATTGAAATGATTTTACACATTAACATTTCTCTCATATCAGTTAAATCATATATTGTAATAGTTACAGAAAATGTTTTTTATAGTTATAGTCTTACCCTTCCCTAAAACTTAAGATACGATGAAAATAATTTAAATATTCATTAGCTAAACATTTTCATGCGGTTTAGCTATATTTCTTTTGCATTAAAATGTGATCGAAAATTCAAAAAGTACCTGTAATTCAGATTAAATGGCAGTTTTAACAATCATATGTTAAAATTCTAATAAAGAATGCCGAATGTCCTAACAATTTTTACGATATGAAACGTAAAGATTTGTAGAAAAATATATTGTTTCATTGGGTGTAAGCCATATTATGCAATCGTTTATGAACAATTATTTGAATGCCAAAAATTTGAAAAAAAACAAAACTGAGGTATCTATAAAAATATTTTTTTCCAAATTTCTACTAC
>CM063509.1:43528420-43530920 GCA_032207245.1 Pardosa pseudoannulata
GTGATTATTTCACATTACTTTATCTAAAATTGTTAATGTATCATATGCATGTATCAACAATTAATGTATAAACATTGTATACGCAATAAACAATTTATGTATAAACGATAAATGTGAGAGTCTAGTTCATATCTTTAGACTGAATCTAAAAATTTATATTCTACAGAATAATCAATTTCATTTTTTTTATGTTAACAAAAATATTTAATATAAATCTAAGCATAATTTAGCATTGCCGTATACACTCGTAACCTTGATATTAATTTTTTAATCGATTTTATTTAAAATTAATTTATGTTTTTTTAAATTAAAATTCATTTATGTGTCAGTCTTAATTTTGTAATTAAAATTTAACTGCATGAAGGAAATTTGCACATAGGTCTATTTTCAAAGAAAATACAATATTCAAACTTATAGCTTGAAAGTAAAAATAAATTAGAAAGAAAAAACACATCAGTGAAGATATCACTCGAATGGATTGTCCAGCTTACTTCCCAGGTTTAAATACCATCGAACATGTGTGTGTTGCTTCATGGAGACGCATTGCAGCACGCTTACATTCTCCGGAGAACACCTAACAACTCAAAAAGATGCTGATTGCGGAATTGGCACTTCTACGGCAAGAAATGGTGGACTAGCTGGTTCTGAGTATGCGGAGACGGTGCGAAGCAACCATTACAGTTAAGGGAGGGCATATTCCATATTAAGGAGCATCTGTTTGTTGCTCTTCGTCTTCGATAGACATTCATGAGTCACGATATTATGCGATCAATAAAGATTGTTTTTGTTTGATTCCATACCGTATGCATTCTATTATTATTTTTTCAGGCCGAAGCGTTCGTCATCCTTTACTTACACAATACTCTCCCTCATTTCTGATTTTCATGTCTCTCAGATGATTTCTCGTAGAGTTATGACAAACAATCCAACTGTTGCTTAAGTTTTGCACACCAGTGTACTTAGTTTCCCACATAGTGTCAAGAAATTAATAACAATATTGAGCTTTAAGTTTTTATGCAGAATTCCATGCTGCAATACCATTAATATTAAAGTTACTATAATTTTTTTTACCACACATTTCAAAATTTGTACATTCATTATCCACCTGCACTGCTATGTGTGATAAAGTGAAATAACTGTATGATCTAGTCAAAGTTTCTTGAAAATATTCTGAGGATAAAAACTTAAAACTATATCTTGAATAGCTTTTTAATCAACTTTTGAGCACTTAACTATTTATGAAAGAAAGACATCTTAAAGTAGTTTTAACTGCCTTCCCAGCTCCATGACTTTATACTTTAAAGTTGGCGAATGTCTTTTAATTAGATAACTCATCTCCTGTTTCTTGTAAAATTAAATGCTGCATTCATAGGTTAATTGCTGAAAAATGAAAGTTATTTTTTATATACATTTTTACATATTAATGCATTTATATACATTCTTATATATTAATACAATAAATTTCTTTTAAAATAAAAACTTTGTTTATTTAGGAGACAGATACCAGTTATTGCAATATTTAACAGAAAATTAATGGTACACCCAGAAAAGTAAAATCTAAAATATACTAAATATGTTAAACATAAATATGCTAAATATTTTAGAAATATTTTTGTTTAAAAAGCAATTTTTTAGTGTACTTCAGATTGCATTAACAATATTGTTTCTATTAAACTTGTATTCATTAAAAATTATTAACAGAAATACACAAACACAAACACATTCAGAAGGATATGCATCCTTATTATTTATATAATTTGGATATGAGTTTTTATTACACATACCGTGACTGCCCATATTATAATATTCATACTTTTATTTTTCTGCAGTTGTATTTCAAAAAATGACAAATATAGCTTTCGATATTGCAGGGTAATATTTTAAAAGCAGTTCTTTCGAAAATTAATTACATATAAATGCATTTATATACATTATATATATTAATACTGTAAATTTCGTTTTAAAGTAAAAACTTTGTTTATTTAGGACACAGATACCAATTACTGTAATATCTCACAGAAAATTTATGGTACGCCCAGAAAATAAAAATTTAAAATATACTATATATGTTAAACATAAATATGCTATATATTTTTAGAAATATTTCTGTTTTAAAAAGTAATTTTTAGTGTACTTCAGATTAACCCCTTCCGGTAAAATGACGAGTCTAGCTCGTCATTGGTTTTTCATTCCATACCGCACAATGACGAGCTACACTCGTCATGAGACTAAAGTTACTGATAAATATGATAATTAATTTAGTTTAAAATTTCTAGTGTACTGAATTTAGCAACACTTTTGTTACTTGTGGAAATCCCAGGTCACTATTACATATTGTTTATTTAAAGTTTCTTGGTACAAGTCACTGCCAAATTGATGAGTCAGAATAAAAGAAAACCTACTAAGAAATGCCGTGTGTGTTACAAGAATCAAATTAGAAGTGAGACTCCCTGGCGATGTAAACAATTCAGAATTCCTTTGCACTTTGTTTTGAAAAGTA
>CM063509.1:43540920-43545920 GCA_032207245.1 Pardosa pseudoannulata
TATTTGAAAGTTTAAAAAATAATGTTTTCTTGTTTCACAATTTTTGTATCGATTTAGAATTATTTTGATATATTTTAAGGGCAGTAATTGTAATTCTTATTCAAAATTTTTAATATTCTCTATTGAATACGTTTGTCATTAAAAGGTCAGAGGACTCTTAAATCTTGAAAATGTTCAATTCTTCAAAATAAAATATGTGATAGATTCAGATGTTCTACAGATTAAAAATAACAGTTTAAAAAAATCAGCTTAACCTAAAAGTAATGATTAAAATATTAAAAAAAACATTAAATATTTCTGTTCTTGACAGTAGACTTGGCGATTGCATTTTATTAATTTAAGTTGTTTAATTTTTTTATGTTCATTTAATGTTCATTTTTAATTAACTTTTCTCATTTTAATGCTTTTCTCATTTTTAAATTTTAATGTGCTGCTCAAGATTTATCAAAACCTATTTTGTATTTTAGAGCAGCAATGTAGTAGCAATGTAGTTGTTGCTGTTGGTAACTTATGGCACCTTGTCAAACAAAGCACGAGTGACCACATTAAAGCAAAGGGGTGTGCCTTTGGATTTTAACGATCGCCACAAGGAGTAAAATACAACTTATGCTCAAGTGGTTCTCCGTAATTTTGAAGCAGGAAGCAAGCAGAAGACCCATGTACTTCGCCTGCCATACAAAATGGTATTGACTGATAACTTGGAGGACATTGTGACCATGAACCTAATTTACATGACCCAGTCACCTTTAAGGAACACGACAAATCTTAGGCAAGCTCGGGTTCCGAACCCGCAACCCTCCAGTTACGAAAGTGTTGCCCTTGCTAACTGAGCTACCACGTCTCATCTGTATTATAAGGTAACATTGTCACCTTGAACCTATTTTACGTGCCCCAGTCACCCTTAACCTTTTACCCGCCAGTGTTTCAATAATGGACCATGATTTTTAAATTAACAAATTTACATGTAAAAAAAATCTTATTAATATCGCTTTTACATACAATCTAACGTAACATTTTTTAAGATATATTTTTATGCTAAGTTTTATTTTGTTTAGATGATTATTTGTTTTTTTATAATTTTTTTAATTTTACTATATTTTGTCCATTTTACGCTCTCTTACATCTAAATTTACCAAAATTCCAGTTTAAAAGGAAAAAAACGCAGTACTTTAAAATATATCATTAGACAATATATCCTAAGGGAAATAAACATAAAATTTTATTTTTAATTTTTAAAAGTAAAATTTATGTTTTTTATGTCTCTGTTCCATTATTGGAACACTGGTATTTCATAGGTTCCTTTTTCATTTATGTGCAAAGCATTGTATGATATTGCAAACAATATTTACTTTTGCATTCGGGTAAGAATAGCAATTTTTCTAAAGAAAATAAATAGATAGAAGTGCAAATGAAAGCTACAGTACTTCGAAAGGATTATAACACTGACCTTGACATTGATGTTCACTTTAGTAAAGTCATAACAATAGAAAGAAATAATTTTTGATAAGGTAGCTAAACATGTGTGTAGGGGGGAGGCTTTCACATGTGCCTTTGGAGGCAAGTGTAATTTCGCATAAATGGTGTCTTATTGCATGTGTTGCTGAAATAGTTATATGTTTAATTTGAGATTTTCTTATGAGTTAAACGGTTGACAGTAAAAAAGGTGCATGTGTGCTTTTTATGTGCTTCGTTTATAAACTTTTTCATAAATTGAACACTATATCTGAAAGATGCCTTACAATAGAAGATGCTCTGGCCTCTTTAGAAATTCTTTTGGATTCTAATTTGGGAGAGGTAGATATTTCCCAGCTCCATAATGCTGCCCAATGAATATAGTGATATAAACAAAGAAGTAAATATTGATGAAAAAAATTTAGATGCTGTACGGCATTCCATGTGTGTTGAATGGTTGACGGGATTTTAAAGAAGATGTAAGTACACCACATGAACACAAATTTTAGTACCCGGGTCCAAGAGCCAAGAAGAAATGAAAAACTGGAAAACATGCAGTGAAATGAAAAAAAAGTGAAATTCGATAATCCAACGGAATTAGAAAACCCGATTCCAATACTGCATAAATTATAGAGTGTCATATATATCAATTGTTCATCATTTAAAGATAAATAAAGAAAAAAGTTGATACTTAGAATACGTTATAATTATTAGGGATTATATTAACTATTTTCATGAGATTTTAAAAATATTCAAAAAATGAAAAACTGAAAACTCTGTAGTAAAATGGGAAAAAAAGTGAAATTCGATAATCAAATGGCATTGGAAAATCCAATTCTAATATTTCATAAATTCTATATTGTCATAATATTTATCAATTGCTTATCATTTAAAGATAAATAAAGAAAACCGTTAATATTAGGAATATGTTATAATTATTAGAGATTGAAATAACTTTTTTTATAAGATTTTAAAATATACAAAAAATAATCATGTAACATGCCAATGATCCATTAATGGAACAAGGCTAAAAACACACTCAAAAGTTTTTTACCTAATTTTAAAACTTTATTGTGTTTATATATTCTTAATTCATATAGTAACCAAATATCAAGCCATTGGGACAATTCTTTTTTAATTCGGTGTTTAACCCCTTAACGCATTTGCCTGTGTCTGACACGGGCGAAATTCAAATTAAGCATGTAATAAAATCGTTTACACTTTGTTTGTATAACAATTTTTTTATATACTTTTTACTCTTTCCAAGCTCCCTAGTCACCCCCAAAACTGAAATTGTAAAAAATAACTTACATTGTACCTATATATCCCTTTTCTGTGAAGAAAATATGTCATATTTTATAATTTTTTCTAAAATAAACTCATGTCATGCTTTGCTTTAAGGGGTTAAATTAATGAACCGGCGGTTCATAGGCTTGTTTGAGCTCCAAACACGAGTGGCTATGTATACATAACGAAAGCATTGGTACAAATCTACATATTACTGCATATTAATGTTTGTACAACTATATTTTGTATATAAATATGTTTAAATCTCCCTTAGAAACTTAAGAATAATGATAAAAAAGTTTATATCAGATAGCAAAACTTTACAAACCGCCCTCCAAATAGAATCATTTTTTACTGCATTCCCCAGCCATAATTTTATGTAAATGAATTTTTTTAGCTCTCAGAGAAATATATTTTTTTCTTTAAAAACTTACTAAGACATTCTTTAAGAATTAAATGGAAAGAAATTGCCGCATGATGACTCAATTTCACCACTAAACACGCTCATAAAAAATAAGTAAATGATTATTTGAAATTCCGGAGTCTCCAAAGACTGCTATATATTTTCTTCTTTTGCATTTTTCCAAGAAATATTGCTAAGTGATTTGATAAATGAAAATTCTTTCCGCAAGAAACCCTAACACAATTAATTAGTCCGCGGGGAAAATAACTTTTGATAGGATGGTTAATCAAAATGCTACAGGGCATGTATGTATGAGGCAAAGGAAATAAATGAATTTTCCATCTTCTACACTGTTTGACGTCTCTCAGTAAGTTTTTAGTCTTTTAGGACTGAATTCTTTCTTTACAGTGTGTGTGTATCAAATTAAATATTACAGAATTTGTTTCTCGTGTGTAATTTCCAAAGGATATTCATAATTAATTGAAACAACATCAGGAAATTCTGCATTTTGATTAACTTTGCATTAGAAAAATACATTTCTGTGAATATAGTATATTTTTCCCGTATGTTGTTGAAAAATAACAGATCTAAAAGTATTTTTGGTAGTAGAATCTTCAACGTATTAGTGAATTATAAACAATATGCAGAACAAGATGTCAACTTTTATAAAATAAAATGCAGAATATGATGTCAACAGTTTATTTATTTACCGTTAGAAGACAAGGAAAATTAATAAACCAATGACAATCTTTTTGGATTTTTTGTGGGAGGATATATATACTGTATGTTCACAAATATATAAATAAACGTATACTCTTTCTTTATCTCCGTCTCCCTTTATCTATCTATCAATATATATATTATATATATATATATATATATATATATATATATATATATATATATATATATATATATGTGTGTGTGTGAGTGTGTATATATTAATATATATATTTATGTACATATGTATACACACACACACACACACACATATATATATATATATATATATATATAATATATATATATATATATATATATATATATATATATATATATATATGTGTGTGTGTGTGTGTGTATTAATATATATATTTATGTACATATGTATACACACACACACACACACACACATTTATATATATATATATATATATATATATATATATATATATATATATATATATATATATATATATAATATATATATATATATATATATATATATATATATATATATATACATATATACATATGGCTAGGGGAATCCATATCGGATTCTTCATTAGTTAGGGTTTACAAAATTCAAAACAAATCTTTAAAATGTTCGAAATCTCCCTCTTTCGGAGGTTTAAATGCTATTATTTCAAGCTCTATTTGTCCCGGTTAAGGGCAGACTATAAAATTTATCACACAAGGAATAGGTAAAAATAACTTTTTTTCTAGCATTATCCCTTTATTCCTTTAACGATCTTTTTTAATCATTTCTTATTTCAAATTAGTTAAATAGCATCTGCATTATTTTCGTACATTTTATCACATAATTTAGATATTTAGTAAATAAATTTCTTTCATATTTGTTATAAATAATAAATTAGATACATATGTGATAATTTTAATTTTAATTATCGATTTTTTTCTTTGCAATGAAAATTTTATCACCAGTATTAACAAGTAATTATTTTCATAAAAATCTTGAATCTATTTCATGGACTAATAAATATATAGCTTTTAAGTTATATATATTTGAAAATTAAGAAGTTAGTTCATTTGTTATACATAACGACACGGTTTGACTAAATGAAATGAACGTGATTCTAAACTGCATTCACAGTACCCTGAGACATTAGAGATGTAT
>CM063509.1:43550920-43553420 GCA_032207245.1 Pardosa pseudoannulata
TGAAACAGATACATTTAGTAAATAATTATGTTGTAATTTAAAAAAAGGAAATACAATTTATAATTATATTATTTTTTCTAATTTTACATGGTAGTGAGAGAATATGCGATTAAAATAACCTATTTAAGTAGATCGCACTAAGAAAGAATAAGTGAAATTTTGTAGGGGTGATGACCAACTGCCGATTGAGAATTGGGTTGGAAACAAAAATTACAAATAGGGAATATATACATATGAGTATAAATTAAAGTTATTGAATTTTGTTATAGGATGTTAAACGTGATACCGACATGACTTGTAAATATAGCTTTTGTTCTTTTTTTTTAATTCTATATTTAAATAAAAAATCGATACAAACTTAATTAAATTTCATTTATCATTTTTTACTTTTCACATTGTTCGTTATATATATATATATATATATATAAATATATATATATATATATATATATAAATATATATAAAGTATATATGTGTGTGCATTATTCAGTTGAGGTACTTTTAAGTGTTTTATGCCTTCCCTGATTGAAATATCATCTGAACTTCCTAACTCTACTTTTCGATATCTGCTAACCAGTCAGTAAGTTACGTACGATATATTAATTTGTATACCCAATGGAGTTTTCACTAAGTTGACGCAAACTCAGTGAGTAAATCCCCTTGAGAATACGACACCTGGGGCAATGTTCGAACTGTTTGCACAAGTGACCACTCCGTAACTTCATTAATAAATGATTGACTAAACGAAAATTAGATAACACTTCATCTCCATATCTGGTATTATCACAAGTATATTAAAATCTCTCAATAGAACTGGCGAGAACAGTGGCAAGATTTGAAGGATTCATTCTCACCAATGAAATTTCTCAACCTTTCATTATTAACAGAAATGTTCCTCTTCTCTTTTCTATAATTTCATTAGCCCAAACAATTTATGTGTTCCAAGAGGCCTGTCCAGAATTGCTGTGTGCAACTTTAAGGTATTTCATTGATTTACTCATCTAAGATTGGAAGTATTTATATACCAGCATATTTTCAGCTATTTTAAAGGATATACATAACGCATATATTTTGGTATTAATCCGGAAATTAATTAAGTTAAAAATCTATTGACTTTTATAAAAGAGCAAAGGTAGGGGAACATTACAACTTCTCTCTAAATTATTCTTTTTTACAAAAATCAAAGTCAAAATTAAGAACTTTTAAGTGGGGCTAAATTTAACAGATTTTTTCCAATGTTAGTTTATCACAAAATACGAAAGTTTAGTAATACTTATCCAGTTGTCTATATTGTTTCAAAAACCAGTCTTTTTCTAAGTTTTAAAGCCACTTAGTTAGCTTTCCTCTATTAAAATAACTAAATACTACCTCCTAGACTATAGCATTTAGAAAAATACATATTATATATATATATATAAATATATATATTTATATATATATATATATATATATATATATAATATATTATATATATTTTGAGTCATTTAGTTAAATCCACTGAAGTTTCAAAACTAATTTTGACAGATATCGTGGAACACATAAATTGCTTGGCTTCATAAAGTTCCGAAACCAGATGGCTCACATTTGTGTTAATAATGAAATGTTGAGAAATTTAATTGGCGAGAATAAATCATTCAAAAATATCCAGGTTTCTCGCCAATACTCTTGGAAATTTTAATATTCTTGTGGGCAGACCGCATATGAAAATCAAATATTATATAGCTTTACTTTATGCAGTTATTTCGTAATGAAGTTCCAGGTTGGTAACTCTCTTGCAAAACAGTTCAAAAATAGCCTCAGGTGTCATATTCTTTTTTTGATTTATTTAGAGCGTTTTATTAAACTCAATGGAGACTCCAATGTCTCTATTAATTAATATTACGGGTGTAACTTAGTGATTGATTAATGGACAACATAAGAGTAACAGCTAAAAAGTCTTGATGGGTTTTCCAATCAGGAAAAGTATTAACACGTGGCCGTTCTTATTGTTGTTTCTCATGCCACTTGGACAAACAAGGACGTTTAAACGAGCAACCACTAAGGTGAAAGAGAGATTTCGCTCAAGTAGTCCTAGTACTTTTGAAGTAGGGACCAAGTAGAAGACACATAGTCTTGGCCTGACAGCCCTAGAGGTGTAAATTGAAAACTTGGTTTACATTGTAACCACGAATATATCTTACGTGCCCCAGTGACTTTTATTAAACACTTCGGATGATAGGGTGGCTCAGGTCTCAAACTCGAATCCTCTAAGTTACGAGATCTTTGCCTTTACCGACTGAGCAACCACGGTTCACACATGAACGTAGCACAAATAATTAATGCACTCCCAAAATTGAACAGATTTGAATACAAATCACACACGAAGAAACTTCTACAATTTGATATTCATACCAAAACAGATATGTATATATAAATAGAAAAATTATACAACTGCCGGTCACAACAAATATGTAGCCCCTTTTTTTTAATTGCGAGGGCCGCCGGGGCAAAGATAAGCCTA
>CM063509.1:43555920-43560920 GCA_032207245.1 Pardosa pseudoannulata
TTCTGCTCTATTACTTAGTAAATAGTTTTTATTCAACATTAGTAGTTAATTAAGTTTTTTATGATTAATAGTATGTAATAACTGAATTAAAGTATTGTTTTAATTAAATCATTTTATTTGTGGGAATATAATTTAATGGAATAACAAATGCAAGAAAAGAAAATTTATGAAACCAATTATTCAGCAGGACAACAGTCATCTATAATTTCAAACTGAATTTGTAGTCATACTTGAAAGAAATTTCTTAAACTTGAATGGGAATTAATGAAGTGTATATGTTTTAATACATAACTTGATATGTTGTATATGTTTAGATTAATTAGCAATATAAAGAGAACGATCTGTGGACTTTTCTTTCTCAATGTACTTTTAATTTTTCAAGTTATTCATGAAATTAGTTTAAATTTGGCTTATATGTTTAGGAGCATAAATTAAATATGCTTCAATATTTACGAGGCAAATTTAAACAAATTCAATGTTAAAAACTTACAGCATAATTTAAAAGGTATTTTTCAAGTAAAATGGAATTACATACAGCATTATTGATGTGTTTTATAGTATATTTATGTATGCAAGCAAACCTATGAATGTAAGATGTATATATGTATGTATTTTGCATGTGTGTATGTAATGATATCACTTTTTTTCTGAAATTGATTGTTCACTGTACTTTATATTAAGACTTTTGAACCCTCCATGCAAATAAATTCTGGCTCTATCACTGGTATCGGTAAAATAAGAAACCATTTTAAAGAATTTATTTGTCAGCTAAGAATAGCCTACCTCTGTTTTACTCTAGTTCATGGATGTGCCTTAGACTAATTAGCATTTAAAGCTCCTTTTACTCTCTATGATTTAATAGAAGCATTGAGGATTAATGATTCATTTATCAAGGAATCATTAATCCTCTTATGTCTATTGAAAAAGTAGATAGCAATTATATTTTTATATGTAATAAAAGCTCTGTTAGTAATACTTCATCTCTAAAAAATTATTAAACTTGAATTTATATGCATAAAAAGGGGGTAAATAATAAAGCATAAAGTTTTTGTGCAATTTATCTAATCAAGAATTGGAGATGAAATAATTTTAATGAAATTTTTGTGTTAATACTGCAATTTTATATTTATTAAAATTTATATCTGTATTTTCTTTGTTTTAGATTCAGTGGAAAGAATGAAGAGAACTTATGAAATTTTGTGGATATAATAATCAGTTTTGTACTTTTTTAAATATTATTATTATTGCAATAAAAAAATGTATTCAATTTTTGTTTTCTTAATAAAAAAATAACACCATTTTTTTATTTGAATTTTTATATTATCTGATAGCAAATAAAAATAGCAAAATATATATAGTAATTTTGATGTAAAAGCAGTAAGCTTTAAAACAATTAATACACAGAATATTCTCAGAAATATTTCAATTTATAAAAAAGTGCAATGTTTAAAGATAAATTAAAAGGGTAATTTTCATAATTGATATTCAGTATCTTTACAAATAGTGTTAATATTAGATAAACATAATTAATCAAAGAAATTAGAATACTAAAGAATACACATTTGTGAATCGATTATAAACTGATAAATGTGTATTAAATATATTCTATATAAGCTAACTATATAGAGTATATTAGAGATTTAACACAGAGCTACATAAAAGCATTCTAGAAAAGCAATTATGATTGGTTTTGTTTTTGAAAGATTAATTAAAATAAAAAAAAAGGTATAAAGTACCCCCACGCCAAATTTTTTTTTCAAATAATTAAGAAAAAGTCGCCAAAAGAGCGATAAACATAATTATCAGGTAACCATGCTTTAGTTCCGATGGTCTGACACCGGGGGCGCCACTTTCTATGCGAGTCCCATGTTACAGAAGCGTATCGCTATTGCCTATGGGAGTTGGCTGTCTTAGAGCGTTTGTCTATGCTTGTGGCCAGACTGGATATGGAAATCAAGTATTATCTAATTTTCGTTTATGCAATCATTTAGTAATGAAGTTACGGGTTGGTCACTCTTACGCAATCAGTTCGGCAATAGTCTCAGGTGTCCTATTCTCAAGGTGATTTACTCAGTGCGTTTGCGTAAACTTAGTGGTGACTCCATTGGATTTACAAATTAATATGTGTGTGATTACATAAAAATACCAATTATAAATTAAAGCTAACAGGGAGAAGAAAAATTTAATTTTATGATTTTTAAAGGAATTTTTTTAGTTTCATAAATACTTGAGATATACTTTAGTATTTTTAATTTTTATATTAGCACAAATTTACTCAATATTTAATTTAAAACAAGAAACTTTTGTAAAATTAATGTGTTTTAAACCATAATGTTTGTAAAATCACAATTTAAAACATGTGTCACAATCCTCTATATAGGAAAAAGGATTTACTGTCATTTTTAATTCATATTTTCTTTAGATATTTTGTTAATATTAATAATGCTTTAAGCTTAATTTTTTAAATTTATTTTACTTATTATACAATCTAAAGAATAATAAGAAAATATACTAAATAATTAAAACAATTCTATATATATATATATATATATTATATATATATATATATATATATATATATATATATATATATATAATATAATATATATATATATATAATATAATATATATATATATATAATATATTTATATATATTTATATACATGTATATATATATATTATATATATATATTATATATAAATAATATATATATATATATATATATTATATATATATATATCATTTATATTCATTTATATATATATATATATATATATATATATATATATATATATATTTATAAATATACATGAATATATAATGAAAACTTAAGAAAATGTATAGTGGTCTTATTATAAAGAAAAGAAAATAAATATGTAGTTATATTATTCTATATTTAATATTGTATTAAAGACAATAGTTTTTTATCATAACAATTGCTCCGAAGTTTACCAAAATATATAAACTCCTTAATAAACTAAAACTTCTCCAGTAACCACCTCCTCCTCTAAATAGTATACAAGTTCTTCAACCAAATTCACTGAAGTTTCAATACCAAATCTCGACAGTCCTCGTGGAACTCATAAGTTGTTTGGGCTAATAAAATTTCCGAAACGAGAGTGGCACATTTGTGTTAATAATGAAAGGGGTAGAAATTTCATTGGCGATAATAAATCACTCACAAATTGCCACGCTTCTCGCCAATTCTCTTGAGGTGTTTTAATATACTTGTGGCCAGACTGGATATGGAAATCAAGTATTATCTAATTTTCGTTTATGCAATCATTTAGTAATGAAGTTACGGATTGGTCACTCTTATGCAATCAATTCGGCAATAGCCTCAGGTGTCCTATTCTCAAGGTGATTTACTCAGTGCGTTTCCTTAAACTTAGTGGTGACTCCATTGGATTTACAAATTAATATTTAGTCCGTAAGTTAGTGTCTGATTAGTTAGACATGTGAAAGGATAGAGTTAAGAATTTTGATGGGATATTTCCAATCATGAAAAGTATTATCAGTTAAAAAAGCCTGTGTTAATTAATGCTGTCGCAAATGTTCATATTTTTGGATAATATACAGAAGTATATACTATGATACTGTAACATATATATTTATGTGTGTGTGTTCGTTTACGTAAAAGACCAATTATAAAATAAAGTTAATAATGACAATAAATCGTTTAATTTTATGATTGTTAAATGATATTTTGTTAGGTTTCTTAATATTTGAGGTATTTTTTGGTATTTTAAATTTTTATATTAGTACAAAATTCTATAATATATAATTTAAAATATGAAACTGTTGTAAAATTAATGTGCTTTAAACCATAATGTTTGTGAAATCTCAATTTAAAAGATCTGTCATAATCCTCTATATAGAAAAAAGGATTACTGACGTTTTTAATTCATATTTTCTTTAGACATGTTGTTTTGTTAATATTAATAATGCTTTAAGCTTAATTGTTTTATTTTATGTTATATAGTATACAATTTTAAAAATAATAAGAAAAACATACAAAATTAAAGAAATTATATTTATGAATATGTGTGTATATGTATGTATGTAAAGATATATATATATATATATATATATATATAGAAAAAAATATACTATATATATATTTAGATATGTTGTTTTGTTATATTTATATATAATTTTATATATTTAATTGTTTTATATTTATATATATATATTATATATATTTTATATAATATATACAAAATTAAAGAAATATATATATATATATGAATATGTTTATATATATATGTATATATATTTATATGTATATATATATATATATATATATATATTATAATATATATATATATATATATATATATATATATATATATATATATATACATATATATATATATATATATATATATATATATATATATATATATATATATATATATATACTTGAGTATATAATAAAATCTTAAAATGTGTAATGGCCTTATTATAAACAAAAAATAGAAATATATCGTTATATTCTCCTTTATTTAATATTTTATTAAAGGCAAAAGTTTTTTACCATAACGATTGCTCCGAAGTTTACCAAAATATATAAACTCATTAATAAACTAAAACTTCTCCAGTAACCACCACTTCCTCCAAATAGTTTATTAGTGCTTCAACCAAATTCACCGAAGTTCCAATACTAAATCTCGACAGGCCTCGTGGAACTCATAAATTGTTTGGGCTAATAAAATTTCCGAAACGAGAGTGGCACATTTGTGTTAATAATGAAAGGGGTAGAAATTTCATTGGCGATAATGAATCACTCAAAATTTGCCAAGCTTCTCGCGAATTCTCTAGAGGGGTTTTAATATACTTGTGGCCAGACTGGATATGGAAATCAAGTATTATCTAATTTTCGTTTATGCAATCATTTAGTAATGAAGTTACGGGTTGGTCACTCTTACGCAATCAGTTTGGCAATAGCCTCAGGTGTCCTATTCTCAAGGTGATTTACTCAGTGCGTTTGCGTAAACT
>CM063509.1:43565920-43568420 GCA_032207245.1 Pardosa pseudoannulata
TATTTATAATCGCATAATAAATTTTGTAGTTTTTAATTGAAAAGTAACAAATCCGTTATATATAAATTTTTGTATATAATAATTTTAAAGTTTACAATTTTTAAAAATGTTTGTTTTTTTACTTTTTTCAATAACTAACATGATAGAAATAATAAATTTATTTTAAGACAATAGGGAATATTGATATGTTAAATATTCAATACAAAAGCTTTAATTGGTGTTCTGCACACATATAGAATTAAATTTTAATAATATATATTTCCGTTTCATAATATCCTTTGGTATTATTTACAAGGAAATTTTAATTAAAACTTTCATAGATAAAATAAGAGTAGAATTATAATAGCTATAATTATTTTGTAGTTTTAATTGAAAATCAAGATTGCAAATTTATATGAAATTTATTATATTATAATTTTAGCATTTAATTGTACATTTCAAAGTTTAATTTAAAATATCATATATTTATATATGATACTAATTTTACTAAACATATACGTAATTTTATTTGACATAGGGAATTGATAACCTATTACATAATACAGAGCTTCCCTTTACTGAAAATAGTAAAATTTTTATTAAATCATATGTTTCGTTTCATTATTTATTATTTTGCTATATAAATGTTTATTTTACTTAAATCTTAGATAACAAAAATAAAATTTAATAATTAAACATAATTATATTTTATAAATTTTAATTAAAAATAACAAATACCAATTATCATAGACTTTTAATTTATAATAATTTTAAGTTTAATTTTAAAATGTGTTTATTTTTATTTCAAAATTACATATTTATGAATTATTTTTGCAATCTAATATTGATATCTTAATTGTACTTATTTACTACAATTTAATTTTTTTAAAACTCCTATAACATTTAATAAATGATATTTTTTCATATCTATCATTTGGTTATAATTCTTTGACAATGTATATTTTCTAATTCTTTCATGAAACAATGACAGATATAAAATAAACATTATATAATTTGTTCGTTTTAGAATAAAGAAATAAATATAAATTAAATTTATTTATATGCTTTTGTAATAATTGACATATGATTTCCGAAATTTTAATTAAATAAAACTTTATCATATTTTATATAAAAAGTTTACAATATTTTAAAACTAACTGAATTTAAAAACAAAATTTATTAAAAAAAATAAATTATAATCGTAATTAAATATTGCATTCATTTTACTGAAAATAATAGTAAAATAATTTTTATTTATATATGTTTGTATTATATTTATTATTTTAAATACTTTTACAATTTTTATTTTCTTTAAACTATATATTAAATGACAGTAAAAATTTCATTCATACCATAATTAATTTTTTTTTAATTGAATGTACTATCATTTTATATAAATTTAATATATAATAATTTTATTTAATTTTAATATGTTGTTTTTGCTCTTATTTTATAACTTATTTATAAAATAAATTTATTTAAGACAATATAGATAATTAAATATTTAATTACTTAAAAAAGCTTTAATTTTCTGCACTAGTAAAATAAATTGATAATATATATTTTTCATATCTATCACTTTGTAAATTTTCTTAAAGTATTTATAATTCTTTCTTACAAAATAATGTGAGAAATTATAATAGATATAATTTTTAGATTTTTAATTGAAAACTCGAAATGCAAAATTATATATGAAATTTTAATGTTATTAAAATTACATTTTTTGCAGTTTTAAATATGTTTTTTTATTATAATGTTAATAATTTTAAAAACTAACAGATTTTAATAACGAAATTTTGTAAACTGGGAATTGATAATTAATTTATAATACAGAGCTCAGTTACTAAAAATATGTAAATAAGTTTTTCAAATAATTTATGTTTCGTTTATATTTATTATTTATGTATATCTCATATTGTATTTTTACTTAATTTATACATAATAAATAAGATAAAATATTTTTAATAGCATAATTATTTTTGTAGTTTTATATTATAAAGTAATATATATATATTATATATGAATATATATTTATAATTTTAACGTATATATATTATATAATATGTATTATTTTATTTATAATATAACATATATAAAATAAATTTATTAAAATATATATATATATAATATATTTACTAATTACATAAGCTAAATTTCTGCACAATATGTTAAAATATATTTAATAATAATTATGTTTCATTATCTAAATGGTTAAAACTCTTAATAATGTTTATATTTATTTAGAATTTTCATAGAATAAAATTTAGAATTTATAATAGTATAACTAATTTTGTAGTTTTAATTGAAAAGTAACAAAGGCCATTATATATGAAATTTATGTATATGATAATTTTAATAATTGATTTATTTATTTAAATTAAATTATATTTTATATATATTGTACTATTTTTATAATTAACATGATTTAAGAAGTAAATTTATTAAGACAATACTGGGAAATCTATAAGCATAATTACTTAATACAAAGCTTTAATTTTCTACAGAAACAGTAAAATAAATT
>CM063509.1:43585920-43590920 GCA_032207245.1 Pardosa pseudoannulata
ATATAGGTGACATTTAAAGGGATAATTGAGTTGATTATTACAATAAATTACTGGAATTACTCTTAAGAAACAAAGACCTATCCTTACCCAAATATTATACTTGGATTCTACTTCGAACTGATTACTGGTATAAGGTATATGCCAATACTTTTTTTAGTTATGGGAAAATTTTAGAACCGTAACGTGTACAGGAAGGAAAAAATTATAGCTTTATTATACTGTTTATTACACAGAATTTCAAAAGAAAACTAAAAAGTATACATAAAAACTATAAGAAGTTTTAATGCAACGATGCTAAAGCAAGAAAGCATAGAACACATAGATCTCATTACGCCAGTGATTCTCAACCTGTGGGGCGCGCCCCCCTAGGGGGGCGCGAGCACACTAATGGGGGGGGCGCGAGCATATTCAAGAGAAAATGTTATTTAAAAAAATTGATTAAGTGACTGAAAGGAAATAACACACACACACATACAAAACAAAATACATTTCGACATATTTAATAATTAACTTATTGAATTAAAACAACTTACTAAATTAAAAACAAATTTAATAATTATTAGTGACTTCCTTGGGCCTGTCTTTCAGAGCAAAGTTTTTCGAAGGAGGGTTTAATATTAGAAATAGACACTCTCAGTTCTTTTTCTATATTTAGCTGAGATCTATATTTTGTCTTCAAAGAAGCCACCGCAGAAAATCCAGTTTCACAAAGGTAAGATGTTGAAAATGGTAGTAGAATGCGAAATGCCCTTGTTTTTAGTGCAGAAAACTCATCATCCACTCCTGCCCAAAATTCAAAGAGTGATTTATTACTAAATTGTCTTTTGGTTTCGCCGCTTGCCGTGAAGTCTATGAAGGTTTCTTCCTCTTCAATTGAGAGTCCTTCGGGAGTATTTTGAAATGGATCCCTCACCCACTTGTAACTTGATATCAGTTTGTCGTCAGCAAGAAAGTACTTTTTAAAATTCTTTGCTAGCATTGCTAAATGATTTTCAATGGTTGCAAAAACAACTTTTACATGTTGTTCTTCAGCCTTGTAAGTTTTAATACAATCATTCAAATTTGCAAACATTGTTAAGTTTTCTTGCTTTAAATTTCTGCTCCACAATTCCAATTTCCTACAAAAAGCATTAACTTTATCACTCGTATCCAATATATGTGTATTTGCTCCTTGCAGATGAAGATTCAAGTTATTTAATTTCTCGAATATGTCGACCATGTAGCTCAATTTCATCACAAATAAACTATCGCGAAAATTCTCAGCTTCCGGTCTGTTTTCCTCTTCTAGGAAAACGGCGATTTCTTCTTTTAATTCATAAACACGTTGCAAAAATTTCCCTCGTGATAACCATCTTGCCTCGCAATAAAATAGTAACGCTGAATGTACTGCACCCATGTCTTTACAA
This sequence comes from Pardosa pseudoannulata, assembly GCA_032207245.1. Lineage (NCBI taxonomy): Eukaryota > Metazoa > Arthropoda > Arachnida > Araneae > Lycosidae > Pardosa > Pardosa pseudoannulata. The sequence continues at coordinate 43,587,327 of CM063509.1, forward strand.
AGTGCGGAAAAGATTCTTGATTTCAGGGGTCTCATTTTTATATAATTTACTACGGTTACAACCGTAGTTAACACAATATTCAAACCAGGACTCATTTCTTTGGAAGCCAAAGCTTCTCTGTGGATCATGCAATGTGTCCAGACGCACTGTGGCGATTTTTGTTTCACAAGTGCTTGAATACTTTGGAATCTTCCGGACATAGAACGAGCACCATCGGTGCATATTCCGACGCAATTTTTCCATTCTATGTTTGCCTCGTTCATAAAATCATTTAAGATAGCAAATAATGCGAGTGCTGTTGCTTTGAGTTCTATTGGTTTGCAGAAAAGTAATTCTTCTACTACTGACAAATCATCACAAAATCTAACATAGGCAATGAAATGAGCATCTTTATTACTATCTGTTGCCTCATCGAGTTGTATTGAAAACAATTTGTCACGCAACTTCGACAAAAGCTGACACTCTACATCTTCAGCTATATCAGCAATTCGACGGGCAACAGTATCATTTGAAACAGGTATAGACTGCAATTGTTTTGCAAAATTATCTCCAAACATAATTTCTACAATCTCAATTGCGGCTGGCAAAATAAGCTCTTCACCAATGGTGTGAGGCTTTTTACATCTGGCTATTTTATATGAAAGTTTGTAAGAGGCAATTAAAGCTTTTTCATTCACAGACAAAGTTTTTTTAAACAATGATTTTTGCTTTTCATATGATTTTAATTTTAATTCGAAGAATTCTCTGGGTTTGTTTACGTACTCACTATGAAGCGTTTCCAAATGTCGTTTAAGTTTATTAGGTTTCATGCTGTCTGCCGCCAACATTTTTGAGCAAATGATACACAGGGGCCTTTCTTCTTCATTTACTTCAGTACTAGTGAACCCAAAATTTAAGTATTCTTGAGAATATTTTCTTGATTTTATTTTCGGAACCACGCTCGTCTGTGTACTTGTTGATGCTTGTCTATCGTCTAATGCTCGCTTACGCCCGCTTAAAAATTTATCCATGATTCTGCATAAGTCTGCTGCCGTGAATATTTAATACCGTGAATTGCAATTACACGAAAATATATATAACATACACATTAAGAATAGATTCAATAGCGATAAGAAGGATCGACTCGAATGAGATTGTCTGGAATTGAAATTGGCGTCATAGAACTTTCTCCTTCTCCCTATGAGAAAACATTTGTTCACATCTGCGCACGCTCCTAACTTAACTTTTAAGCTGACCAGACAAATTCCAGACAAATCGAAACTTCTCGCGAAACCGTGAGAATGCCCGACATGGCGGGACGCAAGAGCAATAAAAAGGCATAGGATTATTGTTTTTTCAATGCTGAGTATCAGTGTTGCAAAATGTCAATAAATTTCCGTATTCTTGGTAATTTGCAAAGTTTAAAATTAAGGTTGTAGTGCAGGTTTAGCGCCATAATGCTCAAAATACATTATTATTGTATACATTTTATTGTACGCGGTGGGGAGGGGGGCGCGATGAAAATTATGATTGAAAATTGGGCCGTGAATACTAAAAGGTTGAGAAACACTGCATTACGCTTTATCACACTTACATTTAAACGGACACAAAATCGTGTACATATATTTGGTTTTACGTTACCATTTATCGTATGCGTGGAAACTAAAAGTATATTTGCATAATAAATCAATTTCCAAGAGCATTCAAGATTATATAATTTCTAATCTTGCATCTATTTTGAATTGCCGCCACAAAGAGCAATGCGATTACTTTCAGCGTATCAGACATGTCCACTACAATTACTATTGTTGCATTTATGTTTCATAAATTATCTTTAGGATTTTCGACATAATCGAAATTATCTTAAGACATTCAAACTTGGTTTTAATAGAGATATAATAAATTTTAATCGATCTTTCAAGAATTGAGGCATACAACACTGGTTAATATCTTGATCAATATTCTTTACAAGAGAATGGAGTATTTAACGTTACTCTTCATATGAGTGTAAATATTTAATAAATATAAAAATAGTGAAAAAGTGACGGAAAATACATTTAGTTGTTGGAATGCTATAAAAAGGATGTTTACCATATATATACATACATAATTTGGGGCTTCAGAGGAGAAACGCAGCATATTGTTTTACTGCATGCGGATGAATCTAAGACATCATTATAAAAGAATTGGACGTGTAAGGATTGACACAGAGCTTCTTGAGAAAGGGTTGCTGTATGATCCCTGACCGATCAGAGTGTGTACCCTAGCCACACCCAGCTATGTGTAATGGTTAACTGTTAAACTGTGAAATATACATGAATAAATACATTATCAAAACATCATCGGATCTTTGATTTTTATTATGTCTACACACACACACATCACACACAATATATATATATATATATTATATATATATATCTATATATATATATATAATATTCTATATTTATATATATATATATATATATTATATATATATTATTATATATATATATATATATATATATATATATTATATATATATATATATATATGTATATATATGTATATAATATATATATATATATTTATAATATATATATATGTATAATATATATGTATATATATATAGTAATATATATATATTATTATATATATATATATATATATATATATATATATAATATATATATATAATGTATATATGTATGATATATGTTGTTAATCTTTAATATGATAATATTTAAATTTTATTATTTTAGAGCGTAGAAAACTTAATATTTATGAGTTCTCAATATAATAAATGCATTAAGGCGATTAAATGTTTTACACTACTAAAAGTAAATTTTTTAATTTGTGTTTTGTTTGAAGAATATTTTATTGTATTGTTATTTTGCACTATATTCTCATTTTAATACATAAATTAGATGCTATTTTAAACATTCAAAAGTGATCTGCATATTCTGTTCATTTGAGAAATACTATACATATATTACTTTGAGATTAAATGAATTTTTTAAAATATATAATATGAAAGATATTTCTGTTTCTTTTTTAAGTTTTTGATGAAAAATGTTTAGAATTGTCTCAAAGCAAAATTTATTTCAGATATTCTCTATTTAGTTAAGAATTAAATTATATATATATATATATATATATATATACTATATATATATATATATATATATATATATATAATATATATATTATATATATATATATTATATATATATATATTTATATATATTTATATATATATATATTTAATAAAAAACTATATTATGTGTGTCTATATATGTTTAAAATTATATGATATTATATTATAGTAATGAATTTTACATATTCGTTTGTCTGTGAGTATTTTAAATATTTCCTTACATAAATTTTAATGTGTAAATAAATTCATATATTAATATATATTAAAAATATATAATATATAGTATATATATTTTATTTTATAACTTTATTTTTGGACACTCCAAAACAATTTGTTGTGATAATTGAATTTTATTTTTTCTAAAAAAAAAATAGGCATATGTTACAACTTTTATTGATTTCAGAAAAAACACTGTAGCATTCATGTCTTCTAACATTATGGTACAAAGATCATATTTTAACATATAAAAGTGTGAC
>CM063509.1:43595920-43600920 GCA_032207245.1 Pardosa pseudoannulata
CATTTTGTTTTGTATTATTTTGATACCGGATACTAATACTACCGTATTTCATTCGACTACACGATAAATCAAAGCTCTCTATGCTTGAGCGAAACTCAAACAAGCGGAAAATTGGATGATGTTTTAAAAAAAATCTATTTCATAAGATTGTTGTAGCTCTTTTGTCACTCTAAAGAAATTTGCTACTATCGGAAGGAAAAAAATAAATATTTCTCTCTGCTCGTTTCTAGTATACAGGAGAAATTATTTTCCCCAAGAGAGAAGCAGTGCCATTTATTTAGTGATTTGAATATTCATAAATTTTAGACATATCGATTTGAAATAATATTATATATTAAACGGTATTTAATTAATATATATATATATGTCGGTTTGGTTATTTTTTGTTTTATTTTTTTTAGTAGATTTATTAAGCCATTTTCAATATATACTATTTACATATACGTTGAAATATATATAAACATATAAAAAATATTTATATAATATTTTCTATAATAAACTATATTCATAACTCCAGGTTGGCATACTTTTTGTATCACATTCCTCTTTTTTTGCTGAAAAAAGTATGAATTGTACTACCGGAAGGTTTTTATTACCTATAACACCTCAATTCCTATTCGAATGTAATTCAATAGAATTTAGTATGGCATATATATATATATATATATAATATATATATATATATTTATATATAAATATATATATATATTATTATATTTATTATATATATATAATATTCTATATATATATGTATATTATCTGTATATATAATATGTATATATGTGTGTATATATATATAGTATATGCTATATTTATATGTGTATAATAATTATTAATTATATAGATATTATTTTTAATATTATAATATGATTATATATATATATATTATTATATATATATATTATGTTTTAAGTGCTTTTTAAAATTACAAGACCTTTTGTGGTTTTATAGTGCTAGAGAGAATGTTAAACACTTAATTCTTCGTCCATTTAATGTTTAATAAATATAGCTTTCTTAATAGAATAATATATAAGGATGTGACTTCTCATTAGAAACAATAATAATTTACCATGAAATTTAATATGTTAATCTCACTTATTTGAAGTACCCTAACCATAATCAAACTGTATCAACTGTGCCCCTTTATCAAAAGTAAGTTTTACCGAGTGAACTAGTATAGCAGCAGTCCAATTGTAGAAGCAAACAGCAATATAAAATACCTGCGTTTAGAAAAATATAATCATTAACAAGTGTCTTCAAACAACTTCTAACAAACTGCAGGCGTAACAAACCCTGATAACGCATATCTCACGAAAGACGCAGGAAACTTTTTTTTCTTTTGTATATTTTTAGTCTGCTATGTTAATACTCCCTTCTTTCTTTCGAATACATGATAAATCAAAGTTCTGTATGTTTGAGCGAAACACAAACAAGCAGAAAATTGGATGATGCTTTAAAAATATATATCATAAGAGGATTGCTCTACTTTTGTCACTTTGAAAAAATTATGTACTACGGAATAGAAAAAAATTTTATTAATATATTTACTAGTGTGTGTGAAGAAAGTAGTTTCTTCCTAATAGAAACATGAAATTTTTAGTATTATCAATATAAACTATTTTATTTTATTTATTGTGGAAATAAGCAAATTCTATGGATGCGGTAGTTTATACTCTATGCAAATGAATTCATAAATAGTATAATTTATGAAATGCAATATATTCCAAAATATTTTTTATACATAAATCGACATTTTATATGAAAGACATATTTTTAATTTATAGAAAAAATCTAAATTTATATTTTTGCAGTGCTTATTTTTATTGCAATTTTGAATGTCTTTATAATAGTTTTTGGTGTAATTTATATTTCTGAAATAGTATCAGGGATTAAACTTATATTTTTACAATTCATATTTGCAAATTAATGAGACTTGTTATAAAGAAATCGACATTTTAGAATGCAATGAAAGACATAATTTTTATTTATGAAATGATATCAGGGATTAAATTTATATTTTTACAATTTATATTTGAAAATTAATGAGATTTATTATAAAGAAGTCGATATTTTATAATGCATTGAAAGACATAATTTATATTTATGAAATGATATCAGGGATTAAATTTATATTTTTGCAATTCATATTTGCAAATTAATGAGGCTTGTTATAAAGAAGTTGATATTTTAGATTGCAATGAGAGACATAATTTATATTCATGAAATGATATCATTGATTAAACTTATATTTTTACAATTTATATTTGAAAATTAATGAGATTTATTATAAAGAAGTCGATATTTTATAATGCATTGAAAGACATAATTTATATTTATGAAATGATATCAGGGATTAAATTTATATTTTTACAATTTATATTTGCAAATTAATGAGACTTGTTATAAAGAAGTTGATCTTTTTTAATACAATGAGAGACATTTATATTTATCAAATAATATTAGGGATTAAACTAATATTTTTACTATTCATATTTGCAAATTAACGAGATTTGTTATAAAGAAGTCAATATTTTATAATGTAATTACAGCCATAATTTATATTTCTGAAATAATATCAGGGATTAAAGTTATATTTTTACAATTCATATTTGAAAATTAATGAGACTTGTTATAAAGAAGTAGATATTTTATAATGCAATTAGATACATAATTTATATTTCTGAAATAATATCAGGGATTAAACTGATATTTTTACAATTCATGTATGCAAATTAACGAGACTTGTTATAAAGAAGTCGATATTTTATAATGCATTTACAGACATAATTTATATTTATGAAATGGTACCAGGGATTAAACTTATATTTTTACTATTCATATTTGCAACTTAATGAGATTTGTTATAAAGAAGTTGATATTTTATAATGCAATGAAAGATATAATTTATATTTATGAAGTAATATCAGGTATTAAGATTATATGTTTAAAATTCATATTTGCAAATGAATTAGACTTGTTATAAAGAAGTATGCATTTTATAATGCAACGAGAAACATAATTTAACTTTTGAAATACACATAATTTTATTTTGGGAACGTTATTCCGAGAGAACGTTTAAAAAAGCACGAGATGCCATATCACAAAAGGAATACTTCGTGAAAACAGATTCATTTACACATAAAATAAGTCCTATAAAATGTAGTTTTATAATACATAAAGTCATATTTCATGGTTTCAGTCTAATCTACAATCTACTACTAACTGTTACTAAGTAGTAGTATTAGTTTTAATATCTAACTTTGAGAGAACATATATTCTTAACTAACAAGGACGCGTCCCGGGCTTTTAAGACTCGAACGTTATAAAAACATTCCACACAAAATCCAACCAAAAAATTAAACTTCCTAAATTTTCTGTAGCTGTCTTAAAATTTTCTAGACCACAAGCACATGCATTTACGTAATATTCCTAGAATATTTTCTTAAAAAGACATACTTTTAGTTTATTCGTAATCCTGAAACCCAGTATATGCGCATACACTTTTGCATTTTTATTTAGTGCTTGTGGTGGGAGGAGATATGCTCACATAAAACATCGTTATTTGAGTAAAATGGTGAGCTATAAACATGGTATTTAAGTTTTAACCGCTTGTCTGCATATGTCTAGTTATCTCGGGTTCGTAGATATTGCAGTTAACTATTATTCCGAGAAAACTCACGTGAAGCAGAATTTGTCAGCATGATTTGTTTTATCATGGTTTCACTCAGGCTGGAGGAAATGAAAAGAAATATTCAGCTTTGATTGGCAGTTTCGAAATTTTTTTTGGTTTCTTTTGGAGGGACTGGTCTCGTTTTAAACTGATTGAAAAACAAATTTCAGAAAATACCCGTAACGAGTTTTCTGTGACATCAGGAAGACCCAGCATTAGTCCTTTACCATTTAGATTAATCTCAAGGTATTTTCTATATGATTTTCCTGCTACTGAAACAATCAAATTCAACGAGAGAGCAGTGTACTCTGTGCTTCCGTAAATTAGATTTCATAGGTAAGCTAGTAAGATAAGAGACCAGATACCAGTGTTCGGTAAGTCAGGTATCGCTTTGTGTTGTCACCTTTAAAAAAAACTATCAGATAAAGAATAATATTCAAATTTTTTTCCATTTCCCCGAGATAACTCGGGGTAGTAAACTAATATTAAAATTACATGCTTTTACACTTGTAGAATATTCAACTTAAACCTTGAGATTTTGATTTGTTCTTTATATTTAATAATAAGATTAAAAAAATGTGACTATTTTTTGCAATTTTTTTCAAAAACATTTGTAAGGGACGCGGTTAACTTGTGTGTGCCTTATGTTTGTGCTTTCGGAACATTATATATAAATCTTATCTAAAACAACATAAATTTCCCTTGCAATTTTTTACTGTTTTGGTGTTTGATAAATTGATAATAGATTTTATATTATCCCTTTAAGAGGAATTTATATTCAATTCCATTACAGAAAGCCGAACTTTGGCCGAATGGTTAGGGGGCGGGCATCGAACACGGAGTTCTTGGGTTCGACACCCACTACGATGGCTGAAATCTGCTTATTTCTGAACGGCTAGAACATCGTAGCCGTTCAGATCGGCTTTAAGCAGTATGGTCCCTCGTCTCGTATAGCCCTCGTGTCGCAAAAAGTAGACCGTAGCCTCAAAAAAACACACCAAACCATTAGAGAAAAAGAACACATATTTGTGTTTAAAATATTCTCATATGTTTTATATTTTCTCGTTTGAAATATTCTAAATTATTGAATCTATACTTTCGATTCACATGTTGGTAAAAATATCGTTGGTTCAAAATATCAATATATTAAAATGAATATAATAACTTAACTGCATATATATATCAGAAAATATATATAACGGTAACTATGCTTAAAATGTATTTTAAAAAATATTGATTTCTTATACATTATAACTCTCTTTAGTTTTAAATAATTAAATTATAAATATTGTAAAGTGATTTAGTGGGCAGTATGTATTTCACTTTATTT
>CM063509.1:43605920-43615920 GCA_032207245.1 Pardosa pseudoannulata
GGGTAAAAAAATAAATGTCAAGGAATTCTCGGCTTTTAGTTTATTCGGAGAAGGCAATCTCTTTACAAATTGAAGGACTATGATTTATTATATTGTCCCCATATACAAATATATAACAAATTAGTTTTCTAAGTGAAAATTTAATTCTATTTATCCTAGCATATAGCCTGTCATATGAGGGTATCAGTAAATTTTTTTATTTTCCAGAATTATAAAGTATTTTACGAGGCATGTAAAAGAATGTTTTGTTTTTGAATGAGAAATATATGTACACTCTCAATTATTTGTTTATCTTTACTGACCGCATGTTAGTTGCCAACTTTAATTTATCTCGTCGAATTATGTAATAGGATATACAACATAAATCAAAGACTTCTAAGCTCGGATGAAACTCAAACAAGCATAAAATTGGATGATGCTTTAGTCAAGTAATTATCGGCTTTTAGCGTATTCGGAGAAGGCAATCTCTTTACAAACTGAAGAACTATGATTTATTATATTGTCCCCATATACAAATATAAAACAAATTAGATTTCTAAGTGAAAATTTAATTCTATTTATCCTAGCATATAGCCTGTCATATGAGGGTATCAGTAAATTTTTTTATTTTCCAGAATTATAAAGTATTTTACGAGGCATGTAAAAGAATATTTTGTTTTTGAATGAGAAATATATGGTACTATCTCAATTATTTGTTTATCTTTACTGACCGCATGTTAGTTGCCAACTTTAATTTATCTTGTCATGTTACGTAATAGGATAGACAACATAAATCAAAGACTTCTAAGATCGGGTGAAACACACACAAGCATAAAATTGGATGATGCTTTAGTCAAGTAATTCTCGGCTTTTAGTTTATTCGGAGAAAGCAATCTCTTTAGAAATTGAAGGGTTATAATTTATTAAATTATTCCCATATACAAATATATAACAAATAAAATTTTGAAGTGAAAATTTAATTATATTTAGCCTAGCATATAGCCCGTCATAAGATTGAATCAGTCAAATTTTTAATTTTCCATGAGTATCCTATGAGGCATGTAAAAATATATTTTGTTTATTGAAGGAGAAATATCTGGTACACGCTCAACTATTTATTTATCTTTACTGACCGCATGTTAGTTACCAACTTTAATTTATCTTGTCATATAACGTGATATGATAGACAGCAGAGGTTTTAATACTGATAGTGATTATATGGAGGTATATATGAATGATGTCCAAAATTAACCGAATCAATTTCAAAACGTGTGGTTATGTATAAAAACAAAATACACAAAAAACACACAATCGAACAAATTTCTTAAATTTCAAAATATATAACTTAAACTGTAGATATTTATTAGTCCGTGAAATAGAGTCATTAACTTTTATGAAAATAATTTGTTGTTAATACCAGTGATAAATGTTTCATTGAAAAATAATAATCGATGATTAAATGTGAAATTATTACATTATACATATGTATGTATATATATATATGTATATATATATTTATCTAATATATATATTATATATTTTTATACTATATATATATTTATATATATATATATATAACTTTATATTATATATATTTTTATATATATATATAAATGTATAAATTATGTCTATATAGATGATATATATATATTTATATATATATTAATATAAATTATTATATATATATATATTATGTATAATATGTATAAATTACAATAAATATATTACTTGCTATGTATATTTATTAGTACTTATATAATAAATATAAAACAATATATTGTTATATAATACGTAGTATATAACGTAATTATTATTTATATATATAATATTTATATTATATATTATATATATATATATTATATATAAATATGTATTTTAATGAAATATATATATGTATATACTAATATATATATATATATATATATAATATATATATTATATATATAATAATTTATATATATGTATATATATACATAAGTTATTTATCTATGATATTGGTTGATATATTACAAGCTTTTAATTACAAGGAACTGAGGTTAAACATAAAATTGCTCTTCTAACTTGCAAAATCGTCACTCTAGCTGTTTTCCAACAACTTTTCATAAATTAAAGTCTAGAACGATCTGTTATTCTGATATTTCACATGTCCGTCGAAGCAGATTAGGACGGTTTGGAAGACGAAACTTGCTCGAGCACATTTCTCTACGAGTACAAATGAGGATAGGTTTGCAACTGATACACCAGTAGTTAATTGTCTGAATGCCCAAAGACTACGTAGGAATTATCTGTACACACTATATTTAATCAAAATTTTGCAAAGGAGGTATACCTCTTTCAACTAGATGTTTTATCATGGTAATGCATTGGACATGTTGCGCCCAAGTAACCTTTCAGTCCATCGTCTGTGGCTTTGAAAGCTTTTCTCCAAACTGAAGTAACGAGAAGAAATACCCAACACAAACAAGAATTCAGATTATCGGATATCTGAGATATTCGATAATCTCGATGGCTATCATGCATTTCGAACTGTGAATCAATTCTTCTTTATAAACCAGTAAATGTTTAATGTTTTGTAATGTGAACATTAACTAGTACAATAAATGCTTTATGAACGAAAACTTTCCATCAATACCGGAATTATACTTTGTTTTAGATACAGGCACTCGAAAGAAGCGGAAGAAAGGTAAGTTGCAAACCTTTCCTAATATAAATATCTTTTTATAATGTAGGAAACACCAACATCGTAGTCATCAGTTATTGACCTCAAATGTTAATGCTACACTTTTTTCTACAATCTGAAAACCCCAATATGGCCAGGTATGTTCCCTCGAATCACAAAAATTGTCAAAGGATACAGCTAAGTTACCGTAGTGTAGATTGAATTGTATTGTACATGATGCTATAAAAATACATTTAGAAAACTATTTTTAGAACTTCTGCTTTTCAAATAATGATGAACTCCTTGGAAAAAAGTTCAAGTTTCTAGTTTAAGAAATTTAAATGTCCTATAATCTATAAACTTCAGAGAGCGGCAGTAGCTCAGTCGGCAAAGACAACTATCTCGTAACTGAGAGGTTGCGGGTTCAGACCCCGAACCGGCCTAAGGTCATCCGTGTTCGCTAAAGGTTACTGGGACACGTAAAATAGGTTCGTGGTTACAATGTCCTCCATGTTCTCAATCCCCTACCTCTGGAGGTGACAGTCCAAGTATATGGGTTTTCGGCTTGGTCCCTGCTTCAAAATTACGAGGGTCCACTTGAGCATAAGACATACTGTCACCCATGAGTTACTCGTTGAAAAGAAATCAGCTTTGTCTTAAATCTAGTAGTTTCCTGCTCATATCGAGCTTGGTTTGACCAAGTGGCATAAAACAACATCAACATAATTTTCAGATATTTTTTATGCATATTGTGCCATTCTTTGTATTTCACAATTATAAATTTAGTTACAGTAGTTTATAATTGCACACAATTATAATGTTATTGTTTCTGATGTCAGTTGGTCAAACCAAGCACAATGCTGCTCGTATTAAGGCAAAGGTATGAGCCTTTCTTTGTAACAATCATATCAAGGGTGAAAGTACAGCTTATGCTCAAGTGAGTTCTCGTAATTTATATATATATTAACAATACAGATAAATATATATATATATATATATATATATAATATATATATATATATATATATATATATATTTATATTTATATAATTTTATATATATATATATATATATATTATATATATATATATATATATATATATATACATATATATTATATATATACTGTTGCTGTATATATATGCTTGACACAATTATATTATATAAATATTTATAAATAATATATATATTTATATTTTATATATATATATATATTATATATATATATATATATATATATTATATAGTATATATATATATATATATATATATATATATCTTATATATATATATTATATATATATATTATAAATTATATATATATATATAATATATTTTTCTTAAATATATATATATATATATTTTATATATAAGAATATATATATATATTGTATATAAAATATATATTATAATATATATATAATATATATATATTATATAATTGAATATTGAATTTTACAGTATAATAAGATAAAAAAAAATTCAGATAAAAAAAAATTCAGTTTAATAAGATAAGTATACTAGCTGCCAAAATCAGGAAATTCAAAGAGAAAAGTCGATTAATCCGCTTGATCTACTAAAGAGAAATCAAATCAAAACTTCTGAGCACCCTTAGATTAAATTCGATTTAAACATCAAATACAAATTCGAATCCAAAAAATTTGAAATAGAAAATCAATTATTTTTTTAAATCGTTGAATATGTTAAAGTTTAAAACAATTATTTTATTTGTATTTCTAAAGTGTCAAAAGTATAGAATATTTAAACTCTTAATATTGAAATTAAAGTATTAAAATATTAAGAAAGAATATTATATAAGATTACTTAACTTAAGTAGATATTAACTTGGTGTCGTAGTGGTTGCCAAATGTTGCCACCTTAAGTTTAAAATTACTATAGATTCATTTTATATAATATTAATATTTAAGTTGGTTAGTGTAGTATCATTACTAATATACGTATAAATTCAATTTATAAATGCAATTACATATATAGCTCCACATATAGTTTGCAATTAGATAGACAAATTCTGAGTATATTCTTTAATGAAAAATAATTATTTATTGCATTTCTTTTACATAAGCTAATGATGTTCTAAATAATCGAAATAAATTATAGAATATTGTCCATTTTACTTTTATCATTTTAAATCTAATATTTTTACAATTTTTTATATAACTACCAAATTATAGATAAGATTTGCCTACTTGTATAATGAATATTTGATTGCAGATAACTATTAAACCATAATCAGGAAGAAGAAGCAAAATATTCAGGAGCAAAAACAGTCTCTTAAATCCTGATAACTGTCATTTAGAATAATACATAACTGTTTATTTTTTTTAGAGTAATACATTTAGAAAATTAAGAAATTCCGAAAGGGATTGATCAAATATGTCTGAAACGAGATTTAAAAGCATACGTAACCCCCCCCAAAAAAAAAAAAAAAAAAAAAATCTCAAAAGAAAAGGTAATAAATCAGTTAGGTTAATGCATTTACACATTTAAAATTGTTCCCTTTAGAAAATTAACAAATATTTCGAAAGAGATTGAGCAAATACGTTTTAAACAAGGTTTTAGAAGCATAGTTACAAACTCAAAAAAAATTTCAATGTAAAGTAACAAAACATTCTCTCAAATATTGACAACTCTTAATTGGGTTAATGCTTAGTATTTTAAAACGTATTTCAAATTATAACATTTTTTAAATCGACAAATAATCCGAAAGATGTTGAGGAAAAAGTATTTAAAATGTTTATAAAAGTATATTGTAACCTCAATAAGAATTTATTTCAAATGAAAATGTATAAAAAAACATTCTCGCAAAACTTAAGAACTGTCAAATAGGATGATACCTAGCAATTTTATGTAAATACATAATAATATATTACACTTTAAGTTTTTTAAACAATTACATTTAGAAAATTGACAAATTCTTAAAGAGATTGACCAAGTATGTTTGAAACAAGGTTTAAAAGCACACCTATAGCCTCAATAAAAAAATCTCAAAAGGAAAAGTAAGTAAAACTGTTAAAATAAGTGCATATGAGCTTAAAACCCATTTAAAAGTATTACCTTAAGAGTATTTGTTAACATTAAAAAATTAACAAATATTCCGAAAGAGATTGAGCAAATACTTTTCAAAGAAGGTTTTATAAGCATGGCTGTAGTCTCTATAAAAATTGTAAAGTAAAGTTAAAAACATTCGATCAAATATTGACAACTGTCAATTGGGTTAATGTATGACATTTTAAAATGTATTTAAAATTATTATATTTTGAAAATTGAAGAATATTCCGAAAGCGGTTGAGCAAATATGATTTAAAAAAGATTTAAAAGTATACCTATAGTCACAATAAAACAAATCTGAAAAGAAAAAGTAATAAAACATTTAAGATAATGCCCAGGATTTCAGATCCATTTAAAATTATTAAATTTAGAAAATTAAAAAATATTCCAAAAAAGATTGAGGAAATACGTATTAAACAATGTTTTAGAAGCATAAATATAATCTATAAAAATATTGTAAAGTAAAAGTAACAAAACATTCGCTCAAATATTGACAACTGTCAATCTTGTTAATGCATAACATTTTAAAAAGCATTTAAAATTATTACATTTTGAAAATTGACAAATATTCCGAAAGAGGTTGAGCAAATATGAATTTCAAAAGATTTAAAAGCATACCTATTCCCCAGTAAAAAAAAAATCTCAAAAGAAAAAATAATAAAGATATTTAGATTAACGCATAGGAGTTTCAGATCATTTAAAATTATTACATTTGGAAAATTGACAAATATTTCGAACGAGATTGACGAAATATGCATTAAACAAGGTATTAGAAGCATAACTATAGTCTCTAAAAATATTGTAAAGTAAAGGTAAAAAAACATTCACTCAAATATTGACAACTGTCAATTGGGATAATGCGTAACATTTTAAAACGTATTTAAAATTATTACATTTTGAAATTTGACAAATATTCCCAAAAGTTTGAGCAAATAAGAATTTTAAAAAGTTTAAAAGCATACCTATAGCCTCAATAAAAAAATCTCAAACGAAAAAGTAATAAAAACATTTAGGGTAATAGATAGGAGTTTGAGATCCATTTAAAATTCTTACATTTAGAAAATTAACAAATATTCCGAAGGAGATTGAGAAAATACATATTAAACAAGATTTTAAAAGCATAATTATAGTCTATAAAAATATTGTAAAATAAAGGTAACAAAACATTACCTCAAATATTAACAACTGTCAATTGGGTTAATGCATAACATTTTAAAACTATTGAAAATTATTACATTTTGAAATTTGACAAATATTCCCAAAAAGGTTGAGCAAATAAGAATTTTAAAGTGTTTAAAAGCATACCTATAGCCTCAATAAAAAAATCTTAAAAGAAAAAGTCATAAAAACATTTAGATTAATGCATAGGAGTTTGAGATCCAAATAAAATTATTACTTTTAGAAAATTAAAAAATATTTCGGAAGAGATTCAGCAAATAAGTTTTAAACAAAGATTTAGAAGCATAGCTATAGTCTCTAAAAATTGCAAATAAAGGTAACAAAACTTTCAATCAAATATTGACAACTGTCTATTGGGTTAATGCTTAATATTTTAAAACGTATTTCAAATTTTTGCATTTTGAAAATTGACAAATATTCCGAAAGAGGTGTAGAAAAAATTTTTTAAAAAGGTTTATAAAAGTATACTGTAAGCTCAATAAGAATTTTTTTCAAATGAAAATGTATCAATAACTTTCTCTCAAATCTTAGCAACTGTCAAATAGGATGATACTTAGCAATTTTATGTAAAAACATAATAATACATAAACCTTTAATACATAACAGTTTAATTTTTTTAAAGAATTACATTTAGAAAATTGACAAATTCTTAAAGAGATTGAACAAGTATGTTTGTATGTAACGCATAACATTTTAAAACGTATTTAAAATTATTACATTTTAAAATTTGACAAATATACCGAAAGAGGTTGAACAAATATGAATTTTAAAAGGTTTAAAAACATACCTATAGCCTCAATAAAAAATCTCAAAAGAAAAAGTAATAAAACTTTTAGGGTAATGCATATGAGTTTGAGATCCATGTAAAATTATTACATTTATAAAATTAACAAATATTTCGAAAGAGATTGACGAAATATGCATTAAACAAGATATTAGAAGCATAACTATACTCTCTAAAAATATTGCAAATTAAAGATAACAAAACATTCTCTCAAATATTGAAAACTGTCAATTGGGTTAATGCATAACATTTTAAAATGCATTTAAAATTATTACATTTTGAAAATTGGCATATATTCCGAAAGAGGTTGAGGAAATATGAATTTAAAAAGTTTTAAAAGCATACCTATAGCCTCAATAAAAAATCTAAAACAAATAATAATAGAAACATTAAGAGTAATGTATAGGAGTTTGAGATCTATTTAAAATTATTACATTTAAAAAATTAACAAATATTCCGAAAGAGGCTGAGAAAATACGTTTAAAACAAGGATTTAGAAGCATAGCTATAGTCTCTATAAAAATTGTAAAGTAAAGATATTAAAACATTCTCTCAAATATTGACAACTGTCAATTGGGTTAAAGCATAACATTTTAAAACGTATTAAAAATTATTATATTTTTAAAATTGACAAATATTTCAAAACAGGTTGAGGAAAAATAAATTTTAAAAGATTTAAAAGCATCCCTATAGACTCAATAAAACAAATATCAAAAGAAAAATTAATAAAAAACATTTAGGGTAATGCATAGGAGTTTGAGATACATTTAAAATTATTACATTTGGAAAATTAACAAATATTCCGAAAGAGGTAGAGCAAATACGTTTTAAACAAGGATTTAGAAGCATAGCTATAGTCTCTAAAAATTACAAAATAAAGGTAACAAAACATTCTCTTAAATATTGACAACTGTCAATTGGGTTAATGCATAACATTTTTAAACGTATTTAGAATTATTACATTTAGAAAATTGACAAATATTCCGAAAGAGGTTGAGCAAATATGTATTTAAAAAAGGTTTAAATCCATGCTGTAACCTTAATAAGAAAATTTCTCGAAAGTGAATATATCAAAAACATTCTCGCAAATCTTGGCAACTGTCAAATAGGTTACTGCTTAACAGTTTCATGTAAAACAATGTTTTATGCATTTATTCAAAACTTTAAAAATATCATAAGATATTAAAATGTTTCCTTATTTAAAACTATGAGACTTAATTGAAAGCGAAATGTTATTATAAATTATCCCGCATCATATAAACAGATGTTTATAAAGAAAAGGAGTAACAAAAGCCATTGCACGAATGTATATTAGAATACTACTACCAAAAGTAATTTTTACAAATATTATAATTATATAAATGGAATTATATAATTATAATGTAATAGAATTATATAAATGGAAATATATAATTTCATATTAATAAAAAATGGGTTCAATAATTTCTATCATTTAATTTGTTATCGTGTAAAATTTATCACTATTTTGTGAGAAAAACATTATTCTAATACACATTATTTAGAACTTTTAATGTAATTCAGATTAATAAAGTTAAACTACATACAAACACAATTTGATATAATATTATGTATTGTACCCTCCCACAAAAATGTTTCAATATAAAAATCAAAGAAATTATCTGTAACATAAATTACTGAAATAAGGAAATTTATGCAAACTCATGAGTAAAATGAACAATTAAAATAAAAAAAAATGATTATAATATGTAACATTTTTTGACGGAAATGAACAGCTATATATAATTTACTAACTGTCATTTACTTCACTTTAATATAAAGGAAATATTAAAATTTGATTATATTTTAAAGATTTTTCTATTTTAACTATATCAATACCAGTAGAATATAATTATACTCTACAAATTATTAATTTGGAAGAGAACACTTCGTGCAAATTTAGTTTTTTCTTCTTCGCTGAGAGATGATTTTCTTTTTTACCATTAATAGAAAAAAGTTCACTGTAAATTTTATTCTTTAGATAAATACATAATGTGGTAACTAAAAGTCAATATCTAACTAATGTTAGTTAAGGACATAAATTATTATATTTCAATTTCACAGATATATATATATATATATATATATATATATATATATAGTATATATATACTATATAATATATATATATATATATATATATATATATTATATATATATATATATATAAATGGTTGTACATAAAATAAACAGATAGAGTATTCAAGACATGACTGTATCAAACATTTATTTGCAAAAATATCATTAATATTTTAGTGGAATTTTGAATATTTTGCGAGTTATTTTGTTCAAAGAAACTGAAATAAATATTA
>CM063509.1:43623420-43643420 GCA_032207245.1 Pardosa pseudoannulata
ATCATTGAACTTAGACATGACTTAAATAATTTTCTTTTTATATGTGGCTTAAATAATAGATTAGGTACATATGTGATAATTTTAAATTTAATTATCAATTATTTTTTGTTCCAAGATAATTCTCAGACTAAAAACAAATCGTAGTTTTTACCTGCCTCCAGGGGTACATTACAATTCTGGAAAATTAAAAAAATTACTGAAATAGCACTTGATAAATGAAAGTTTTATTATATATATATAAATAAATATATATATATATATATATATATATATGTATATATATATATATATATATATATATATATATATATATATATATATATATATATATATATAATATATAAATATATATATATATATAATATATATTTATATATATAACAAACATACTGACGCACCATGCAAACATAACAAACAAGCATTTACTATAACTGATCGTCATTTAATTTCCTTTATACTTTGATTCTTAATACTTAAAAAAACAAACAAAATAGACATATAAAATATATTAATTATGTTTTATAAATTATTTTTAACATAAAAATGTTTCATATATTTAATGATAGTTTTGTTTCTTTTCTATTTTAAATCAATACATAAAATAACAAATAGGTTTAAATAAGTATGTATAAAAAAGTATTAAACAATGTTTGTTAAATTATAAAACGACGTTTTAGAATGTTTGAAGGTTGTTTAAATTATTTTCTAATTTGATACTTAAAACATAAAGGCAAATGAAGTAGTTGTATAAAAATTCATTAACCTATATTTGTTAAGTTATTTTTTATAAGTTAACATACATTGTGATATATGATGCATACATAACAAATAAATATTTACTACATTTAATCGTCATTAAATTACCTTTGTACTTTGATTATTAATATTTAAGAAACAAATGAAATAGACATGTAAAATATATTAATTATGTTTGATAAATTATTTTTAACATAAAAATATTTAATAGATTTCATGGTAGCTTTGTTTCTTTCCTGTTTTAAATCTTAATCCTTAAAAAACAAATAGGTTTAAATTAATATGTATAAAAATAATAAACTATGTATCTTAAATTATAATTAACAAACAAAATTTTACTATGTTTGATAATCGTTTAAATTGCTTTATAATTTGATACTTACAACATAAAAACGAATTAAATAGTTGTATAAAAATGCATTAAACTATATTTGTTAAGTTACTTTTTATAAGTAAATAAAAATAGTGGCATACCATGTAAACATAAGAAACAAATATTAACTATATTTGGTCGTCATTTAATTTCCTTTATACTTTGATTCTTAATACTTAAGAAAAAAATAAAATATACATATAAAATATATTAATTATGTTTCATAAATTATTTTTAGCATAAAAATATTTAAAACATTTGATGGTAGTTTTGTTTCTTTTTTGATTTAAATCTTAATATATAAAAAACAAATAGGTTTAAAAAAGTATTAAACTGTGTTTGTTAAATTATAATTAATAAAAAATATTTTACTATGTTTGATGGTAGATTAAATTATTTTATAATTTGATTATTAAAATATAAAAACGAATGAAACAGTTGTATAAAAATGCATTAAACTATATTTGTTAAGTTACTTTTATAAAAAAAATACTACATTTGATAGTCATCTGAATTCATATCTTTAGTTTTTAACCTCTGACTGCTAGTTCCGCGATTTCCACGGGCAATTCAAAGGTAGTAAAATTTGTTCATTGAGTGATTTTCAAGGGCATGTGTTTTTCTTCCTTTTTTTAAGAAGCCCATTTCATCTTCTCACCGTTTAACGAGTGGAATAAATTATATACAGTATTATACATTTAATTAGGTAATCTATAAAAATATATGGCTAGAACAATAGTCATATTTGATAATATACTTAACAATAGAACAAAAAAATACGCAATTTTTAAAGAGATCTCGGTTTACAAATTGAGCAATCAGAGGGTGAATATATTAAAAACAAAATGAAACTGTTACATATAAAATGCAACATTGTTTTAATAATCTAAATAATAATCTATTATGGAATACATGGCTTTTAAAATTTTCTTTTTTTTTAAATTTAGTAGTTGTCTAAAAATATTGGGATACTCTGCTCTAAAAGAATATTTAAAATAATCTGATATAGAATTCTGCTTTTTTTCTTTCCTATCTTTATTTTATCAAACACACATATATTCTGTCATCAAAAACAATCTGACAACGGAGAGATAAAAATTTATCGGCGACAGAAAGAAATACGGGGAAAGTGTCAAGTTTTAACATAATTGACGCCTGCCAAGTGCCCAGATGCCCAGATGAAAATTTCTCCTTCCTTATTCTGAGATGGCATTCGAAAGGGTATACTTGAATTCGAACCTTTCGGTTATTAGAAGAGGAATCCTCGCCGTCAACGACTACTCTATTTCGATTAAAAGAAACAGGAAATCGAATAGTTTGGAACAGCCTAAAGAAAATAAGCTTGAGTTTCAACGGTAAGGACATATATAATTTTCTATAATGTTCACCCAAAGAAAAAAATTGAAGGGATAAAATATGTTGTCAGTTTTAAAATAGCTAATATTTAACAAAAAAACTATAGATAAAAATCATATTTTGTTGTTTCATACTACTAAAATTACAAAGTTTATCTCCTGATAAAATGTATCTAGAAATATATTTTGAGATAGAATTTTGGAGTATTTCTAGGACAAATCTTTAAAAGCTTTGATTAAACAGCAAGTACACGCCACAAAAGGAAGTAAATATGATGAGTTTTTTTATAATACATACACAATTTAATATGTTATCATTAACGAAATAGTATATTAGTGTATTTTTAGTACAAACATTTAAAGGCTTTGTTTAACACTCACACATCAACTATAAGTTATGTTTTTCAAAAAAATATTTATTACATTTGATTATGTTTTCATTTTCTTTATACTTTGATTCTTAATACTTAAAAAAACAAGTAAAATACACATGTAAAAATGTATTAATTATGTTTGATAAATTATTTTTAACTTAAAACATTTAATTCATTAGATGATTGTTGTATTTCTTTTCTACTTTAAATCTTAAGACATAAAAAAATGAATAGGTATACATTAATTTATATAAAAAGTATTAAACTATGTTAAATTTTAATTAAGAAATAACATATTACTACATCTGATGGTAGATTAAATTATTTTATAATTTGATTATTAAAATATAAAAACGAATGAAACAGTTGTATAAAAATGCATTAAACTATATTTGTTAAGTTATTTTTTATAAGTTGACAAATATAGTGATATAACATGCATACATAACAAACAAATATTTACTATATTTGATCGTCATTTAATTTTCTTTATACTTAGAATATTAATACTTAAGAAACAAATAAAACAGACATGAAAAATATATTAATCATGTTTGATAAATTATTTTTAACATAAAAATATTTAATACATTTCATGGTAGTTTTGTTTCTTTTCTGTTTTAAATCTTAATACATTAAAAATCAAATAGGTTTAAATAAATATGTATAAAAATATTAAACGATATTTGTTAAATTATATTAAACAAATTACGTTTTACTATGTTTGATGGTCGTTTAAATTATTTTCTAATTTGATTCTTAAAACATAAAGGCAAATGAAATAGTTGTATTAAAATTCATTAATTTATATTTGTTAAGTTACTTTTTATCAGTTAACAAACATAGCGACTTACCATGCAAACATAACAAACAAATACTTACTACCTTTGATCTTCATTTAAATTGCTTTATACTTTGATTCGTAATACTTAAAAACAAACAAATAAAATAGACATATAAAATGCATTAATTATGTTTAAAAAATTATTTTAACATAAAAATATTTAATGCATTTAATGATCGTTTTATTTCTTTTCTCCTTTAAATCTTAATACATAAAAAATAGGTTTATATTAATACGTTTTAAAAATATAAAACTATGTATGTTAAATTATAACTAACAAACAACAGTTTACTATCTTTGATTGGTGTTTAAATTATTTTCTAATTTGATTCTTAAAACATAAAAACGAGTGAAATAATTATATAAAAATACATTAAAATATATTTGTTAAGTTACTTTTTACAAAAACAAATACTACATTCGACAATTATCATAATTCTTATGTCCTTTAATTTTTAATAAATTAAAAAAAAATGAAACAGTTACATAAAAAATGCAACAATATTTTAATATTCTGAACAATAATCTAGTATGGAATAGAGGGCGTTAAAATTTTCTTTTTAAAAATTTTCCAGTGGTCTGAAAGTATTGGGATAATTTTCTCTAAAAGAAAATTTAAAATAATCTAATGTAGAATTATACTGTTGTCCCCTTTCCTATCATTAAATATTTTATCAAGCACACATATATTCTGTCATCAAAAACAATCTCACAACGGAGAGATAAAAATTTATCGGCGACAGAAAGAAATACGGGGAAAGTGTCAAGTTTTAACATAATTGACGCCTGCCAAGTGCCCAGATGAAAATTTCTCCTTCCTTATTCTGAGATGCCAGTCGAAAGGGTATACTTGAATCCGAACCTTTCGGTTATTAGAAGAGGAATCCGCGCCGTCAACGACTACTCTGTTTCGATTAAAAGAAACAGGAAATCGAATAGTTTGGAATAGCCTAAAGAAAATAAGCTTGAGTTTCAACGGTAAGGAGCTATATAATTTTCTATAAATGTTCTCACAAAGAAAAAACATGGAAAGGGATAAAATATGTTGTCAATTTTAAAAGGACAAATATTTAACAAAAAAGAAAGAGAAATAAATCATATTTTGTTGTTTCATACAACTAAAAATTACAAACACGTTTAAAAAATTACAAAAATTTTAAACACAAGTATATATCCCGACAAAATTTATCGAACCATATTTGAGGTAGAATTTATGAGTATTTCTAATACAAACCTTTATAACATTTGATTAAAGAGCACGTACAGACAACACAACACGAAGAAAATATGATGATTATTTCCTTTATTTCATATAAAATTTATATGTTATCATTGACGAAATATATTAGTGTATGTTAAGACTAACATTTAGTCTTTGTTTAACACTCAAGCATCAACCATAAAATTATGTTTAACAAACCAAATATTTATTACATTTGATAGTCGTTTCATTCCTTTATACTTTGATTCTTATACTTAAGTAACAAAAGAAATACCCATGTAAAATGCATTAATTATGTTTGATAAATTCTGATTACTTTAAAACATTTAATTCATTGATGGTCGTTTGTTTCTTTTTTTACTTTAAATCTTAAACAAAAAATCGAATAGGTACATATTAATATATACATATATATATATATATATATAATATATATATATATATATATATATAATATATATATATATATATATATATATAAATATATATATATATATATATATATAAGTATAAAACTATTAAACTATGTTTGATTTGACAAATTTTAATTAAGAAACAATTTTTACTATGTTTGATGATCGTTTAAATTATTTTCTAATTTGAGTCTTTAAACTTAAAATTAAATAAAATATTTGAACAAAATGCATTAAACTATATTTTTAAGATATTTTTATAAGTTAACAACATACTGACGTACCATGAAACATAAGAACATTTACTATATTTGATCGTCATTTAATTTCCTTTAAAATTTGATTCCTAATGCTTAAAAAAAACAATAAAATAGACATAAAAATGCTTAATTATGTTTGATTAATTTTTTTTAAATAAAAATATTTAATGCATTTGATGTATTTTGTTTTTATTCAGTTTTAAATCTTAATACATAAAAAACGAATAGGTTATTAATATGTATAAAAATGTATTAAACTATGTTTCTAAAATTATAGTTAACAAACAACGTTTTACTATGTTTGATGTTTGTTTAAATTATTTTCTAATTTATTCTTAAAACATAAAAAATGAAAGTTGTATATAAAATTCATTAAAATATTTTTGTTAAGTTACTTTTTAGAAGACAAATACTGCCTTAGATACTCATCTTATTCATATCTTCTTTAATATTAATAAATTAAAAACAAATGAAACACTGTTACATAAAAAATCAGCAATGTTTTCATATTATGAACAATAACTATTAAAGATTATAGGGTGTAAAATTTTCTTTTTTAAAATTTTGCTATGGTCTAAACAATATTGGAATATTCTGCTCTAAAAAGAATATTTAAAATAATCTGATGCCAGAATTTACTGTTTTCCAATTTCCTATCATTAAATATTTTCATACCATGCATTCATACCATGCAAACAAAAAATATTTAATATATTTATCGCCATTTAATTTTTTCTTTATACTTTGATTCTAATACTTAAAAAAAACAATTAAAATAGGCACATAAAATGAATAATTATGTTGATAAATTTTTAACATAAAAAAATAACATTTAATGGTAATTTTGTTTTTTTTTAAATATTTTCTAATTGAAATTTTAAAAAATAAAAACGAATACAATAGATGTATAAAAATACTAAATAAATAAACTATATTTTTAAGTTATTTTTTAGAAGAAAAAAAGTACGTTATAAAGTCATCGTTCAAATTTTCTTTAATTTAATACATTAAAAGCAAATGAAACAGTTGCATAAAAAATTCAACAATATTTTAATTTTCTGAACAATAATCTATTATTGAATAGACGGCGTTAATTTTTTTTTAAATATGCAGTGGTCTAAAAATATTGGGATACTCTGCTCTAAAAGAATATTTAAAATAATCTGATATAGAATTACACTGTTTTCCCCTTTCCTATCATTAAATATTTTATCAAGCACACATATATTCTGTCATCAAAAACAATCTCACAACGAAGAGATAAAAATTTATCGACGACAGAAAGAAATACGGGGAAAGTGTCAAGTTTTAACATAATTGACGCCTGCCAAGTGCCCAGATGAAAATTTCTCCTTCCTTATTCTGAGATGGCATTCGAAAGGGTATACTTGAATCCGAACCTTTCGGTTATTAGAAGAGGAATCCGCGCCGTCAACGACTACTCTGTTTCGATTAAAAGAAACAGGAAATCGAATAGTTTGGAATAGCCTAAAGAAAATAAGGTTGCGTTTCAACGGTAAGGAGCTATATAATTTTCTTTAACGTTCTCACAAAGAAAAAACAATGGTAGGGAAAAAATATGTTGTCAGTTTTAAAAAGGCTAATATTTAACAAAAAACTTTAGATAAAAATCATATTTTGTTGTTTCATACTACTAAAAATTACAAAGTTTATCTCCCAATAAAATGTATCTAGAAATATATTCTGAGATAGAATTTTAGTGTAATACTAATGCAAAATTTTATAAGCTTTGATTAACCAGCACTTACACACAACACGAAACAAAGAAAATGTGATGATTTGTTAACTTTAAATACATATATTATTTATATGTTATCGTTGAATAAATAGAATACTGGTTTATTTTCTGGACAAACATTTAGGGGCTTTGTTTAACACTCACATGAACCAAATTAAAAGTAATTATGTTTTCTTATAATACATATAATAATTATATATTACAGTATTATCATTGACAAAATAGTAGTTTGAAATATTTCTAGCACAAAATAATTGAAGTTTTGTTTAACACGACATTCACATACACTAACGAAAGAAAATATGAAATATTTCTTTCTTTATAATACATACAATCATTATATGTTTAACTCTTAACATTGCCTAAATAGTACTTTCGTTTATTTCTAGGACAAATGTTTAGAGGACTTTTTTAACACTCACACGCAGATACAAAAATCAGAGAAATGTGAGGATTTATTTTTATAATAATAAATATAATCATTATATGTTACATTCTTATCATTGCCTAAATAGTACTTTAACCCTCTAAGCTGTTCGGACGTACAATTCCGCCAAACAGATGATGTCTTCAAAGTGGTTGTCACGTACAATTTTCGACCTCCAAAAACGTTCCGAAAATGAATGTATTGTATATTTATGCCAGTGTTTTCCTCCATGGAGTTTAGAGGTACGAGGGTCAGGTTGATTGTTTAGGAACTGCCCTCTTTGACTGACATTTATTGATTGAAGCACCCCTACTTCCTGAGGCACAAAGACGCTGATAGCTTTTCATGGCTTTGTAAATCTTTATTTCGAAGTATTTCGTTTGCGGTAACAGATGTATCTCTAATTGCACCACTTAAATATCGTGGATGACTTTCGTAAAAAATTATAAATCATTCTCTTAAAGAATATTTTTATTTGTACTTTTAGAATCCATTGTTTTTTATGGGATGATCTTCGAGACTCGACAAGCTTTATGTGTATTGAAAATTAACAATATATAATGTCTATTTGTACATCTATTTATAACCGGAAGTAAAGGGACAATAACGAGCGTGGGTTTCCCGTATTCCAATCTAGTCGACAAAGGGTGAAGTAAAAAATCATAGAACACTTTGGTCACTGGCACAATAAAACTTAAGGGTATTTTTGGAGACTTTTTTTTCCTCGGTGTGTTCCACTCGGAGGGTTAATTTATTTCTAATACAAATATTTAGAGGATTTGATTAACACTCACACATACACCCACATACACAAACCAGAAAAATGTGAGGATTTATTTCCTTATAATACATATAATCATTATATGTTACATTCTTATCATTGTCTAAATAGTAGTTTCGTTTATTTCTAGGACAAATATTAAAAGGTTTGTTTAACTATCATATATACACGTAGACACGCGAACCAGAGAAATTTGAGGATATTTATCCTTGTAATGAATATAATCATTATATGTTACATACTTATCATTGCCTAAATAGTACTTTCGTTTATATCTAGGACAAATATTTAGAGGCTTTATTAACACTCACACATATAGGCAGACACACGAACCAGAAAAAATGTGAGGATATTTTTCCTTGTAATACATAAAATCATTATATGTTACATTCTTATCATTGCCTGAAAAGTACTGTCGTTTATTTCTAAGACAAATATTTAGAGGCTTTGTTTAACTCTCACACATACACGCAGATGCACGAACCAGAGAAATGCGAGGATATTTTTCCTTGTAATACATATAATCATTATACGTTACATACTTATCATTGCCTAAATAGTACTTTCGTTTATTTCTTGGACAAATATTTAGAGGTTTTGTTTAACACTGACACATACACGCAGATGCATGAACCAGAGAAATGTGAGGATATTTTTCCTTGTGTTAGATATAATCATTATATGTTACATACTTATCATTGCCTAAAGAGTACTTTCGTTTATTTCTTGGACAAATATTTAGAGGTTTTGTTTAACAATCACACACATACGCAGACACACGAACCATAGAAAATGTTTCACTTATAATACATATACTTATTATACGCTACAGTCCTAACATTGATTAAATAATTTGGAATATTCCTAGAAAGAAAATCTATAGGCTTTGATTAACACACACACATGTAGGTAATTTAACCAGAGAAAATGTGATGAATATTTTCCTTATAATACATATGATAATTATATATTACTTAATAAAATCTAAACATCAGAGTGCTTAAAATATAGAAAGTTCTGCTTATCGAATATTTTCGTACTCTTTTCAATGTGACACGAATAACTTCAAAGAACGTTAAAATTATTGAGGATCAAAATCAACGGTCTAACAAGCCATCTGAACAGTGCATTTGCACAACGGTAAAGAGTCAGGAAAATACACTTCTTTCACAAATTTCGCCCAAGAATGATAATCATCCCAATCAAACTCAAGAGGAATAATCATCAAGGGATATTTTCCAGTTAAATAAAACATAATTAATATAATTAATATATATATATATATATAATATATTATATATATATATATATATATATATATATATATATATATACATACATATATATATATATATACATATATATATATATATATATATATATATATATATAAATATATATATATATATATATATATATATATATATATATATATACATATATATATATATATATATACATATATATATATATATATATACATATATATATATATATATATATATATATATATATATATATATATATATATATATATATATATATATATATATATATATATATACACATATATATATATATATATATATATATATATATATATATATATATATATATATATATATATATATATATATATATATATATATATATATATATATATATATATATATATTACATATATGTATGTATATATCATACATACGTGTATTTACATACATTATATATATTTACGAATATCTAACTAAATATTTATATTGACTCAGATATACTGAAATATTCAATGAAACATTAAACTTGAAAAGATATGATGAACAATATAATATATTTCTTGTCATATATATTTTTGTTAAAAATAAATGATTTTTCGAAACTTTGCCAAATACGAAATGGTGACAAAATTCGAAGAAAAGTCTTTTCATCTTGCGCGTGAATTCAATCGCTTAAAGGGATAAAATTTTTCCAAATGCAAATGGGATAAAATTTTATCTTTTCTTTTGCATAGCTCCTTCATTAAATGTATAAGGGATTTTATTTTTAATAGATTATCTTCTTTTCTTGAAATGTAATGTAATTTCGATCGATGTGTGAAACGGGAGCACGAAGTTTTTTTTTTTAATTTTTAGTCGATGAAGTATTGTTTATATAATATTGCGCATATTTATCAAGTGAGTAGTAAAATTAAGCTATAAAGTTTGTTGAGCATGTTTATTATTTACGGAAAATTTTCAGATATTTGAAATAAAGAGTATATAATAAATAATATTTAAATATTTCTAAAAAAAATACTCCCAAGGAATAGTAATACATAATTTAAAAAAGTTAACATTTATAGCAAGTTTTCAAAAATTATCTATAAAAAGTATTAAATATGTAGTTGTCAAAATTAAAAAAATAAATCCGATAAAATTTTTTTGAATTTTATTCCTGTTTAGTGTAATGGAAATAAATAGCACTTAATATTCTTTTGAGAATATTTCGGCCAATATGGGATAGAAAACTAAAAATTTAATTTTTGTTTACTCATTATTAGACTGTATTTTTTAAATATTCTATTTCTAAAGTAAATATATAATTCAACGTATTATCTGGGTTTGATATTTCACATTTTTATGGTAATCGTCCATATGTTTTAAATTAACCGTATATAATATTTTATGTTATTTATAAGTTATTAAATATAAAATTACGTAGAAAAATATGTAAATAAATAATTAATTTAAAACAAAATTTAGGGAAATTATAGCTTTAAAGAAATGTGCCAAAATATGATATTGAAAGTTAATAAAGACTGATATAATACACAGACATAAATCTTGGAGAATTATAAATGTAAAGAAGTTTAAATATTGAATTTATAGATTTATATCTTAATCTAATTTAAAGAAAACGTCACTTATCGTCGTCTGTAAAATTTAGTAGATGTATACTAAGCTAATTTCAAAAGGAAAAATAAGTTTAACAAATTTTTGAACGTATTATTTTAGTGTTTTTTCTCTTTTACGTTTACTAATTTCCAACCTGATGTATATTAGTAAACAAAATCAATTTCTTTCCTTTAATTCAGATCATGGAACATTCTGTATAAAATCTTTATAAAAATAATAATGATACATTTAATATTTAACGTTATATGTTCTATTTATTTTCCAAACGTTTAATATATAATTATTTAGCAAAACAAATAACAAATTATATAAGTGTAGAGAATAAATGACAGGTAGCCCGTATGTTTATGATAATAAGCAAAACAGATAAGGCAAAAACGAGAAAAAAATGTATATTAAATATAATATTGTCATAATTAATAAATGCACTATTTTTCACTTATACATTTATTGCAAGTATATATAAAAGTGAAATTAAGAAATAATGAAAGAGCAAATATATATTTTAACAGAAAATTGTTCTACGAATTTGAACAGTTATTAAAATATTATTGTTTTATAATATTACTATTATTATGAATGTATTATCGGTATATATTTAGTAAATTCTGTAGAAATAAATATATTATCGATATGTCTGTATGAGGCATATAAGTTGCTACTATATTTCTGTTACTAAAACAACAGTTTAAACATTATTTTAGTAGACAGAATACAGAAAATTATGTCTTTTATAAATGTAGAGAAGTAATTAACTTACAGAGCTTAACTGCATAGACATATGCTATGCAGTAATCATGCAATACCACATGTAATTGTTTTATATATCCTCTTACCATTGAATAAATTGAAAGTTTGATACATATTAAGAAAGAAAATTAGTGATATTTTATTCATGCATGGACCGTTTGTCTTATCAAATAGACTGGTATTCTATACATAATCTTTAATACAGTCGCTTATTTCACTATCATTTGATTCTCTTATTTCTTAAGAGAATACGAAATCATAAATAATACATTTAGAAGTGGTATTAATGAATAAGAAAACTTCTTTGGATACGAAATTAAGCCAAGAAGATAAGTGTCTAAAGAATATATATATATATATATATATATATATATATATATATATATTATATATATATATATATATATATATATATATATATATATATATATATATATATATATATATATATATATATATATGTGTGTGTGTGTGTGTGTGTGTGTGTGTGTGTGTGTATGCTCACGAATAATTACATCTTTGCCTACTCTTTTATGATCTCAATCCAAAAACAATATTTTGATAAGATCTTTATGACATTTTCCTTTATAATGCTTCTCCTTTAAACGTCGAGATAGTCTACATTTTCATGAAACAAATATTAACATCTGTGCCGACACTTTTATACGCTCAGTTGAAAAAAAATTTTAATAACATCATTATGTCATTTTCCCATACATTACTATTCATTTTAAGTTCTAGAGAGTCTACGATTTCACGAAACAAATATTAACATGTGTGCTGACTCTTTTATAATCTAAATTGAAAAAAAATTAATTACATCTTTATTCAGTTTTTCCCTTTTATTATTATACATTAAAAATTGAAGAGAGTCTACATTTTCATGAATCAAATATTTACATCTGTGTCGACACATTCATATTCTTAGTTGAAAAGAAAATAATTTAATAACATCAATATGCCATTTTTCTTTATATTCTTAATTATTTAAAATCTACATATTGTCTAAGTTTTCAGGAAACAAATATTTACATTTTTGCCGACTCTTTTATAATCTCAATTGAAAAATTATATTTTAATAAAATATTTGTTCTATTTCCCTAAATTATTATTCTTTTAAAGTACAAGATAATTTATGTGTTCATGACAAAAATATTTATATCTATGCCAACTCTTATATAAATTGAAAATTTTTTTTAATAATATCTTTATGCCATTTTCCCCTACATTACTACATATTCATGAAACAAATATTTACATCTGTACCGACTCTTTTATAATCTCAAATGGAAAAAAATATTTAAAAAAAATCATTATGCCATTTATCTTTATATTACTACTTATTAAAGTTGAATATAGTCTAGGTTTTCATGAAAAAAATATTTACTTCTTTGCCGTCATTTAATAATCTCAATTGAAAACAATATTTTAATAAAATCTTTACGCATTTCTTCTCCATATTACTATTTATTTAGAGTACAAGATAGGTTACTTTTCATGAAAAAAATGTTTACATATGTGCTAACTCTTTTATAATCCCAATTGAAAAATATTTTAATATCTTTATGCTATTTTCCGTAATATTACTATTCTTTTAAATTTAAAGATAGTCTTTTGCATAAAACAAATATTAACATCTGTGCCGACTCTTTTATAACTATGCCATTTTCCGTAATATTACTATTCTTTTAAATTTAAAGATAGTCTTTTGCATAAAACAAATATTAACATCTGTGCCGACTCTTTTATAATCACATTTGAAAATATATTTTAATACCCTCTTTATGCAATTTTCTCTTACAATACTATTTATTGAAGTTTCGAGATATTCTACGTTTTCATGAAACAAATATTTACATCTTTCCCGACTCTTTTTGAATCTTAATTGAAAAAGGTATTTCATTAACATCTTTAAGCCATTTCCCCTACATTACTATTCATTTACAGTTAAAGGTAATCTTTTTCATGAAACAAATATTTACATCTGTGTCGATTTTTTATAATCTCAATTGAAAAGGAACTTTTTAAAAACATCAATATGCCCTTTTTCTCTATATTACTACTTATTTAAAGTTCAACATTGTCTACGTTTTCATAAAATATATATTTACATTTGTGCCGACACTTTTATAATGGGAAGTTAAAAAATATTTTAATAATATCTTTATTCCTTTTTCCCTAATATTAATATTCATTTAAAGTTTGTCTCTTTCATGAAACAAATATTAACGTCTGTATCGACATTTTTATAATATCAATTGAAAAAAAAATGTTTTATCAACATGTTTATGCCATTTAACCCTACATTACTATTCATTTAAAGTTAAAAGTTATCTTTTTCATAGAACAAATAGTGACATCTGTGCCGACACTTTTATAATCCCAATTAAAAAATATTTTAATAATATCTTTATGCCATTTTCCCCTACTTTACTATTAATTTAAAGTTAAAGGTAATATATTCCATGAAACAAATATTTACATCTGTGCCGACTCTTTTATAATCTCAATTGAAAAAAATATTTTATTAACATCTTTATGCCATTTAACCCTACTTACTATTAATATAAATTTAAAGGTAATATTTTCCATGAAACAAATATTTGCATATGTGCCGACTGTTTTATAATCTCAATTGAAAAAAAATATTTTAATAACATCAATTTGCAATTTTTCTCTATATTACTATTTATTTAAAGTTCAATATTATCTCAGTTTTCATAAAACAAATATTTATAGCTGTGCCGATTCCTTTATAATTGGAAGAGAAAAATATTTTAATAACATAATTTTGCCATTTTCTATTATATTACTATTCATTTAAAATACAATATAGTCTAACTTTCCTTAAAATAAATATTTACATCTGTACCGACGCATTTTCAATCTTATCGGAAAAATATTTTAATGACATCAATATGTACTTTTTTCTTTGAACTAAAATACTGCTAATATAATTTAAAAGTAACTTTACTACCTTTATTAGTTTAGGAAAATATATAGAGAAGATGTTTTTCAGAAGAATGCAAAAGTCTAAACTATTCCGTGAAGATAAAATCAAATAAAAGTTACATTTTAAAATATCTACTTAAAATAAATTTTAGACATTTTGATGAAAAACATCTAATTTTAAATAATAATTCTCATAATATTTCCAGTAAATGCTGTTGATATTAAATAAGGTTTTTTTAAAATCTCAAAATTCTTATAAATAGAAGGGTCATCTTTTGGTGTTTTCAATAAAACAGGTTTTTACCAAGTTTTCAGATAATAAATACTTTCAATAAAAGTATTAAATCAAGTTAAGTTTATTTAATATTGCCACTCTCATTTTAAAATTTCAAAATGAAACCAAACAATTAGTAGATGCGAAAACAATGTTAAAACATCCGTTAAAAACAATGTATTTATATAGAATCATAGTTAAACATATTTCGAAATGCGTTAAGTAAATACATTTAAACTAAGGAAAGCATAATGAGTATTGTTTTTGGAATAATCATACCAAAATTAGTATGTATTAGTATGCACAAAAATTAGTTTTAAATGTATGATTCTAAAAGATTGCATACCGTGAATTTTTTTTAATATCTGAATTCTAATAATAATCAAAATTTAAAGAATATTTTATATTATATATAAGTATTTAAATATCTGAAAATTGGTATACCATCAATGAAATATATTTTTTATTAAATCAATATACTTCCTTTATTTATTTTCCCATATTTGTTATCGTTTTGATTTACATTCATTATAAAGTAAGATGATAACGTTAGATGTCACAATTTAAATCCATAAAATTTGTTCTGTAAGAGGGAAATCATACCCTCATTTTTCCGTATGACATATTTGTTTAATGCAATTTAATATTTAATTGGGGACCTTTGTAAATATCAGCAATTTGTTTCAATAGAGAAAGTTAAAATTTTACAATGTAAATATATATGTTTTTAATTTTGTAATTGATAATTTTTCCATTAGATAATAATTTTTCCAAAAATAAATTTATTTCTTCTATTGAAGTATTTTAGGACATGTATATAAATATGAATAATTAATTCAGGTTAAAAATAAAAATATATTACAAACAAATATCAAGTGAGTATCTAACTGGTTTAAATAAATTATAAAGCGAGGTGTCATTCTTTAAATTAATATAAATATTTCCGATAAAGATAATGTATTCATTTAGATTCATAGTTAAAAATATTTCTAAATGCGTTAAACAAATACATTAAAACTATTGTTTACAGGAATAATTATACCAAAATTAGTATGTATTAGTATGTACAAAATTTAGTTTTAAATATATGATTTTAAAATATTGCATTCCGTGAAATTTTTATTATCTAAATATTGATAACAATCAAACTTTTAATAATATTTTATATTATACATAACTATTTAAATAGCTTAAAATTAGTATACTATCAATAAATTATATTTAATTTTAAATCTATATACTTTCTTTATTAATTTTGCCCATATTTTATTGGTCTGATTTACATTCAATGTAAGATGTTACATGTTATAAATGTAGTCTAAAGTTTGGTGTCATAGTTTAAATCCTTAAAATTTTTTCTGTACCGTTGTAAACAAACACTCATTTTTCTGTACGACATATTTGTTTAATTCAATTTAATATTTAATTGGGAACCTTTGAGAAAATCCGCGATTTTTTACAATAGAGAAAGTCAAAATTTTACAATATAAATATATATGTTTTTAATTTTGTAATTAAATTTTTACCCTTGAATAAAAATGTTTCCAAAGATAACTAATTTACTTCTTCTCTTAAAGTATTTTAGGACATCCATATATATATATATATATATATATATAATAATTTATTCACGTTAAAAATAAATGTATTACAAACAAATATCAAGTGAATGTCTAACTGGTTTAAATAAATTATAAAGCGTGGTGTTATTCTTTAAATTAATATAAATGTTTCCAATAAAGATGTGGTCACATATTAAATTCTTAAAATATGTTCTGTAATGGTGAAAACATACAATCATATTTGTTTAATGCAATATAATACTTAATTGCGGACCTTTATAAAAATCAGCCATTTGTTCCAATAGACAAAGTTAAAATTGTACAATGTAACTATATACGTTTTTAATTTAGTAATTAAAACGTTTTTCACTTAGATAATGTAATTCCTGTAGATTCATAGTTAAAAATATTTCTAAATGCGTTAAACGAATACATTAAATCTATCGTTGCAGGAATAATTATACCAAAATTAGTATGTATTAGTATGTACAAAAATTAGTTTTAAATGTATGATTCTAAAAGATTGCATACCGTGAATTTTTTTATTATCTAAATTCTAATAAAAATTTTAGGAATTTTTTACATAGGATATAAAAATTTAAATATCTGATAATGGGTATAACATCAATAAAATATATTTTTTATTAAATCTATATAGTTCGTTTACTAATTTTGCACATATTTTTTTGGGGGGTTTGATGTACATTCGGTGTAAAGTAAGATGTTACACGCTTTAAATATACTCCAAATTTAGGTGTCACAGTTTAAATCCATAAAATTTGTTCTGTAAAGGTGTAAACATACACTCATTTTTCCGTATCACATATTTGGTTAATGCAATTGAAATTTTATTAGGGATATTTGTAAAAATTAATATTTTACAATGTAAATGTATATGATTTTAATTTTGTAATTAATAATTTTTCTCTTAGATAATAATTTTCCAAACATAAATAGTTTATTTCTTCTATTAAAGTATTTTGAGACATCCAAATATATACAAAATAATTTATTCAGGTTGTCAATTCAGGTTAAATATAAATATAGTTCTTCTATTAAAGTATTTTGGAACATCCAAATATATACAAAATAATTTATTCAGGTTGTCAATTCAGGTTAAATATAAATATGTTACAAACAAATATCAAGAGGGTATCTAGCTTGTTTATATTAATTATAAAGTTAGATGTCATTCGATAAATTACTATAAATATTTATGTAACGACAAACATGTATTAAATGTCCGCTATTTTACGTTTATTTACATCCTGGTAATTTACGATGTTTATGAAATATTACTAATAGCCAATAAACAAAAATGATTTACGCTAAATTTGTATATAAATGATTAATATTATGTTCAAAATAACAAATTAGTAATTAAATTTGCTTTCTGTAATCGAATTAATTACAGAATGCTCTGTACGACGTTTGAAAAAATATATAAATACAAGATAAATAAATCACGTGAATTTTTAACTCACCACTTTAAACTTCCACGCATCAAAAACAAACAACAAACAGTGTGTAAATTATTCTGCATTTTACATCTTGCAGAGTAAATTATCAACTTTAATTAGTGTAAAATTATCTTCTTTAAAGCTGTTTTATTTCGAAAGCCAATGTCAAGTATAAATCCAAATATACTTAAATCAAAAATTAAGTAAAATTAAACAAACGATATTGAAAACAGGCGATATCCAGGAAATGTCCCATAAGAAAAAAACCACGGTGTCAAACTTTTATTTAGCAAAGCGCACTGCGTCCGACTACGTTGTCGGAAGGTTCCGAAAGCTGGAATGGGAAAGTAGAATTTGTTGCGCCTTGGACAAGGCGTCATATACTTTTTTCTCGGCGTCTACAGCGCCACTCGACTCCCATGTTTCGATTGGGGAGGAATCAGGAAAGGATTTGATTGGATGAGGAAGACACGAGCGGCAAATCGGATCAAACCGGTGTGTAACTTCCGAAGATAAAGCACGGAAGATTCGATTCTGAGAGTTTTGGCTTTGCCGTGAAGTCGAGATTATCGGCGAATACATTCCATTGAATTATACAGTTACAAATTTAAATAAGAGATTAATATACATACATATATATATATAATATATATATATATATATATATATATATATATATATATATATATATATATATATATATATATATATATATATTAATATTTATATATTATTTATATATATATATATATATATATATATATATATATATATATATATATATATATATATATATATATATATATATATATATATATATATATATATATATTTATATATATATATATATATATTTATATATATATATATATATATATATATATATATATATATATATATATATATATATATATATATATATATATATATATATATATATATATATATATATATATATATATATATATATATATATATATATATATATATATATATATATATATATATATATATATATATATACATATATATATATATATATATATATATATATATACATATATATATTTATATATATTAATATTTATATATTATTTATATATATATATATATATATTATTAAATGTTAAAAGTTTGTAAAATTTTAAAACAAAATTTATGGATTCTTTTCTGTAAGATGAAAATTATAAATACAAGTATATTTGCACTTACTATATACAGGCAATATATTTTAACTTATTTTACCTATCTTGAATGTAATGCAAAAAAAAAAAAAAAAAAAACATAGTAGATGTAGTAAAATACAGAGTTATAAATAAAGGTATTAAAAACATACACATACACACACAGATATATATATATATATATATATATATATATATATATAATATATATATATATACATATATATATATTTATTTATTTATATATGCATATATACATATACATGTAAAAATAAAAATATACAGGCCACTAAAATTTATTTAAAATTATCGCATTTTCCCTTTTAATACACTAAATCTTAATTTCTCTTTTATATTATTCCCCTT
>CM063509.1:43648420-43650920 GCA_032207245.1 Pardosa pseudoannulata
ACTTCCACCTGATCACGTGCCTTCCACGTCATCCAGGCGAGTTCATTGAAAAATGTAGGGGTGGCCATAATATTTTGCCTCTTGAGTGTATATGTATTACATAACAATTTAAATTTTAGTAAACTGAAATCTATATTCTAACTTGTTTACTTTTAGCTTTAACAATTTTGAATACATTTCAATTTAGAAAAAAAAATTAGATGTAGAGTAAGTGTATATGTGATATCTTGCAAAATTTTGTGCATCTATATTATGTATACATAAATGTTTATACATAAATAAGAACTTGTTTTTTACAACAATTCTACATTTGATTCAAATACTGAAATCTGAATTATAAAATACCAGTTTTAAAATATCAAAATGATGAATGCAAAATATGACAGACGCAGGATTCTAAGAATGTCAAAAGTTTCTAAACATATCTCACAAAAATTCCTTTAGACTATGTCTAAAATAAAACTATTCTATGCATAACAGACCTTTCTTCCTTATTTTTATTATTTATATGTAAAGATAATATATTTTTTTCTAAAATTATTTTTTAATTATTGCAATAGTTATGTATCCCACAAAAGTATACACAAATATCTCTTTAGAGGTATATATGTATATAAAAGAATATTTTATTACTTACTTTTATTTTTATATATAGCGATGATATATATTTCTCTAAAATTATTTTGTTCCTGTAGCAATAATTTTGTATCCAAAGTATACACAAATACGTGTTTATACTTACATGTATATAAAACGACTTTTTCTTCCTTATTTTTAATATTTCTATGTAATGATGATATATTTTTCTCTAAAACTATTTTGTAATTATAGTAATATTTTTGTGTCCAAAAGAGTATACTCAAATATGCGTTATATATATATATATATATATATATATATATATATATATATATATATATATATATATATATATATATATATATATATATATATATATATATATATATATATATATATATATATATATATATATATATATATATATATATATATATATATATATATATATATATATATATATATATATATATATATATATATATATATATATATGTATATATATATATATATATATATATATATATGTATATATATATATATATATGTATATATATATATATATATATACATATATATATATTTATATATATATATATATATATATATATATATATATATATATATATATATATTATATATATATAATATATATATATATATATATATATATATATATATATATATATATATATATATATATATATATATATATATATATATATATATATATATATATATATATATATATATATATATATATATATATATATATATATATATATATATATATATATATACTGATGATATATTTTTCTCTAAAATATTTTTGTAATAATAAATAATATTTTTGTATCCTAATAAGTATGCACAAATATGTATTTATAGTTATATGTATATAAAAAGAACATTTTTTTCCTATTTTTAATATTCATATGCAAGGATGATATATTTTTCTATAAAAGTATTTTGCAATTACAGCAATATTTTTGTATCCCAAAAAGTATACTCAAATTTGTGTTTCTATGTCTGTAAAAGAACATTTTTTTCTCATTTTTAGTATTTATATATAACGATGATATATTTTTCTCTAAAATTATTTTATAATTATTGCGATATATTTGTATAAAAAATTATACACAAATATGTGTTTATATATATATATGTATGTAAAAGTATATTTTCTTTCTTATTTTTAGTATTTATATATAAGTATGACATATCTTTCCTTAAAATTATTTTGTAATTATAGCAATATTATTGTATCCAAAAAAGTACACACAAATAGGTGTTTATAGTTATACGTATGTAAAAGGATATTTTTCATACGTAATTTTAATATTAATATATAACGATGATATATATGCTACTCTAAAATTATTTTGTAATTATAGCAATATTTTTGTATCCAATATAGTATTCACGAATATGTGTTCATAGCGTGAAGTATCCGGGCCCTGTTTAGGGGGACACAATGCAGAAGCGGGTGTTTCTTCATAAAATAATTTATTTAAACCTTGCAGCTATATATATATTTCTAATTACAAACGATAAAATTACAGTTCACAATTACTAATGTGATACAATAGACATAGACATGAGTACAGATGTACAGTTTATTACTACCTAAAATTTTAATAACCTACAGAAAAAAACATTTCGTGGTAGCTTTGTGTTAATAGTTCTCTGTAAATTAGTAGTAAATTATGAACACAGAACAATACAGAAAAGTAATCTCAATTAGACGAGGTTGTTTTGCATTTGCAAATTGATATCTTCAAAGAATATAAAAATAAAGTAAAAGATTCCTAGGAGGAATATAACTCTGATCGATCCTGAAGAGGAATCGAATTAAAAAAAAACCAAGGCACAGGATATAGCTAACAATCTCTCTTCGAGATTATCACCAAGAAAAGACTCC
>CM063509.1:43655920-43665920 GCA_032207245.1 Pardosa pseudoannulata
ATAAAGGAGCAAGTCTCCTTACGTAATTTAAGAGTCTTCCATCTTTGTCATTTTTCGATTACCTTTGACAAGAGTTTACCGAATTCAGTTTCCAGTCCATTAGTTCCAGGGAATAAGCAATGTTGATGAAAACATTCCATACGGGAGTTATAAAACAGAAATAGTTTTGAATGGAAGGAATTTTATCGAAACCTTTACGTTCCTTTACGGACGAAAATTGTTATAAATTTTTCAATTATAATTTCCTTGTCGGATGATTAAGTACAGGGTTAGTGGACATTAAACCAGTTTTGTAACTTGGAAAAACATAAATTAAAATAATTTAAACGCATTATAATAGAAACATAAATTAGTGACATAAATATTTTATCGCAAAAATAATTTAGAATAGAAAATAATTTATAAGTAAATATTACTAAATTATGACAAAAACATTTACTAATATTCATTTAAAAAATTTTTAAATTTTTTAAACCAATTTTTTTACAATAGGGCAATTTCACGCAGTTCTGAAAATTCTCAAATTATGACAATTCTGGCTTTAGTTTCAAATGGAAGGGCAGTTTATTGTTCGGTAATTGGCTGTTGTAAATATGAAAATGAATGGAAGGGCAATATAGTAGTTCGTGACGTTGCGACAAATTGCCTTATATTCATATATTTTATGAAAATGCCTCGTATTGACATTGAAAGATATTATATGATTTATGTATAGATAAATATAATAATAATTAACAATTATTATTTTATATTAATAAACCTATTTTATTACATTATCACTAGTTTATTACATAAACACCATACTATATACACATAATTAGTATATCTAATTATATTTACTATATAATAACTAACATGTTACATTATATTTTTAAAACTATTATATTTTAAGATATTACTTTCAAATCTACAAATATATCCCAAAAATTATTTAAAATAGGATTTAAGGAAAAGCCGAAATTTTATTCACAAGAAATATTTTTAAAGTGTTCGTAAATTTATATTTTTGATTGTGTGTGTATATATCATCTGTGACATCTCTTTTTCTTTCTTCATATTTATCTATCCATCTATCTCGATATCTATCTATATCTCTTACTATCTTGATATTTACTTACTATCTTGATATTTATCTAATCTATCCATCTATATATCTTTGATATATATTTATTTATCTATGATATATATATATATATATATATATATATATATATTATATATATATATATATATATATATATATATATATATATTTATTTATCTATGATATATATATATATATATATATATATATGTGTGTGTGTGTGTGTGTGTGTATGTGTATGTGTGTTATTATTGTTAATAGATAATGTAGTACAATATGTAATTTATCATAGATAATAGGTTTATCTATATATATATTATTTTTACCTGCAATTAAGTTATAGAAAATATTTTACTGTCATTACTGTTATAATTCAACTTTCTTATTTTAAAAATTTTACACCTTTTTTTATTAACTTCTTTTATGTACACTAGCCTTTTTCAGTTCATTATCTCATTAGTTCCAACTATTAACATTGTAAAAATTGTTTGTTGTATATATATATATATATATATATATATATATATATATATATATATATATATATATATATATATATATATATATATATATATATATGTATAATGTTTATTGATTTATGAAAAGAAAGTTGACTTTAGCAAATTAAGTTCTAAATTTCGAAATAATCAAAGAATAATCAAAAGAAAAAATACATTTTATATTTACATATTGATCATTATAATGCTTATGTGTTATGATCTTCAATTTTTGGATATTAAATTACATATTATGTCCTTGAAATGTCACAATATTA
Source organism: Pardosa pseudoannulata (assembly GCA_032207245.1). Classification (NCBI taxonomy): domain Eukaryota; kingdom Metazoa; phylum Arthropoda; class Arachnida; order Araneae; family Lycosidae; genus Pardosa; species Pardosa pseudoannulata. The sequence goes on from CM063509.1 coordinate 43,657,780, forward strand.
AAATCTTTTTTTTTTTTAGTTTTTTATTAGTGAGATAATTAACTAAAAAGGCTGATGTACAAAAAATATGTTTATTAAAAAAGATTTAAAATTTTAAACTTACGGAAGCTGAATATTAACAGAAACGATAGTAAAACATTTTCTATCACTTAACTGCAGGTAAAATACTTAAATTAGATATTATACTACATTATATATTGATAATAATTTATACATACAAAAATATATATGTATATATATATATATATATATATATATATATATATATATATATATATATATATATATATATATATATATATATATATATATATATATATATATATATATATATATATATATATATATAAATATATATATATATATATATATATATATATATATATATATATATATATATATATATATATATATATATATATATATATATATATATATATATATATTTAAAACTATACATAATACTAATAATTTTTACAATGTTAATTACTGTAACTAGCGAGATAATAAACTAAAAATGGCTGATGTACATAAAATAAGTTTATCAAAAATGTTTTAAATTTTAAACGCACGAAAGCTTAATAGTAACAGAAACGATAGTAAAATATTTTCTATCACTTAACTACAGGTAAAATTATTAAATTAGATATTATACTACATTATTTATACATACAGAATTTATACATACAGAAATATATATATATATATATATATATATATATATATATATATGAGTGTGTGTACATACATTTATATTCATATATATATATATATATATATATATATATATATATATATATATATATATATATATGAGTGTGTGTACATACATTTATATTCATATGTATATATATATATATATATGTATGTATGTATAGATATTTATGTATAGCTGCATATATTTAATAACAATTGCAGTGATCCAGATAAACTTTATTGTGTTCGCACAGTATATAAACAATGTATTTATATGACATAAAATATTGAATTCTTTTAGTCGAAACGAATATGGAATGCACAGTACTGAAATCTGACGCTGCAACAAATGCGAAGCCACTGAGTTTTTAAATATACGAGAACTCTTAATATCCACAAATTTATGGAACTGGACAAAAAAAAATTTTTTTTCTCGCGATCAAATTTAATATTTTCCCGCCCCTATTTCACGTTCCATAAAACATTTCTTTTTGACAAACTGAAACCATTTTAAATGACTCTTTTTGAAGTTCTGTGGTATTGCCGGGGCCAAGTGCATCTGTGTTTGTTCTAAAGAGAGAAAAAATCTAAAGAAATATGAAGCATTTTGTTGCTTTATGTATAAACTCTCAGCAAAGGAAACGCCGTATTCAAACACGGATTCAATAAGAATTTTGTTTTGTGTCGGGCCACTTTTGCAAAATGCTTCGGTGCCAGACCCCATATGTTACGGGTCCGAAAAAGAAATGTAAAAGTAGAAAAAAACCTTCCTCAATCAATAGGAAACCAACATTGGGGGAATATTTTTGCATAATGGTTAGGGTTTAGGTGTGCACTGGTGAGCGAAGGGATTTATGTTAAACATGAATTTTAAAAGTTTGTAAAATTTTAAAACAAAAATGATGAATTTCTTTTGTTTAAGTTAAAAATAATAAATAAAAGTATATTGCAGGTAATATTTACAGTCAATAATTTTAAGATATTTTAACTCCTATGAATGTAATACAAAAAAACATAGTGGATGCAGTAATATAGACCGCTATAAATAAAGGTATTACACACACACACACACACACACACATATATATATATATATATATATATATATATATATATATATATATATATATATATATATATATATATATATATATATATATATATATATATATATATATATATATATATACATATATATGTATATATATGTATATATATATATATATATGTATATATATATATATATATATATATATATATTATATATATATATATATATATATATATATATATATATATTATATATATATATATATATATATATATATATATATATATATATATATATTATATATATATATATATATATATGTATATATATATATATATATATATATATATATATATATATATACATATATACATATAAATATATATATATATATATATATATATATATATATATATATATATATATATATATATATATATATATATATATATATATATATATATATATATATATATATATATATATATATATATATATATATATATATATATATATATATATATATATATATATATATATATATATATATATATATATATATATATATATATATATATATATATATATATATATATATATATATATATATGTATATATATATATATATATATATATATATATATATATATATTTATATATATATATATATATGTATATATATATAGATATATATATATATATATATATATATATATATATATATATATATAGATATATATATATATATATATATATATATATATATATATATATATATATAGTGTAAGATGAAAATATTATATAAAATATATATATATATATATTCACATATATATATAACCTTTCTTATAATATATTGTATATATATATACAAACATATATATATATATATATATATACAGCGCTATAAATAAGGTATTATATATATATATATATATATATATATATATATATATATATATATATATATATATATATATATATATATATATATATATATATATATATATACACATTTTCTCAATATATGCTTTACTTGCTTTAGCATCGCAAATTATATCCTCTTACAATATAAAATTATCACAATTTCACTTAATATAATAATGTTTTTTTTTGTCATCTTCCTTTTCATTATATATATATGTTATCTACATATCGTAGATCCGAATTCAAATGACTTAATCTTTTAATTATTTTTGAAAGTCAATTATCATATTGTTAGCATCGCAAATTATATCCTCTTACAATATAAAATTATCACAATTTCACTTAAATATAATAATGTTTTTTTTGTCATCTTCCTTTTCATTATATATATGTTATCTACATATCGTAGATCCGAATTCAAATGACTTAATCTTTTAATTATTTTTGAAAGTCAATTATCATATTGTTACCTTTTAAATCTTATCATTTATAGTTGTGTTGGTAACAAATAACACTTCTTGTTTTTAAAGCCAAACAATGGCTAAATGGTAGAGATTTCCCCTTCAGTACTAGATATCCCAGATTCGAACTTCCACTGATGGCATGGATCTTTGCAATGGTACGCAGTAGGCTTTAATCAGCAGCTCCCGTTTTCATAAGCCCTCGTTTACAAAAATATGGACCGCAGTGCTCCAAACATTCCTTATAATACTAGAACTAAACGACATATAATGAATCCCCAATATAATAATAGCCGAAATTATCTGTCCATTTGTCCTCTAATTTATGAAGTGGTTAAACCTGGAATGGGTAGGGGCATCCATATTAGATTTATGAGTTAAGTTTAACAAAATTCAAAGCAAGTAAAGTTTATCCTTTCCTAATCTATAGATCTGATTAAAAAATAAATTGATATAAACGTGCTTCATATCCCAGCAAAAAATACTGTCTTCTTTAAAACGTTCGAAATCCACCCCTATCCCTATTTTCAAGTGTTTGATACCCTTATTTCGAGCTCTGTTTTCGGCAGTTAAGTTCAGGCGATTAAATTAATCAATTTACCACATAATAAATAGCTAAATATTGCATTTTTTCCAAGCATTTTGACGTTATTCTTTTAATCATCTGATTGATTATTTCCTATTTTAAACTATTTGAATTTCGTCTGCATTATTTTCCTACTTTTTACCACTGAACTTAGATATGACGTGAATAAATTTCTTTTATATTTGGCTTAAATGATAGATTACGTACATATGTGATAATTTAAAATTTACTCGTTCATTATTTTTGTTGCAATGAATATTTTATCACCGGTATTAACAACAAATTTTATCTATATTCATGGTGTAGTGGAAAAAATAGTTTCACTCCTTTACTTTCATTAATTACTGTGGCAAAAAGAAATGGGATGAACTTAACTATAATTTCGACATAGCTAAGAAAACTTTTAATTATCTTTCGAAATCAATTCAACGTGATTCTAAACTGCGTTCTCAGTATCGGGAGACTTTAGGGGAGTATGAAGATAAACAAAGTATTGATCGTGTACCAGATGATTCTCAGCTCAAAAACAAACCAATTTTACCTCCATTTTTTTTTTTACCTTCACAATTCTGAAAAATTAAAAATTTTTCTAATCCAGTTATATGACGGGCTATATGTTAGTTTAATATAACGGATTAAAATATAACATAATAATAAGTAATATATTTGCTGTTTTATATTGTTCAGTAAGAATGCTTAATCTTTATTACTCTCTAAAAGTATAAGATAATTACTCTAATACACCTAAACACTTTTAGAATACCTTACACTAAAATGCAAATGATTTTAACTTGTTTATTTGTTTCTAAACCGTTGACTGCAATTTCGGCCGTGAAATAGAATTTTATATTGCCATGCGAATTGTATGGAAGTATTCTATTTACATTTTAAATGCTAACAGAGGAAGTGTAAACCTAATAAAATACCCAGGAGTTACATTTAGCTTCGAGTGTGTTCCTTTAAGGAAATCACGTGAGACTTACTGCCCACTGAAACGGGTGATCTTTGATTAGGAACTGATTAAATATAAGAATCATACCTGTGTAATTTTAATCTAAAATGTGAAATGGTTTGTTTTCTCTACTTGAAAACCAAGCAGTTTAATATAATAGAGTGCAAGTTGTATTAATTTGTTAGGGAAATGAGTAAGGAATTCCTAATTTATACTAATTAATAGAAATAAAGTAAACGTTTATTTATAGGATTTTGCATTTTATACTATTAATGATATAAATTTTAAAACTTTTGTCTTGATGGTTATTAGTTACAATTGAAATTAATACTAAATAATTTTAATGAAGTAATTCTGATATATATTAATGTAGTAATTAAACAATAAATAAATATGAAAATATAAGTATTGTTTATAAATTTCCAATTTTTAATTCATATTTGGTGATGAGCCAATTTATTTTGTAATTAATGCATTTCAGCTTAAATCTAATTCGAATTAAATAAGTAAATCTTGTATTACTATTCAAATAAAAAGAATTCTATAAAGAAAATCTAAAGTTATTGTTGTTTCAAGTGGGGTGGGAAACACATAATCATAACATGACCTAGATATATATGTAATCCAGTTTGTGTTTACTTGTCAAAAATTAAGGATTTGAAACTTTCAAGATAAAATTTAATACTTTAATGAAATATATATTTACACTTTAATGCTTTCATGTCTCTACCAGAGACTACTATATTCTAATCAGGATATGTAAGTGGGAAAAATAGAAAGATTTAATTCTTTATAAATATAATGGGTGGTGACTTAGTCGTAGAAGGAAGTAATTTTAAGACTTATTCAGACTGTGAGTTGAGTGTTGTTGCACCGTTATGATATGTGAGGATTAAAAGACGACAACTGAGGCGTACGTACAAGGACAACAAACGGGTGTCATACGAAGGACAGCTGGGGCTTCAGTTTAGGAACAACAATCCGGGAGTTAGAAGCTCAACATCAGCTTTGTTCCATTTAGGAATCCCAATCTCCAGTTAGCACACTTCTCACAGATTCTATACGCCACCCATTCTCTCTCCCTTTTTTTCTCAATCTTCCTTTCTTTTATTTGCCGTTAGTCCAATTACTTTTTTGATTTGCACATATCAATAAATTTGTGTGGATAATTTTATGTTATTTGCTCACTCTGATCATTCTGAATCCTCTCCCAGATTTATCCCAGTTTCCATTATTAATTTTCCATAGTAGACTCTTCAAGTTACAGCTGGCCGCAGGATCTTTCGGCAGTACGTGAGCACGTACTCTGTATTTTAATGTGCCATTTATTATCGTATCAGTTTGAGATGATTAAAATAGGCATTAGACATAGGTAGTTACTCCTCCTGCTTTCTCAAATCTTCTATATCTTTCACAGTCACCACCTTCTAAGTATATCTTCGCTTTTGGCAAAGGTATTTTACCTAGATTAAGGTTGCCAGAATTAAAAGGGAAATATTTCATCAACTGTTTTCACTATGGGTATAAATTCACCAGAAAATTGTTTTAGAATATAATTATAAGTTGGTTAGTTTAGTTAGATTAACTATTGACTCCCCCAGTTGCTGTAATTTCAGTGGATCACACCCCGCCTGTCACCAGGATGTATAAAATACCAAAGATCGTTATCCGAGTGGACACATAGAAGAAAATTCTCTAAAATACGCTATTACTTTGTCATGGCCAAAGCGTTCTATGATTATTGACTTCACCCTTTGCCTACTACAATGGAATAGATGGAAACCATATTATTTATCCCTTTACTTCCGGTCATAATAGATATATAATTAGATATTATAGATTGTTAATTTTTAAAACACATTAAGCTCGCCAAGTCTCGAAGATCATCCCATAAGAAATGATGGATTCTAAAAGTACAAATAAAATATTCTTTGAAAGACTTATTTTTTATATTTTTAAGAAAGCCATCCAAGATATTTAGTGGTGAGATTAGAGATACATCTGTTACCGTAAATGAAATACTTCGAGAGATTTATAAGCCATGAAAAGCTATCGGCGTCCTTATGCGTCAAGTGGTAGGAATGCATCCCTCAATAAATGTCAGTCAAAGAGGGTATAATTCCTAAAAAATAGACCTGACCCTCTACCGTAAAACGCTATGGAGATAAGCACTGGCAGAAATGTACATTACATCTATTTTCAGGCCTTTTTGGTAGTCGAAAATTGTACGGGCAACCGCTTGAACCCATCATCGGTTTGGCGGAATTGTACGTGCGAAACCGATCGTTAATTCGGCAATTGTTGCTGCCGTTCCCAAACCTCTAACACAATATTTTGCTCAGCGCTCTTGATTAACATGATCTCAGTACCATTTACGAACCCATCGCAGTTAAAACATATAGCAACCTCTTATGTCCCTTATCACTTTGAAACTGACATTTTCCGAAATTCCCTAATCAAAAATCCTAGTCTATTTAATAAAATCCAAATTCTTATGAAAATCAAGGATTTCGATGAGATCCTTACCAAATTTAAGAAAATTAAATCTAATATGGTCAGGGTTAAAACACATGAATAAACCCCCACATATTATCGTCCTTCACGAGTCTTATCCCAAACCTCTCCACCGACCCCTAATGGCTTTTCTTTAGGTTTCTAATAGACTTTGCATGGTATTGCAATGGCGTCAATGCTTGTCTTCGTTTGTTATTTTCATTTTTGTGTTTTATCATTTTTAAAAATTGAAATAAATCTCGCCAAAAAATGTATAAAACTTTTTGAAATATAAGAAATTTTTTAAAAATTATTTTAAATTGGCCATACATTGTACTCCCAACATATTTTCCATCTGTTATTTCTGTGAAATTTCATTGTTCGATGCCTTGAATTATGATTGGCCCACCCATTGGCGATTGAATCTCTGAGAATTACAAAAGCATTAATTCCACACCTGGTCGTCACAGAGAAGAGGTGTCAATGGTTACAAAATATCTTCTGTTTCCTAACCCTAATCTTTCTACTCTCTAGATTTTTGTGTTTTGAAGTTTTGTTTTCACCCTGTTGTCTCTCTTTTTTTTCTTTTAGCTGTCTATTTTCTGCTCGTTGTCGATTTTATGTTTGTTCTTAGAAATATTTAGATTGGTTGGCTCGGACCATAGAAATAAGTTGTATCATCATCTTCAGAATAATTAAGGTTAAATGAACTTTACATAAATATGCAAAAGAATATATTTATTTACAAAGGTTATTTTTTTAAAGAATAATAGTCCATTTATAGTCCATTTTAGTCCATTTTTATATTAGTCTATTTATAGTCCATTTTAATCCATTTCTATATTAGTCAATTTATAGTCCATTTTAGAGCATTTTAATGTTATTACATTTATAGTCCATTTTAGTTCATTTTTGCCCATTTTTATATTAGTCCATTTATAGTCCATTTTAGTCCATTTTTATCTTAGTCCATTT
>CM063509.1:43673420-43675920 GCA_032207245.1 Pardosa pseudoannulata
TGTTAATGGTAAACTTGTTATAACTGGTTTAGGAATGGTGAAAGTGGATAATTATCATTTGATTTTGTTTCGAATGTTACTATCTAATTTTTTTTAAATTTAAGAGTATGAGGACCTACTTGCTTAAAGCCGCTTCAGAAAGACTACGAACAACTATGCCAGAGTGGGATTCGACACCACCAACTTCAACAACAAAGACAAGTGCTGTTACCATTCAGCAATCGTTCGGCTGATTAACCACATGAAGGTCGTAATTTGTTTGTAAATACTTATATTAGATTGGGAAAAAGAAATCCATGTTTTTTTTCGGTAGATAGCCGTAGTGATCGATATCTCGTTAAGTATCAATCAAACAGTTTCAAATTTATTCTCGTTGTCAAAGTGACATTTCACACTAAAAATTTTTTTTTACTGTTTTTTGTTTGGTCCATTCAGTTGTGAGTTACAGGTTGTTAAAAGTTGAAGTCAACAAAGAAAAAATTCGGTTCATCTTACTTTTCTTTGATAAAGGTGAAAATGCAAGCCAGGAGGCTGAAATTGTGAATGGTATTTATGGGGCCGTTACTATAACAGCTAATAACGGGCAATTTCAGTTTCTTCGATTCCGTTCAGGCATTTTTGATGTTAAAGATGCACCTCCACAGTCAGGTCTTTTGTCGAAAATGTCGATAAAATCACAGAAATAATCGAAGTTGACCGGCATGTTAGTAGTCGTATCATCAACCAGGAGCTAAAGATCGACCATAAAATAGTTTTAAACCATTTGCGCAAAGATGGATTCTAAAGAAACTCGATGTTTGGGTGCCACGGCAATTAAAACCAAAAACATGATGGATCGAATTTCCTTCTGGGGAGCCTTGGGCAAACGGAATAAAATGGACCCATTTCTTAAACGGATGGTGACTGGGGAAGAGAAATAGGTCAAATAAGACAATATTGAGAGAAAATGATCCTGGTCAAAGTATGGTGAACCAGCTCACACCGTGGCCAAACCAGAACTAATGGACAGGAAGTTTCTACTGTGTATTTGGTGGGACTGGAAGGGAATCATTTATTATGAGTTGTTTCCGTATGGCCAAACCCTAAATTCAGATCTCTACTGTCAACAACTGGACCGTTTGAAGCTAGCGATTGACCAGAAACGGCTAGAATTGGCCAACAGAAGTGGTGTTGTGTTCCATCAGGTCAAACACGTTTACAGTGACTCGCCAGAAACTGAGAGAGCTTTGTCGGGAAGTTTTAATGCATCCACCTTATAGTCCGGACTTCCCACTAAGTAATTGCCACCTTTATCTTGCGTTGCAAAACATCCTGTGTGATTAGAAACTGGGATCAAGAGAAGATTGTGAAAATCGATTACTAGGGTTTTATCACCAATAAGGATCAAGACATCTATAAGAGAGGCATTTTGAAGATACTTTTAAAATGGCAACAAATTATACAAGTGCAGATTTGACCTAATCGGACAATCCAAAAAATGTTAAATAAAGTCATTAATTTCCTGCAAAGAAAAATGGATTTCTATTTCCTTAACCTAATATATCTATAACACTTAAAATGTAATATCTATAACCCTTAAATCAGTAATGAACAAAATTTTTGGGTTAAATTGGGGTCCTGAAATTTATGTTGATCAAAATATTATTTTAATTTGTACAAATAAGTATAATTTTTTTAAATGAAACATCTTAATTCTGAGGATTATTATAGATAAATATTTTAAATGTAGAAAAATAATTCAAAATGCCACCTTTTATGAAATTATTTCGTAAATTTTTAATTTCAATAGATTAGAAAAACAAATACCTCCTAAATTACAAAATATATTAACCCATCCACCGACCACCTTCCCCACCGTTTTCCCTTTCAAAGCAGTCACCCCTTTCGTAAATTCCAGACGGATCTTGCCGCACCATACCAGAGTTGCCCGTTTAAAAGTTGTCAGGCTACTTTTATGTTATTTTCCCTGCAAGGTAAAGGAGTTCCGTTACGCAAAATTAGTTTCTTTCAATTATTATCGCTTTGCAATATTTTTTTTTCAAAAATGTGTTTCTACAAGTATTATACATACAGAAATATTTATATAGACAGATATAAATATTAAACCTTCAAGCGGTCAGCAAAAATGCAACACGTGGGGTGAATAAATTTTTCATAGAACCCAAAAATTATTTCAGCCCACGTGATTGATATCCTTTTCTTAAGTGATTTCAAGAGAGATTTAGTACTTAACTTTAACACTATGCATTTACTTATATTTAAAATAAAACCCATTTCCCTTGTTCCAAATATTTGTCAATTTCAAAGATTTTATGAATTAATTTCAAAACATATATTCTTTTCTCAAGAAAATTAACAATACATTTCGAGGCCACTGTATGGAGTTCGGAGAATGAGTGAGTATGTGGTTGGTTAAATGCAAGAGCTCAAGAATAGAGTAGAGCAGGTGCCAAATAATCCCCAGAGTATTGCAGTGAAACGCGCCATGAGCGCCTGAATA
>CM063509.1:43683420-43703420 GCA_032207245.1 Pardosa pseudoannulata
TTACATTTGTTTATTTTAAAAGTGTCAGAGAAGTATAAGATATTGAAGTAAGTTACAAATTTTTCTTAAAATTGACGTATCCTTTCTCTCAATACCCTATGATATTATTTAGAAAACAAAAATAAGGGTTGCCAAAAAACGCGTGTTTAAGAATCTGGCGGTTATCGCCCACGCTTGGCTTGACCACTAAACTGCAATACAACCATTTAAAAATAATTTACAGCTAGTAGAGTGTAAAACAGCAAACACGGTGGTAAATAGTTACAGAATTAGGTTACAGTTTTGCACATTTATAAAACATATTTTTGTATACTCGAAGTGTCCTAAATTGTATTGTAAAAAATGTGCTGTTGTCAGATTTTTCATAATTATATTGACGAATTAAACTTATTTAAGTTAAACTTTGTTACTAAGCTTTTCTACACTTAGTGCAGCATTGCTGCATTGCGTTTTTATTACATTAGAATTTATAGTTTATGATGTTTGTATAGTTTACTAAATTTATTTAATATAATAGAGTATAATAATTATTTAATATAATAGAAGCACCCAAATTAGTGATTTCGATTTAGTTTGCCAAGTTTGTCTCTAGAAAATCTATGATTTTATTGATAATTGCATTTCCTTTTTGGTCAAGAGTTTGTTGTATTACTGTCTTTAACTTGGTAGCCATAAACAATATCATAAACCTAATCCTATCTTAAGGACAATTTACGGAAAAGCTGAAAGTGGTAATGCTTTATTCGAAAAACATATATAGCTGTAATATTTATATTTGTTTAAAACGGTGTGTCTAATTAAATTTAATTTTACAAACATAATGCATTACTCTTAAATAAAACTCAAAAAACTAATTAAATTTCTTCTGATTGGTTTTATATTTATTTTACAGAATAACTTTTAGTAACTTTTTCAATCCGACAGATTCTGTATGGAATAAATTACTTTTACATAAAAGATAAAATATGTTTCCGTCTGGTTTAATGGCAAACATAAGGCAATAAAATTTTTGTGTGATTTTTTTATACTACTGCTTAAGATTCTCAAAAAATACCACTCTCCAGGCATCGTTTCTAACTTTAAAGTTTTTCGCATATGTATGCACCATGATCAGCGAAAAAAATCACTTTTTTTCTCTACCTGAAATGGCAATTACAAAAATAGCAAGAGTCCTTTGAAATGTCTCTACGGTGCCATTACTGAGTTCCATAATTATTTTTTATCGATATTTTCAAAGTTAACTGTAACAAATGCCTCAAGGTGTCGAAAGAAAACTGAATAAAATGATTTTCAAAGAACCTTGAATGCACATTTGGGGACCAAGGTGAATCCCACTGAATACTATTAATGCTTTGGGAAATGATCAATAACTTCGTCTTCTAAAAGAAGATAAATCTTAGAATAAATAAATATATATACATATAGACACACACACACACACACACACACACATATATATATATATATATATATATATATATATATATATATATATATATATATATGTATATATATATATATATATATATACACATATATATATGTACATATATGTATATATATATACATATAATACACACACACACACACATATATATATATATATATATATATATATATATATATATATATATATATATATATATATATATATATATACATAATTTTGAAATTAGAATACAACTTTTTATTTTATAATGAATCAAATATAAGCAATTTTCATGTACACTTTTCAACTCAAAATGTGTTAAGTCCCTTTGTCTCTTATATTCAAGAGTTTAGTGAAATTTCATATTCGTTTGCAAGTGAGAAAAACCTCCGTTCTACTTGGTGAATTACGTTTTTACTTTATAAAGCTGCTATTTCACATAAGATTTACGAAATTATTTTCTACATTTCCTTCGTTCCTTATATTTCTTTCGTGAAGCTAAATTTATTTAAATTTAGCTTCTTTTTTGGTTAACTAACCCAACTGGAAATATAAACTTATTAAAATATTCTTTAGAAAATAACATGGATTTTACATTTTTCAAAAGCATTATTTTTTAACATGAGATATTCTTTGCAACAGGTAACACAAAACAAGTAAAATTAAACTGTTTTTTGTGCATGCAGAAAAAAAACGTATATAACATTTTTTTTTTCAAACAACTAGAGAACTATATAAAGAACACTGCAAAATTAAAAAAAAGTGTTTGCATTAGTAATTTTGTAGATATGCTGCAAATTAAGAAAGATGAAAGGACAGCGAGAAATTTGTTTTGGTATAAACATGTGCTTTTATTTCACAGTTAAACTTTTTGGAGCAAAAATATATTTCACAGCTTCTTGTATCCTGTAAAAATGTTTAAAAATATGAGTCTTCTACAATAACGAGAAAGACTTGCTAACCGTTTTAAGCTATGGTAACCATAGTAAGAGTATGGTTGCTATATTTTGCTCTGTATCAATATTTTGGCAGTTTAGGGCAAATTATGTATCTACGAAATTCATTTGTTGATATGTTACTCGGGGAGATGTGTTTATTTACATAGTATTCAAAACTAGTACGCACGTATGACCTATGTTTACTAACCGATCGTAAAGGATAAATAAATTAAACCTTGTTAATATTTATATTCTATTAAGTAAAAATAATATACTATGTATAAACACAAATTAAAATTATTGTTACTTAATTTTTACGATGTTTTTTAACTTTATATATTTTAGTAGTAATGCTAAAGTTACGTTGGCACATTAATAGAATATTTAAGAATACATATCGCTTTACAGGTTCAGATAAAAATTAGGACAATTAATTGTAATATGTATCAAAATCAATATTTTAAACGTTACATTCTATTAATGTTATTTAAAGTTAAGTATAGAACATTTAAAACATGTGACAAACAAATTTTTAAAACTGTATTTCAATTTAATTAGGAATTACAGTTGTATCTTTATTTAATACAGAACATTTTTAATATAACATTGTATTTTTTAATTCAGTGTGTATAAATGAAGATTATGTTCCATTTAATATCGAGTTTCTTACAATATATATTCTGTACTTGTTAAGTACTGAACTCCCAAATTTAATAAGGTAAAGAGACTAAGACATTTTTTTTCACATAAACGTTTGTTTTACTAATTACAATATTTTGTTTGAGTATATCTTAAGGGAAAAGTGAAATTAGTTACTAAATTAAAAGAAGCCTCCAAAACTAAAAAAAAATCAGAGAATTAATAGATGATACTACGCGTAACCCCAAATGCTCGTACACGACACGCATCAGTGAAAAATTATCAACGTTGGCGTGAAATCTGGTTTTTCGCCAACTCGGTTGATTAACTCCAAATTGACGGCAATATGTTTTTCGCCAACGGTTAGCAAGTCTTTCTCGTCATTGTATAAAACTCAAAAATATTGATTTGCAAATTCTTTCTTGATTTATCTTCTAATATTGCCACATAAAGAAGCTTTGCCAATGAGTTCAGTGGCCGAATGGTCAAAGCTCGAGATCCAGACCCAAACTTTGCAGGTTCGATTCTCGCCGTGACGGTTGATCCAAAGTCTGGATTTTTAATTTTAAAATGTTATTTATTGTTGCCTTATGTTCTCGAAAGTTCTATATATTTTCTTATTATGTATATTAGTTATTTCTCGAATATTCTGTTCGGGTATAAAAGCTGATACCCACTACTTGTAGGCAACTTCTCGATCTCTGTAAAGTTGCGAGTTGCTACTTAGCTTCAATAAATTCGTCTGTTAGGTTAAACGGAGAGGTCATTCGAATCTTCGTGACAATATTAGCAGTAACAGACCTAAATATGAATATCTACTGATGAATGTGACCATCCAAAAATATCCCATTAAACTAACCTTTTGGAAATTTTAGTAGTATTACATTGATTTGTATTTCATTATTTATATTGCACCTATGAACTAGTAAAAAACTACTTAATTCTAAAAATAAATGACTTTATGACCCCATCAAAGTATTGGTTTAAAGAAGACTTCTCCAGAAGGCCAGGTACCACAAGCTATGTAAGAAAAATAAATTTCACAGCTTCTTCTCCGGGAAGCCAGGAACCACAAGGTATGTAAAAAAAAAAGAGACTTCACAGCTTCTTAGTTTTGTATCCTGTAAAAGGGTTTAAAAAATATCTATTTACAAATTTGTTCTTAATTTATCTTCTAATATTAGCATTAACATACCGAAAGATGAATATCTACTGATGTATGTGACCATCCAGAAAGATCCCACTAAATTAACCTTTTGGAAATTTTAATTCTAAAAATAAAGTACTGTACGACCTCACCAAAGCATTAATCTAAAGAAGACTTTTCTAGGAGGCCTGGAACCACAACCTATGTATTAAAAAAGAAACTTCACAGCTTCTTCTCCAGGAAGTCAGGAACCACAAGCTATGTAAGAAAAATGAGACTTCACAGATTTTTAGTTTTGTATCCTGTAAAAGTGTTTAAAAAATATCGATTTACAAATTTGTTCTTTATTTATCTTCTAATATTAGCATTAACAAACCTAAAGATGAATATCTACTGAGGAATGTGACCATGCAGAAAGATCCCACTAAATAAAACTTTTGGAAATTGTATTAGTGTCACATTGATTTGTATTTCATCATTGATATTGGATATATGAATTAGTGCAAGATATTTGAATTCTAAAAATAAAGGACTGTAAGACCCAACCAAAGCATTTGTCTAAAGAAGACTTTTATAGGAGGCAAGGAATCACAAGCTATGTAGGAAAGAAGGAAACTCACAGTTTCTTAGTTTTGTATCCTGTAAAAGTGTTTAAACAATATCGATTTACAAATTTGTTCTTTATTTATCTTCTAATATTAGCATTAACAAACCTAAAGATGAATATCTACTGAAGAATGTGACCATCCAGAAAGATCCCACTAAATTAACCTTTTGGACATTTTATTAGTATTATATTGAATTGTATTATATTAATGATATTGGATATATGATTTAGTGAAAGACATCTTAATTCTAAAAATAAAGGACTGTAAGACCCAATGAAAACATTTGTCTATAGAAGACTTTTATAGGAGGCAAGGAATCACAAGCTATGTAGTAAAAAGAAACTTTACAGCTTCTTAGTTTTGTATCCTATAAAATTATTTTTAAAATATCGATTTGTAATTTGTTCTTGATTTATCTTCTAATATTGACATTAACAAACTTAAAGATGAATATATACTGATTAATGTGACCATCCAGAAAGATCCCACTAAATTAACCTTTTGGAAATTGTATTAGTGTCACATTGATTTGTATTTCATTATTGATATTGGATACATGGACTAGTGAAAGACCTTTTAATTCTAAAAATAAAGGACTGCATGACCCTACCAAAGCATTTATCTAAAGAAGACTTCTGTAGGAGTTTAGGAACCACAAGCTATGTAGGAAAGAAGGAACCTCACAGTTTCTTAGTTTTGTATCCATAAAAGTTTTTACAAAATATCGTTTAGCAAATTTGTTTCTTGATTTATCTTCTAATATAATCATTAACAAACTTAAAGATGAATATATACTGATTAATGTGACCATCCAGAAAGATCCCACTAAATTAACCTTTTGGAAATTGTATTAGTGTCACATTGATTTGTATTTCATTATTGATATTGGATACATGGACTAGTGAAAGACCTTTTAATTCTAAAAATAAAGGACTGCATGACCCTACCAAAGCATTTATCTAAAGAAGACTTCTGTAGGAGTTTAGGAACCACAAGCTATGTAGGAAAGAAGGAACCTCACAGTTTCTTAGTTTTGTATCCAGTGAAAGTTTTTACAAAATATCGTTTAGCAAATTTGTTCTTGATTTATCTTCTAATATTGACATTAACAAACTTAAAGATGAATATATACTGATTAATGTGACCATCCAGAAAGATCCCACTAAATTAACCTTTTGGAAATTGTATTAGTGTCACATTGATTTGTATTTCATTATTGATATTGGATACATGGACTAGTGAAAGACCTTTTAATTCTAAAAATAAAGGACTGCATGACCCTACCAAAGCATTTATCTAAAGAAGACTTCTGTAGGAGTTTAGGAACCACAAGCTATGTAGGAAAGAAGGAACCTCACAGTTTCTTAGTTTTGTATCCAGTGAAAGTTTTTACAAAATATCGTTTAGCAAATTTTGTTCTTGATTTATATTCTAATATTAGCATTAACAAACCTAAAGATGAATATCTACTGATTAATGTGACCATCCAGAAAGATCCCACTAAATTAACCTTTTGGAAATTGTATTAGTGTCACATTGATTTGTATTTCATTATTGATATTGGATACATGGACTAGTGAAAGACCTTTTAATTCTAAAAATAAAGGACTGCATGACCCTACCAAAGCATTTATCTAAAGAAGACTTCTGTAGGAGTTTAGGAACCACAAGCTATGTAGGAAAGAAGGAACCTCACAGTTTCTTAGTTTTGTATCCAGTGAAAGTTTTTACAAAATATCGTTTAGCAAATTTGTTCTTGATTTATCTTCTAATATAATCATTAACAAACCTAAAGATGAATATCTACTGATGAATGTGACTATCCAGAAATATCCCACTAAATTAACCTTTTGTAAATTTTAATTCTAAAAATAAGTACTGTTCGACTCCACCAAAGCATTGGTCTAAAGACGACTTCTCCAGGAAACCAGGAACCCTAAGCTATGTAGGAAAACAAAAACTTCACAGCTTCTTCTCCAGGAAGCCAGGAATCACAAGCTATGTAAAAAAAGAGACTTCACAGCTTGTTACTTTTGTATCCTGTAAAAGTGTTTAAAAAATATCGATTTGCAAATTTGTTCTTGATTTCTCTTCTATTATTAGTATTAACAAACCTAAAGATAAATATCTACTGAAGAATGTGACCATTCAGGAAGATCCCACTAAATTAATCTTTTGGATATATTATTAGTATTATATTGATTTGTATTACATTACTGATATTGGATATATGAACTAGTGAAAGAACTTTTAATTCTAAAATGACAGGACTGTACGACAAAACCAAAGCATTTGTCTAAAGAAGATTTCTCTAGGAGTTTAGAAATCACAAACTAAGTAGAAAAAAAGAAACTTCACAGCTTCTTAGTTTAGTATCCTGTAAAAGTGTTTAAAAAATATCAATTTGCAATATTTTCCTTCATTTATCTTCTAATATGGGTATTAACAATCCTAAAGATGAATATCTACTGATTATTGTGACCATCCACAAAGATCCCACTAAATTAACTTATTTGAAATTGTTAGTATTACCTGATTTGTATTACATTCTTAATACTGGATATATGATTTAGTGAAATACCAGTAAATTCTATAAATTAAGGACTACAGGACACAACCCATCCATCTCCAGGAGACCAGGAACCACAATCTATGTAAGAAATAAGGAAAGAAGAGATGAGGAGAAATTTATTTTTTATTTCGAAAGGCATTAATAAAACTTGCTAAAGCACGAGTGCATTACATCAATAAAATCAGCTGAAACAAGGCTTAAAGTCACATAATTTGCAGAATTTGTGCAATCAACTTGATGTGACAACTGTAAAACTGATGATTATAAGTTAATCACATTTCCCAGATAGCCACTTCGGCAGATTATATTTTTCCATGACAGCTTCTACGTCTGAATCAAGCAACTGCTTTATCAGCATTTTTCTTTCTGTTTTCAGTTTTCAGCTCACAACAGAAAGCTCACACTTCAATAAAGTTTGGATTAAAAAATAAATCTAAACAATTTCTTATGTCAGGTTTTGATTATTTAGACAGAAAATGAAGAAACTGTTAAATGGTAATTTGTAATCCTGGTATTTTTTCTAACAATTCTTAAACATTTTTCAACATTAACCCTCTAAGCGGTTCGCACGTACAATTCCGCCAAACCGATGATGTCTTCAAAGCGGTTGTCATGTACAATTTTCTACTTCCAAAAACGTTCCTAAAATGGATGTATTGTACATTTCTGCCAGTGTTTTCCCTCATGGAGTTTTGAGGTAGGATTGTCAGGTCGATTATTTAGGAACTGCACCCCCTACTCCCTGAGGCACAAAGACGCTGATAACTTTTCATGGCTTTGTAAATCTCTATATCGAAGTATTTCTTTTGCGGTAACACGTATATCTCTAATTGCACCACTTAAATAGCTTGGATGACTTTTGTAAAAAAATATAAATCATTCTCTTAAAGAATATTTTTATTTGTACTTTTAGAATCCATTATTTCTTATGGGATGATCTTCGAGACTTGACGAGCTTTATGTGTATTAAAAATTAACAATCTATAATGTCTATTTATATATCTATTTATTACCAAAAATCAAGGGGCAAAAACGAGGGTGGGTTTTTTCGTATTCCAATCTAGTCGACAAAGGGTGAGGTAAAAAATCATAGAACACTTTGGTCACTGACGCAATAAAACTTAAACATATTTTTTGGAGACTTTTTTCCTCGGTGTGTTCCACTTGGAGGGTTAAACCAAATAAAATCATCATTTACCAATTGTCTTCAAAATTCGATTGTTTGAAATAGAAGACATTTTAGGCAATTGTAAGATAACAAGCGTTAAAGGAGCTTTCAATTATTTTTCTTCAACTGTAAAAGTTGTTCTGTTTTTGTGTTTTGATTTATTATTTAATCATGTTTATTATTTCATACTGGCAAGTTTGAATCACTTTCAGATATATACGAAATCAGGCCAATTATGAAATTATAATCCGTAATTATACATAAAATTTAATGTGATCCTTGGGAATTAATTAGTTGGAAACCTCTAGTATAAAGTAAAACTACACACTGAAAATATAAAAAAAGTACAAATACAATGTAAATTAATTTCGTAAAAGATGTTACAGTGAAAAAATTAAGAATATTTTTAGGAAAAACGAACAATGTGTAAACGGATACAGAAAATTGTTCAAAATATTTAATAATAGAAAATTATAAATCTCCCCGAATAGGAGAATTACGTTTTATAATAAAAATTAGTGAGAGGTATCCAGGTAAGATAAAATTAGGAAGCAGAAGATTATGTTCTTAAAGTGAGTAGCATCTCTTGATAGAATTTTAAAACATGCTGAATGTGTGTCCTTTTTGACAGACATATGGTGAATAAATTTGTTCAATGAATAAATTTGTAAAGATATTTTATGCATGTGAGACTTATTAACTCCTATTATATCATGAAATAATTCATTTTAATTTATTATATTAAGAGTTATGAAGCACTTAATACAATTTAAAAAAACATTCAAATAACGGTGCACAAGATAATTTAATTTAAATTATTTGTCATTAACCAGTAATTTAAATTACAGTAACCTAATAACTACATTATATAGAACGACTTACTAATACAGCAATATACGAACTTAAAAAATCCATTAAATTAAAAAAAAACTAGTAGAAGGAAATTATTTTGAATGAGTTAAGAAAATCAACTAATTATTTTTCCGAATTATATTAATTAATTCTGTAAATATTACAAAAATTTACACAAAGAAAATTTAAACTTTAATGTATAACAGAAATTTGTTTCATTTTATTCATAGTGATAACAGTATTTTAATGTCTTTTACATTTTTTTAGCAATTTTTATTCTTATAAATATACTTCACGACCCAACAGGCTTTGTTCTGTTTTAACGCTGTAAATCCAAAAATTGTAAATTATAAATTAGACCAGTTTGATGGAAAAATGAAGAAAAATTATTTTAGAAATGTCACTAAGCCACCACTTATCGAATAACAAAAAACATCTTAAGCGGTTTGCCAGTACAGTGTACATGCTACCCAAAATTGGTCTCAACTGGTTTACCCGTACGCCGTAGAGGCTTTGATATTTTCTTCTTTCTTTTTCTGGTTTTCCTGTATTTTTCATTATTGTGAAGAGACTAGTAGTAATATTTTTCGACATTGCTGTATGGAACTCGTATGTCGTCTACGCAAAAATATGCAACTAGAATTTAGACTTAATCTCGTTGACTGAATAATACAAAAACAACATTTGTTAATAAATTTCCAATGTGGACGATCAGATTTGGAGCCTAATATTCGTAGACTGACAGAGACATTTCTTGGAAATAATTGCTCCCACAGTTAAGAAACTGAGGCCTGCAAGACAATGTGCAGTGTGGTGTTAAAATAAATGGGAATGGAAAGAGAATCTGAAAGGAAACACTGTATTTCTTTCCTGATTGCAAAGTAGAACTTTTCAATACATCATGCTTCAAATTGTACCATGCACAAAAAGACTTCTAAACTCTTTGGAAAAGTGTAAAGTTTAAAATTTACAGTAAGTATGAGATAAATTTTTGTAGTATTTGTAAACCATACTTCACTGCATGCAGAATGGACTTGAGAAAAGCAAACATTTAGGGGGGTTTGTGTTCCAAACTCGTTAAATTAAAAATGTTGTAAAAGCATTAAATGTGAAAAAAAAATCTCTTTTTCTTCTTATTCTATTAAGTATGGTACTTAATTATATGCACTAAAAATATGCCTTTTCGGAAGCATTTCTGGTAAAAACATTTGACAGCTTAAAAGATAAAAAACCTTTGCAGGTGTTTATCATACAGAGGATGACTCCTGCTAGAAAGTTCCGTTAATAAAAAAGTAAAATAGGCTCTTCCGAAATCTTTCATGGACATAGAATCACCTTTATGAACATTTTTGTGCAGAATACTTGCTTTCACTACAGCCATATCAATTATTCGAGTGAATAGACACCAGTACCATTTTTTTACCTCTTATTGCTATGCCGTGTTCTCTAGAGGCCATTTATGATGGTCTTCCATATGTTTGTTATAATTATTTATTAAATTTGGTTTTGGGATTGATACTTTTTCTTTTTTCTCAGAAGACCATCTTTGAACTTTTAATGTGCACTCAACACTAACAGAGTCGTGATCCCAATGTCCTCCAAATTCCCAAACGATTCCTTTGGAGGTGACCAGCATATCCTGGGGTTCTTTTTTGGTACCTGCATCTAAATTACAAGTACCTCCTTTTTTCTGTTTCTGTTGCTCTTAGGGAGTAAAGCGGGCTGCCTATATGGTATTTCACCAATAATATTGCCAACAAATATCGTCGACTTCATAGTGGGGAATGATATGAAAGCAAGTAACCACGCATTAGAAATTATCACTCCTTAAGATCATCAACCAAATTCACAAGCATATTGTACACTAAAAGATTACACGGGGAAAGTATATAAAAATAACATAACCACTTCCTATCTGTAATCTAAAAAAAATTGTCAAATTAATCCAGTTAAATTTATATAATAAATTTAAAAGAATTACTTATTTTTCAAATAGAACATTTCTTTGTTTCATTTTTATTTTTTAAATCATTATTTCGATTATTTCTTAATATATCTCAAAGAATCTGAAAGACAAATTGCTCTATAAAAATTTGTATTTCTTCCTTATTCAAAAGGCTGTGATAGATGGTTATTCTTTACAGTATAATGAGAACTCATAACAGTTCAATAGGAAATGATTTTTCTCTCCTGGAGGTGCTTTTGAAATATGTTTTAGACATATTTATATCTTAAAATATATTCTAAAGAATACAAAAGAGATTTCTATAATAAATAAATAAAAGGAAACAGATGGTTTCAATTTGTTTCTCCTGTGTAAAATAAAATTGTTTTTCAGAATTTAGTAAAAATATTCTTGTATGTACTTGTCATTCAAATTAAATAGAAAAGATGTGATTATGCATTCACATAAGACAATCCTTTTTATAAATTATAAAAAGCTTCTTTAATTAGTAATATCTTGATTTATCTTACTTTTCAAATATTATAAATGAGATAATAAATTTAGTAATTTAGGAAAAAATATCCTAATGTACTTGTCATTCAAATTAAATAGAAAGATGTGATGTTGAAACTTTTATACATTTATTAAATATAGACATTTCATCTAGTAATGAACTTAAAGCCTTTTACCTATAACTGTTCAATAAAATAATATAAAAACTGAGATGTCAAGTTATAAAATTGTTTTTCAGAATTTAGTAAAAATATTCTAATGTACTTGTCATTCAAATTAAATAGAAAAGATGTGATTATGCATTCACATAAGACAATCCTTTTTATAAACTTATAAAAAGATTAGACATTTAATCTAGTAATGATCTTGAAGCCGTTTATCTATAGCATTTTAACAAATCAATAAAAAAATATAAAACTGAGAATAAATAAATTTATTGATAATTTAGGAAAAATATCCTAATGTACTTGTCATTCACATTAAATAGAAAAGATGAGACAAAGCGTACAGATAAGATAATCAATTTTATACATTTATTAAAGAGCATAGACATTTAATCTAGTAATGAACTTAAAGCCTTTTACCTATAACTGTTCAATAAAATAATATAAAACTGAGAATGAATAAAGTTATTGAGAATTGTTATTGAGAATTAAGGAAAAATATTCATATGTACTTGTCATTCAAATTAAATAGAAAAGATCTGACTATACGTCTATATAAGACAATCATTTTAAAAATTTATTAAATAGATTAGACTATTAATCTAGTAATGAACTTGAAACCTCTTATCTATATAATTTTAAATGTTCAATAAAAAATATAAAACTGAAAATAAATAAAGTTATTGAGAATTTAGGAAAAAAATCCTAATGTTCTTGTCATTCAAATTAAATAGAAAAGATGTGACAGAACGTACAGATAAGACAATCAATTTTATAAATTTATTAAAGAGCTTAGACATTTAATCTAGTAATGAACTTAAAGCCTTTTATCTATAACATATTAAATGTTTAATAAAATAATTTAAAACTGAAAATAAATAAAGTTATTGAGAATTGTTATTGAGAATTTAGGAAAAATATTCAAATGTACTTGTCATTCAAATTAAATAGAAAAAATGGGATTATGTGTTCACATAAGGCAGTCATTTTTATAAATTTATTAAAGAGATTAGACATTCAATCTAGTAATAAACTTGAAACCTTTTATCTATAGCATTTTAACTGTTCAGTAAAAATATAAAACTGAGAATAAATAAAGTTATTGAGAATTTAAGAAAAATATTCTAATGTACTTGTCATTCAAATTAAATAGAAAAGACGTGATTATTCGTCCAGATCAGACAATCATTTTTATAAATTTATTAAAGAGCTTAGACATTTAATCTAGTAATGAACTTGAAGCATTTTACCTAAAGCATTTTAACTGTTCAATAAAAAATATAAAACTCAGAATAAATAAAGTTATTGAGAATTTAGGAAAAATATCCTAATGTACTTGTCATTCAAATTAAATAGAAAAGATGGGATAATACATCCAGATAAGACAATCATTTTTATAAATTTATTAAAGTAGTTAGACATTTAATCTAGTAATGAACATGAACCTTTTATCTATAGCATTTTAACTGTACAATAACAAATATAAAACTGAGAATAAAGTTATTGAGAATTGTTACTGATAATTTAAAAAAATATTCTAATGAACTAGTCATTCAAATTAAATAGAAAAGATGTAATTATGCATCCACATAAGACAATCATTTTTATAAATTTATTAAAAAACTTAGACATTTAATCTAGTAATGAACTTGAAGCATTTTACCTAAAGTACTTTAACTGTTGAATAGAAAAATATAAAACTGAGAATAAATAAAGTTATTGAGAATTTAGGAAAAATATTCTAATGTACTTGTCGTTCAATTAAATAGAAAAGACGTGATTATTCGTCCAGATCAGACAATCATTTTTATAAAATTATTAAAGACGTTAGACATTTAATCTAGTAATGAACATGAAGCGTTTTATCAATAGCATTTTAACTGTTCAATAAAAAAATATAAAACTGAGAATAAATAAAATCAAAAATATGCTGGAAAAATTGTTCATTTAATTTGTTACTAATTTTACAATCAGTGGTATCAGAAATCTTCTAACTGAAAGCTATGAGGCTCGA
Organism: Pardosa pseudoannulata; assembly: GCA_032207245.1. NCBI lineage: Eukaryota > Metazoa > Arthropoda > Arachnida > Araneae > Lycosidae > Pardosa > Pardosa pseudoannulata. Next base: position 43,697,410 of record CM063509.1, read on the forward strand.
ACAAGCCTAAAATCCGTCTCGTACGTTGCGGGTGGCTGGGGCATATAAAATATGTTCGGGGTCACAATGTCCTCTAAGCTCTCAATCTTTTCTTCTGGGTGTGGCAATCCAAGTCTATGGATCTTCTGTTAGGCCCCGGTTTATTTTATTAAGAAGGCCCACTTTCATAAAAGTCATTCTGTTACCATGTCGGCGTTCTTTATGTAAAAAAGGACAAGCCCCATGACTTAATTCTAACAGCCTATGGCTCATGCCCTTATCTTGTCTAAGTAACAATATTTTTCAGATTAATTCAATTAAATTTCCTACTATCAATATATTTATAATTCACATAAGAGACACATTTGTGCAAGGAACTCTATAAAGATATAAATTTCGAAACTAAGAAATTGAAAAACACCATATATATATATGTGTGTGTGTGTGTGTGTGTGTGTGTGTGTGTGTGTATAATACAGGAAAAACATATCTACGAATAAGCCCCCCCCCCGAAAGCAAAAAGTAACAAGGGAAAAAACCCCTACAAAGACCCTAAGTGTGGAAAACAAACAAGGCTTCCAGCAAACACGAAGATGTAAACCACCTATGGTCTATGAAGAACAATTTTAATCCCTTTTTGACGCTACACACCCACACCCATATATATATATATATATATATATATATATATCTATATATATATATATATATATAATTATATATATATATATATATATATATATATATATATATATATATATATATATTATATTATATATATATATATATATATATATATTTATATATTTTATATATATATATATTTATATACATATATATATTATATATATATGTATAATATATATATGTATATATATATATTTATATATATATATATATATATATATATATATATATATATATATATATATATATTTATATATATATATATATATATGTATATATATATGTATATATATATGTATTATATATATATATATATATATATATATATATATATATATATATATATATATATATATATATAATATATTATATATATATATATATATATATATATATATATATTTATATATATATTATATATATATATATATATATATACATATATATATATATATATATATATATATATATATATATATGTATATATATATATATATATATATATATACAAATTTCGTACAAAAATATACTGGAGATACGGAGACGGACTATTACGATTCTTCTAAAAATGATCTTTCCAGAAAGACACTTCTCTCAGTGAACATCCCACTGTTTAGAGTTGCCCTGGAAGTGTTTTAAAGAATGTCCATCAATTACTGCGTTGAAGTCAGTTGCATGAATCTCTACTAAGGTCACAGATAGCTGTTTATTCAGAACAGATTTTACCCTGGGGAAAAAGAAAAAAAGTTTTCCTTATACAGATCGGGTTATTAAGGAGAGCTTGAGAAATATTGGGATATTGTAGAGGACTAGGAATATTTTGACCACTGTAACGTATGAAGTGGTTGCATAGAAGTCAGTCAACTGATTTTACACAGTACACAGACATATATTTATGTACAGTACATTTGCAGATGCATTTGAAAAACAAAATATTCCTCCGATCATGACTGTCGTCTCTTTCATCTTCTTTGTTGCCAGACGAAAACCTGCAGATTTATTATAGTTTAACACACAGTCATTCTTGTGTTGCCAACGGTTTTCTAGAACTTATAAGAGTTCAGCACATCACAAAGCATGGGGACAAAGGTGCATTGTAAAATCCCAAGCATAAAATAAAATATACTACTTAGTTAAATTATTTAATTCTGTAATTATAAAGTTATCTTTATTTTTTATTGTATGTATTTTTAGTTTTATTTTATATTCTAAAAATTATGCCCAATAGGAAAATTTTAAACATTTATTTGTTAATTCTATTAAAATAAACACATGAGAAAAACTTTTATTTAATATCACTCTTTAATAATGAAATGAAAAGTAAAATATTAAAATTTATTTTTATGTGTAATGTATGTTAAAAATGGAAAAAGTAATTCAAATGGCCTGCATTTAACCCACATATTTAATATATTCAAGAAGTATTCAGTATGACATACACGTAACACATTATTCTTTCCTTCAGCTATTGTCTTATTCGAGTATTTTTGGAAGGGAATTTATATAAATATACTAATGAAATAAGTTTCCATTTGAATGAATAAAATGAAATATTTTCCTATCTGAGGAATATCTCTGATCATAAAAAAAGATTCTTTTGACGTATATTGTAGAAAAGAAAGTTATTTCATAAATGAAACAAATGTAGATATAAGTTTATGAAAGAACATATATTTAATTGATTGCAGACAGATGAAATAACTGTATATTTGAAAAGATGTATACACACAGAATATTTGGATAAAAAGCAATCTGACAATTTCGTAAAAATATATAGTGGATATATGAAGATAAACAATAACAATTCTTTGAATTAGGGAATAAGACAATTCTCTCAGTAAATATCCCACATGTGGAAGGTGCCCTGGAAGTGTTTCTTCTGGATCTATCATATGGCCTACCATATGACGGTATCAGTAAAATTTTTAATTTTCCAGAACTGTAAAGTACTATATGAGGCAGGTAAAATATGGTTTGTTTATCGGGTGAGAACTATCTGGTACATGCTCAATAATTTGTTTATCTTCATACTTCCCTAAAGTATCCTGATACTGTGAATGCTGTTTAGAATACAGTTCCTTTTCTTGCGTAACGTTTAGAACAAATTCAGAGTTTTCTTAGCTACGTCGAAATTATCGTTAAGTTCTTCACAGTTTTTTTTTCCACAGTAATTAACCCCTTCCGGTATGATTTAATAATGAAAAACTGTGCATGAAATAACCATTTAATTTTTATTTAAAAAACTTGTTTCATTTTACAATTTTTACATATTCTTAATTAAAATCCACTTTTTACATAGTGTTAAATAATATCAGAAACAGTAAAATTAAGAAAATATCAAAGCAAAACATTAATAAGGTATACAGATAATAGTCTTCAAGCTAGTGGTACTTTTCAAAACAAAGTGCAAAGGAATTCTTAATTGTTTACACCGCCAAGTAGTCTCACTTTTAATTTGATTCTTGTAACACACACGGCATTTCTTAGTAGGTTTTCTTTTATTCTGACTCATTAATTTGGCAATGACTTGTACCAAGAAATTCTTAGTAAACTATATGCAATAGTGACTTGTGATTTTCACAAGTGATAAAAGTGTTGCCAAATTCAGTACACTAGAAATTTGAAACTAAATTAATTATCATATTTAACAGTAACTTTAAGCGCATGACAAATGTAGCTCGTCATTGTGCGGTAAGGAATGAAAAACTAATGACATGATAGACTCGTCATATTACCGGAAGGGGTTAATGGAGGTAAATGAATGAAACTATCATTTCCACTACACCCTGGAAGTATATACAATATGTTGTTAATACCGGGGAAAACAGTTTCATAGCACCAAAAAATAATTGACGATTAAATTCAAAATTATCGCATATGTACCTAATCTATTATTTAAAGCAAATATAAAAGAAAATTATGTACTTAATACCTAAATTCAGTGATAAAACGTATGAAAATAATGCAGAAGTTATTTACATAATTGAAAATAAGAAAGGATTAAATGAGATGGTTAAAGGAATGACGTCATAATCATAGAAAAACATGTTATTTTCATCTATTTGATAACATAAATCGCCTGCTCTTAATCGGTGAAAATAGGACTTTATACAATGGCATTAAACGCTCGAAAAGGGGGAAAATGTGGATTTCGAATGTTTTATAAATACAGTGTTTTTCTCAGTAATATGAAGCATATTTATATCAATTTATTTCAGAATCAGATCGATAGTTAAGGAGAAGATAAACTTTACTCTCTTTGAAATTTGCTAGCCTTAACTCATCAAGAATACATGTGGATGTTTCTATCCTTTCCACGTCCAACCACTTCATAAATTCGAGTACAGATGGACAGATAACTTGGCTGTTATTATATAGGGAATGTACATAAATCACGTCGTCAAAGTCACCTGAATCACAACTATTGTCACTGAGATTTGTTTATTTAAAGCGGTTTTTACTCTATGAATAACGAAAATGTCTGCTTCAGACAGACTGCAAAATTATTGCAAGGCAGTTGAGATGAAAAATATATTGATGACAAAGCTTAAAAGTAAAGGTGCATTGCCATGATGAAGCTTTCAAATAGCAAAGATTTATCTCATATGCAAATCTTTCCTTAATGGTGGTTACAATCCTTTCTAAATTTTGAGATTAGTTTTGATTTTTCAAAATATAAATATTCGGTAGAAATTCAATAGATCAGGAACATTCTGCACGTGACCTCTTTCCTGATATATGATGTATCTGATGTAGATTTCTGGTGTAGATGTAGTAGCATGTTCTCCACGAGGTTTGGATTACACACTTCTCTTGAAAGAGTTGTGAAATTTCAAAACAATAGATTTTTCTATACATCTTCCACATGGCATTTGTTAGACCATGATAAGCAATTTACAGTACTTTTTTAATGTCTGCCTCAAAACATAAGGACATATTTCCGTCCATTGCATTTATAAGATTCGAAAGACACTAGTCACGTGTCGTCTGAAATAAAAGTATAAACCATAACGAAGCATGCATGCAACTGGTAATAAATCCCCTTTAATAAAGACGTCATTGTCCATTGAAACTGGTGATAATCACTCCTTAGTGAGTTTCAATAAAATATGTCTCTACTACAACTAATATATCTACTAACAGGTTTTTATACAAACACAAAATAGGGACATTCACAGTATACGTGGTTCAGTAATTCTAAACCTTAATACCATTTAAATTCAGTGTTAATTTTGACATCCAAATAATTTCAACACAAGAATATAAAGAATCACATATATACCATAAAACCACTCGACATTGTAATATGGTGCTGAAGTATTCAAATATGATATTTCTTTTTCACCCTACATCAGAATAAAGTTAACAATTACATCACATGTCAATATACAGTAAAAATCTATATTTCCTACGATGAATCTTTGATTTGATGCAGCTTCAAAACACATTGTATCTTCAGCATTGATATATTCATATTTTCGCTTAAATACTTCTGTGAAATCTTTTCTTGAAAACCTTCCATACTTTTGGCAAAGTTATAGATATTCTGTTGATACAGAAAATATTTTCATGATACCGTTTTCCCTAAAAACAAATTTTTTCACGAATTACGTAAGTGGGTTTGTATCGATTTTGCAATGTTTTGTAAAACACACAGGAGTTACACACACTTAACACAGATATATATATATATATATATATATATATATATATATATATATATATATATATATATATATAAAGATATACTGAGAGAGATATATACATAGATATATAAATATATATATAGACTATATATATATATATATATATATATATAGAAACTGTTATATATACCAATAATATATCTCTATATATACATAATATATATTATATAACACGCCATCCTAATATATATATAATGCATATAATATGATATATTATAATATATGTCTTCTAATAATATTAAAATAAAGCGTATTCCCAAAATTAACCTTTTTCCCCTTTCATATTCTAGATCTTATTTTCTTCTCTTTATATTAACCATATTTCCCAGCCATCCAATTTAAACGAGGATGTTTTCATTCCTTCAGCGTAACCCCGAAATTCTTTCTATGATTCCCAAAACAGAAAATGATATAGCTGGCATTTTAATTAGGAAGTTATAACTCTCATAGGAAAAATCTGTAATGATCAGCAGTAATGCTCCTCTGAGACGCCACACTTTACAGATGGCTCCAGTCAAAGGTTACTTTCTATAAGCAAATAACACGTGCTTCAGCATTTTTCCCACACACGGGTTTTAGCCGTCTCTCGCAGAAGGTTGGCATTACTATTACTTAGAGAGAGAGCGTTCTGACACCGTC
>CM063509.1:43718420-43728420 GCA_032207245.1 Pardosa pseudoannulata
TAGAGTATATATCTTTTGTAATTCCAAATATGAAGATAAATTTACTGTCCTGTAATTGTTTTCTTTACAACCGTTGCTATTAGAGTAATTCGACAGCAATTTTTGTGAAAGTAGATAAATATACCCATCGTTGAAGTATCAAGAAAAGTACTATATTTTCTTATACCGTTTGATTTTTTTATCAGTTTTCTTTTTTGAAAGTATATATATTATTTAAAAGTTTTGTCTAAATAGGTTAACCATAGCAATCATTCATTTCTATGAATAAAATGACGAGGAAAAATTGAATTACTGACGTCACCGTCGTCATTTATCTTTTCCTCGTTCAGGTAATACCGCTGTCATGGTCAGGAGTTTGTTTCTCGCTGAAATATTGATTACGGAAGTTGATGAGTTCTTTAAAATTGTGCTAGTAGTGAACTAGGATTTTTGCCTTTCAGTTTCAGGCTCCATATTATTGTTATAACTGTTTCCTTTAAAATCATTTGTATTAAGATAATTGTTTACAGAAATTTTCTTCTAGGTAGATAAACATATACGTCGTCTGGTATCCATAGAAATACAATATTTGCTAATATCGTTTAAAATGAAACAATCCTAAATTTAAAATTACGAACTTATATATTGTTAAAATATTTTATCTAAAAAAGAAGGAATTGGTAATCACCCATTTTTATAAATAAAATAATCACGGACAATGGAATAACTAACTTCACGATAGCAATTTATCTATTCCCTACTCCGGTAATTTTTCAGATAATGTCAGTTTGTTTCTCAGTGAAATATTTATTACAGATGTTGATGACATTTGATGGACCACGATTTTTGACTGCTTGTTTTATATGATAAAAGATGCCTATTGTATAATTGTTTTCTTTAAATTCAATCATGATATTGATAATTGTTGAGGGAATAAAAATTGTATGGCATTCTAGTATAAATAAAATATTATATTTTCTAGCACCATTTAATTCTTTCTAAAATTAATAATCTATAAATAATATAATCAAGGATAGTTTAATTACTAACGATAGCATTTTCTCCATTTCCTGTTTAGGCAGTGTTGTTTCGGGTTATATCAGATTGATTCTCAGTGAAATATTGATTACAGAAGTTAATGTGTTCTTTAAAATTGAGCTAGTAGTCAACCATAATTTCTGCCTTTCCTTTTCAGGTGACTACCAGCTTATTAACGTTATAACTAATTTCTTTAAAACCATTCTTTGTTAAGGTAATTTTTACAGCAATCGTCTTTTAGGTAGATAAACATATATTGGCATCACTGTTCTGTTATCCAGAGAAATACTATATTTGCTAATATCGTTTCAAATTAAACGATACTAAATTTAGTCTTACGAAGTTCTGTATTGTTAATTAGTTTTGTCCCAAAAAGGAGAAATTATAAATCACTCATTTTTATAAATAAAATAATCACGGATAATTTAATTACTTATAAAAATAAATTACTGACGTTACGAGAGTCATATCTCTTTTCATCGTTTAGGTAACACCACTGTCACTATGATAAGTGTGTTTCTCAGTGAAATATTGATTAAGAAAGGTGATGGGTTATTACGAATTGTGAAAGTCATGGACCATGACTTCTAACATTTATTTTTACTACATCAGTAGTATTACATTCGTATACTTGTATTCTTTAAAACAATGTGCTATAATGGTAATTTCCAAACCATTAGTCTTCTAAGTAGACAAAAGTATGTACCTTCCAGTTCCATACAAACATACCATTGTTACCATATAATTGTTTTGCTCAAAACTATTCTTAATAATTAAGTTCTTAATTATAACTTAATTTTGCCATCAATGGTCTTCTATGGAAATAAAAATAAACATTAAGTATAAAAAGAAATATTACCTATATCATCTATCATGGTTTAATTTTTCTTCAATTTATCCTTATAAAAATGCATATTGTTAATGACATTTATATCAATAGGGTATTTCTATGAATGAAATAATCAGGGAAAAATAAATTACTGATATTAGGAGAGTAATTTTTCTTTGCATCCTTCAGATAATACCGCTGTTACTATGAAGACTAAGTTTCTCAGTGATATTTTGTGTAATAAATGTGTTCTTTTAAAGGTTATTTGGAACAAATTAGTCATCTCTTAATCAACAGTCATGAGTTCTTTGAAAGTGTACGGTATTGTATATACACATATATATATATACGAATAATGAACCATGATTATTGTCTTTTATATTACAATACGATTACGTTATATAATCTTTTTATGAAAAGTCATTCGTTTAAAGATTATTTTGAACACAACTGTCATCTGTTATAGATCAAAATCTACATTCTAGTTCTGAGGGAAATGCTATATTATCAAGTATCGTGTAATTCTATTTTTACTTATAAAAGTATATTGACAATCAGTATTATAAAAATAAGCAACATTAGTAATTAACTATTTCTATCAACAAAATGACCAGGGAAAAAATTACGCAGTGAAATTTTAAGTACGGAAGTTAATGAGTTCTTTCAAATTGCATAGTAGTACACACACACACACATATATATATATATATATATATATATATATATATATATATATATATATATATATATATATATATATATATATATATATATATATATATATATATATATATATATATATATATATATATATATATATATATATATATATATATATATATATATATATATATAATATATATATATATATATATATATATATATATATATATATATATATATATATATATATATATATATATATATATATATATATATATATATATATATATATATATACCATTAATAGAATGCATAAGATAATGCACCATTATTTCTGCGTTTCAGTTTTATATTACAATAAATTATTGTTATATAATTATTCTATTAAATGCATTCGTTTAAGGGTTATTTTGGACACAATCATCTATTACATATCAAATTGTACATCTTTCTAATTTGAATTGAATAAAGTGGATATTTTAATAAGTTTTATCTCAATAAGCGACATTAGTTATTACTGATTTCTATGAATAAAATAACGAGGAAAAAAGTGATTTACTTCGTTACGAGTCATTTCTCTTTTCCTCATCCAAGTAAAGCTGTCAACTTTAGCAGGAGTTTATTTCTCTGTGAAGTATTGATTAAGAAAGTTGATGGGTTCATCAAAATTGCATGATTCGTGGACCATGATTTCTGGCCTGTTGATACATATGGCAGTAATATTATTTTCATATAATAATTTTCTTAAAAATTTATTCGTTATTAATGTAAGTTTGACGACAATGGATGTCTAGGTAAATTATAATTTACAGTCTATTCCATAAGAACATGTCGTCTATTTCTCTGAAAATACAAACGAATTAGTTAAAAATACATTTGCACCATGTAGTATACAGATTAAACTGAAATGTATTTCAGCTAATAAGTTTTCTAGTCCGGATGATTATCGATTATGCATGAATCACTTTATCATTCGATTTTGGCGTTGAGCTGCGTTTACCCCGATCCAGTAGATCGTCAACATTTTGTACCGCTTTATAACATGCTATCCACTTCTTGACGAACGACTCCGACTTTCACATGTTCCGGGCTGCAACTGCACAAGACATATGTGTTTATTTTGGGTGATTACACAGAAACCCTGCCTCAAAACGGGTCACATACGTGGCACTCATTTAAAATTTTTGATTTAAACACAACAAAACAAATCGAATGAAAAATATTACCATAAATCATTCTTCTCTAATGTTTGAAGAACACGTGCAATTAAGCCGGTATCTGCGAGCTATCTATTGACGAGGTTATGAGCGACACTCTCTTATGGAACAGAATGTAAGTCCTTAGTGAATGAAGTGAAACACTAAATCTTCTAATATCGTTTAATTGTTTCCTCTATTTATCTTTATGATAGTCCATGTTCTAAATCAGTTAGCCTCTGTCAAGGAAATGACTTTGTTTCTCTAAAAAATCTAGATTCTAGAATATGATTTGTTTCTTAAAATTCTGCTCTTCATGGAACATAATTTCTCCGTTTTAGTTTCATACTGCAAAAGGATTATTTTCTCATAATTGTTTACTTTGTATAACTTGCAAAGAGTATGGGTTTAATAAATGATTAAGTAAAGTAAAACATACGAAGCCTTTCAGTAACTATTAAGAATATACCGAAAGTATATTAACATTAATCGTTATTTTTTAATGTTATGTTATTTTTTAAGTAACTTCAGTGTGATGCATCACTTTTTATGACTTGTTTTAAAACTGTCTCTGCAGATAATATATATGATAATTTGTTTCCAAAATGGCTGACATGTAGTCATACTTTAGATCCAGGTAGAAAATTATCACCGAATGGAGTGAGATCAGTATTATAGTAAGGGAGCGATATAGTGTTGAGAACGTTTCCCTAAATCGTCTATTAACGAATTAGCAATATTAAATGACAGGCTTTATGTCGTAACCAATTCAAAAAATCTTTGGTTTTACCATATGAGAATGTTATATCATCCTATATGTACTATTCAAAGACTATTGTTTTTAATATATACCACAACATTTTTTTATTCCTCAGAAATTATTATTGTAGTAATGAATGTATCGACAATAATATCAATCTTATTACTCTCTTAGTAGTCTAACTAATAAATGAACTGTATATCAAGTCAAATATGTATAGATTAATCGAAGTTAGTGTTGAATGAAAAGATAAATATTTATTTAAGTGAAGTGTAGGTTATGAACAAAAATAAAGTTAGGAATTGCTATATTTGGGAGTATTCGATAATTTGTACCAAATTATATATAAATCTTCATACGTAATTAGTTGAGTTTGAACCGTAAGTTTAGAGGGAAAATCATAGGCATCAAGGGTATAATCATTACCATATTACATAGGTAGTAAAGCACAGCTAGTCAGAAAAAGTATCAAAAGCAGTTATAAAGGGTATGACGGAAGATATAAAAATTAATTGCGAAGTAACCTTTTAGGTAAATTAGGCTTAAAATTCAAACAGTGCATCAGAGTCTAATTTTTAAAATAACGCATCAGCAACACACCAAGTATGTTTTAAAGCATGTGGTAATCCTTAGCGTCAATGTCGGTTGTTCTTTAACAATCTTAGAGGCTGTAACTTCGAAGGTATCCATAATACTCTCCCAGTCATATCTGTTAGAAACTAATGTCTTGAGGAATTTGCCAAAAAGAAATCCCTTGATATTAAATCATGATCTCAATACTTTGCAACAGCTGTAACTACGAATTTATTAAAACTAAGCTTTCCCCAGTCTGCGGCTCACTAAATCTGTCATTCATTGCTCTTCCTTGAAAACGTCGAACTCGTTAAACTGTACGTCTTTGCTCTCCTTTACGACTACAGGCAAACAGGTTGAAAAATTATTTGTGAAATTTCTCGTTGATTTCATTTTTTACAATCAACCTGATCTTCAAATGTATTTCTCCTAAGGTTTCCTATATCGAACATTCTTTCTTCTCTCTTCACAGTGTGAAAGTCGTTGAGGTATAGCTGTTCATCTAACTTTAAGATAGATGACAGTCCGTTAGATAAACTATATATCGTTCCAGTAACAGGTTTTCTTTTTACAGTGCTAAACATGGTTTAGGAATGTATATCACATCACATAATTAAGAGTGTTCCTTTTTTTTTTGGGGGGGGGGGGGTACAAGCGCTTTGCACAAAGCTCTTTAAGGTAGAAACTTTAAGTTGGTATTGCAGTCTACGAAGGAGGGGATAAATATTTTTAAGTTGGAAAACTTATTCAAATACAACATATTTAAACACATAGCATTTTTTTGTGAACGGAAGTATCATTGCCGTGACTGTGCCATGCTGCTGAATTGCAGAAGTCCTTTAATGGGCTCTAAATTCTGGAAAAGTATGACATATTGCCATATTCCAGGAGATGCTTGTGTTAATACTTTCTAGAATATTTAACGTTATGTTTCTATTCGGAATGCCACCAAAAGTTGCTAATGTGCAATAGCAAACTTTTAAATTGGAGTTCTGTAAGAATTTATCGTCACTATCAAAATGCCTGGGACAGAAAAAAAAACATATCACGCTGATCGGTATTTAGAGGGTGTAGATATTTCCGTAAAGGACAATAGCGCTAGACCAAAGAATTATCATCTACCACTCATAGAGCTCTCATAATGTGATTGAAATATCTCTGGTCTACTCAAGAAATATGTGAAGGAACAGCGATTTTCAAGCTATAATGAGGCCTAAGCTGGCATTGGAATCTAGTCCTAGAGTCAAACCACAATCAAATTTCTTCATCTACAGTATATTTCTTTCTGCAGAATACTTGGAGAGTTGTCTCAGCCTCCAAGGCATCTATGTCTATTTTAATGTCCCATATCAATTACTCTTTATTTTATATTCTAACGTACAGCAACGCAATTATACCATTTATCCTACTTATTGTTCTGCTATTTCTAATGATGCAACCCTTACTATACAGTTAGATAAAAAAATCTAAGATTCAGTATGTTTACCAAAAATTGTTATTTTAATGGGAGGGAATATATTTTCGTAGCTTTTGCCAATACGAATTCGCAGATTATGGTTGGCCATTTCATTATGGTAGCGTCATATAGTAGGCTCACTGTACTACCTAGAGGAAAACAAAGTAGGTGTTTGTAGTGTAAAAGTACGATGAAGTACACTGACGAAGACAAAAGCAAATAAGCTGGACTTATTACATCAAGAGTTATTGAATGGAAATTTGGAGTTCATTATACAAGCAAGAATTTAATTTTTGGAATGATTTGTCATCCATGGCAGATATATAACTGACTCGATCCTAGAACTAGCAAGATCCCAGTGATGATATAGTTGCCCACTGATTTATCGTGGCGCTTTATTCACTTATAATACATTATGTTTATGTAATTATATTTGTCATATGAAAGTTTTAAATAATAATATTTTAAAGAAGTACTAGATTGTTTTGAAGAAATCGTACATCCAATATGCTTGTATTATTTATTATAGCTGTCCAAATCTAGTAAGAGTAGCAATCTTTCTTATCCACAAACAGTTTATGCAGGAAAAAGCAAAATCATCGTCATGGGAGTCATTTTTCTTGTTCCCGTTCAGGTAATATCTATGTCACAAGCAGGAACCTATTTCTTAAAGGAATACTGATGATAGATTTTCTTTGCTCCCAAACAGAGTGTCCGGAATTGGAAATATTCCTTATTTTCTGTTTCTGACATTTGTATAGCATGAAAATATTTAACAGTAATTTGTTTTAAGTGTTCTTATAGCATCTATATAAATTGTTTATGTAATATTTTAAACGATTTTTCATTCTATTATTTCTATGAATCCATTCCATCACGTTTATTTCATCTGCAAAAGTAAGAATTAGCTAATTATGGTGACTTTATTGGCACCTTGTGCTGACAAGTGCGATTTAACTTTCATTACACAATTTTTCCAAATTTAATATGCAAATGCAGTTAAATGGATATTGTTTTCTTAAAAATCAAATTAAAAACAGTTCTTCTTAATAAAACTTCCAATTGAACTTTGTGAGGGGTAAAATATACAAGCCAGATTCGTTTTCACAAGTCTTAAATGTAAGTGACATTAAGAGCTACAGTTGCTTACACTTGTTTCTTCTTCCTTTTCTGTTCGAAATATGGAAATCCAGTGTGGTGAGTGCTGTCTGATTGAGAGATAATACTAGGTTGGTAGCATTCGAATTCAGGAAAGATAAAAGTTTAACAAGTCTAAATGCAAAATAATGTATACTCTGTACGGTGAAGGTTTAAGAGGTACATGAACATTGTTTCAGACCAGGTTCACCTATTAATGATAACACATTTTTCCGGTTGAAATTGTATTTATCATAAGTTTAATGTACCATGTCCTAAGGGTCAAATGGTCAGGTAGTAGGTTGAGGAACATTTCAGTGACTTCCAAGTCATGTTTTACCGTCGAAATGCATCTGATGTCCATTAGAACGTTATCCAGTAGATCAGAGGTGAGCAAATACTTTTAAGCGCAGGCCAAAATGAAATTTTCAAAATGTCTCAAGGGCCGAAGGGCTATATCGCATACGCTGTGTTCACGCGAATGTTTTGGGTGGAGTTTTTTCCCTGCCAAAGTAATTTTTTTGAAAAAAAACACTATAAAAATCATTTTAAAGCATTTGGACAGAGAAATTTAACAGTTAATAAAAGATAATAGTAATAATAAATTGTCTTACTTAGGTGTATATGCGAACAATTCGTGCCCAGTAAAATATGTTACGTAATTTTTAAAGAAATATGATCCATTATATTAAATTAATGGTCATTAAATAAATCAGTTAATGAAAGATTTTATTTTGATATTTATTTATATCTTAAAGATATAAATTATTTTATTTTGATTATAGTTATTACATTTTTATATTTATATTACATTTTGTAAATATAATAGTAAATAGAATTATAAAAAGAAAAGACAAACATCAAACGCTATAATAGAATAGTTTTAATGAATGTGAAATGTGAAGTCTAGAATGTTCATTTGATATTATTTCTTCAAAATTTGTATCCAAATCACTTGTATCAATCCTTAATACCAAGTGTAGATTTTCGCCAGTAATTTGTGATCGTATATATATATGTATATATATATGTATATATACATATATATATGTATATATATATATGTATATAAATATATATATATATATATATGATATATATATATATATATATATATATATATATATATATATATATATATATATATATATATATATATATATATATATATATATATATATATATATATATATATATATATATATATATATATATATATATATATATATATATATATATATATATATATATACATATATATTTAGGTTAGGATCATAATGTTCTATGGTATATATAGCTCCCAATTTTTTAACAAATGTAAAAACTGTTTTACACTATCTTTTATAAAGTATTCCATGTCTATGTGTTTTTATTGTTAATACATCAATTTGTTAATTGTTAATACATCATTAGTTTACGTTTTTAGTGTATGGTACTAAGTGTGCAAAAACTCTAAATTGTCAATTTTGTTCTTTTTCATATCTTTCAATATACTGTATTCGATGTGTACATACAGTAGAAACAATTATTAAGCCAATAATTATTGCTGTGTTACAAAACATGATAATCAATGTACAAGTATGTAGAAATAATTTTATCACATGAACTTTTAACGTTTTGGAAAACATTAGATGTGCAAAAAATGTAGAAGCATTTATTTTCACGTAAATTGTTTCATTTTTAAAAGAACATGCTACTCGATGTGCAAATAAGATTGAAAAATGTATTAACACATTTATTCTGTTTTTCAAAATAGGGTGCTCAATGTTCAAATACTGTAGAAATAATTATTAACACATTATATTTTGTTGTTCTTCAAAATATAATAGTTGATGTGCAAATAATTTAGGAACAATTATTTACTTATTAAACATTTGCTGCTTTTCAAAATATGGTACTCAATATGCAGATACTGTAGAAATAATTGTTAATACATTAATCTTTAATGCTTATCAAAATATAGTACTCGATACTCAAATAATGTAGAAATATTTATTAAAGCATAATCTTTAGCTGTTTTACGAAACATATTACTTGATGTGCAAATACTATAGTAATAAATTTTAATGAATTAGTCTTTAGATGTTTTACAAAATATAGTACTCATTGTGCAAATAAATTAGGAATAATTATTAACGCATTTTTTTTTGCTGTTTTTCAAAATATAGTATTTGATAAGAAAATACAATAGAAGTAATTGTTAATGCTTTCATATTTTTCTCTTTTTTAAAATATGGTACTCAATGTGCAAATTACTGTAAAAATGATTATTAACGAATTTATGTTTTGCTCTTTTTTAAAATACGGTACTCGATGTGCAAATACTGTAAAAATATTTCTCAACGTATTAACCATTTGCTGTTCTACAA
>CM063509.1:43738420-43750835 GCA_032207245.1 Pardosa pseudoannulata
TTAGCACTAAAAATATCGCCAACAAAAAAGGGGGCACCACGAACTGCATTTTACCTATTATGTCACTTCCTTTTACTCTCTAGATGAAAATAAAAAAAAAGAGAAAATCATCATGCGTCAAAAATCACTTCTATAAGAGTAGAATATTTTATAAATTATTGTTACAAGGCATTAAGGAAGAAACAAAATATCATTGTAATATCTTAAATTAACTCTTTATATCATATGATATATTTAACTAGTGGGAGAAATCATTTACCCTTTTCATTACATCCAGTAATTGTGCCGTCTTTTGATTATACAGATGAAATGAATCGTCACTAATGTCTGTTATGTTGAATTACTAGTTACATATTACTCTTTTTTAACATGTTTTCATCTCAACGGGCAGATGTCATTAAATATTCTATGAACGGGAAAAAAGAATTATTTTCCCCTAGTCGAAAGAAAACATTTAATTTTTACGCATGTTATCTTAATTTAATTAAGGGTTATTTATTAGAAAATGAACTAAACGGAAAGTGATAATTTAGTTTCTAATAGAAGAATATTTATTTAAGTAAAAATATGTGTAGTAGAAAATTATAGTTATTAAAATACTTCTCTATCTATTAACGTATATATGCAATATATCAAAATATTTTACCTTTAATATTTTCTTAAGAAATTCCTCTCCATCCTAATACCTTAAAATTTTTCTTACAACCTCTAAATGTCTTAATCAAAGGAGTGTCCTCGACTTAATATTCTTACGATACATTTCCCAAAACTTTCAGTCCTATCGATATAAATTTTCTGTCTATTCAACATGTTTTCCAGCTGTCGGCGGGGAAATAGATCCGCTTTTTTCTTTATCTTAAGAGTTTAAAGTGAAAAAACGGGGTTTGATATAATGGCATTAAAAGCTCGAAAAGTGGGTAAGGGGAGGATTACGAAAATATTAAAAACGACAGTATTTTTTGCTGTGATATGTAGCATATTTCTTAAATATTATTTTTTAATAGGATCCATAGTTTTGAAGAATACATACTTTTTTCGTTTTGTATTTTCTTAACCCAAACTCACCAAAAATCCAATATGGATGCCTCTATCCATTTCAGATCATACCGCTTCACAAATTCCACGACTGACAGACAGATATCTTTGGCTATTATTATATAGGGGATGCTTTATTTTGCCTTTGTATTGTTCTTATGAATGTTTATTTCCATTTTAAATGGTTTGTTGTAACTATTGGCGCTAAAAAATATCGCCAACAAAAATAGGGGTGCCCCCGAATTGCATTTTTACCTATTACATCCTTCATTTTATTCTCTACAAGAAAACAAAAATAGAGAAAATCATCATACGTGAAAAATTACTTCTATTACAGTAGATAATTTTTTTAAATATTGTTTCAAGGCATAAGTAAGATACAAAAAATTCATTCTAATGTCTTAAATTAAATTCTTTACTTCATATGATTTATTTAATTAGTGGGAGAAATCATTTACCCTTCTCATTACTCTAGTAATTGTGCCGTCTTTTGATTAGACAGATGAAATGAATCGCCATTAATGTCTATTATATTTAATTACCAGTCACATATTACTCTGATTTAACATGTTTTCCTATTAACGTGCATATATCATTAAATATTCTATGAACGGGAAAAAAGAATTATTTTCCCCTAGTCGAAAGAAAACATTTAATTTTTACGCATGTTATCTTAATTTAATTAAGGGTTATTTATTAGAAAATGAACTAAACGGAAAGTGATAATTTAGTTTCTAATAGAAGAATATTTATTTAAGTAAAAATATGTGTAGTAGAAAATTATAGTTATTAAAATACTTCTCTATCTATTAACGTATATATGCAATATATCAAAATTTTTTAACTTTAATATCTCTTTAAAAACCACCTCTCTCAAATTTTAATTCCTTCAAATCACTTTCCCAGCCTCTAAATGTCTTAAGTAATGGAGTGTCTTCGACTTAAAATTTTTACAATACATTTCCTAAAGTTTTCTGTCCTATCGGATGTAAATTTTCTGTCTATAAACACGTTTTCCAGCTATCGCCGTCAAATGGTTCCGCTTTATCATTGATTTTAACAGTTTAACTGAAGAAATAAGGGTTTGAAATAATGGCATTAGACGTTCGAAAAGTGAGAAAGGGGTGGACTTCGAACATTTTAAAGACGACAGTATTTTTTGGTGTAATATGAAGCATATTTATAAAAATATATTTTTGTATCGGATCGGTTGTATAGGAGAATATATACTTTCTCGTTTTGAATTTTCTTAAACTTAACTCATCAAGAATCCAATATGGATGACTATATTCATCCCAGATCCAAACGCTTCATAAATTTGAGAACAGATGGAGAGATAATTTAGGCATTTATAAAAAAGGATGATTTATATTGCCTTTGTATTGTTCATAAGGATATTTATTACCACCATCTTAAATGGCATGTTATCACTATTAGCACTAAAAATATCGCCAACAAAAAAGGGGGCACCACGAACTGCATTTTACCTATTATGTCACTTCCTTTTACTCTCTAGATGAAAATAAAAAAAAAGAGAAAATCATCATGCGTCAAAAATCACTTCTATAAGAGTAGAATATTTTATAAATTATTGTTACAAGGCATTAAGGAAGAAACAAAATATCATTGTAATATCTTAAATTAACTCTTTATATCAATATTTAACTAGTGGGAGAAATCATTTACCCTTTTCATTACTCTAGTAATTGTGCCGTCTTTTGATTAGACAGATGAAATGAATCGCCATTAATGTCTATTATATTTAATTACCAGTCACATATTACTCTGATTTAACATGTTTTCCTATTAACGTGCATATATCATTAAATATTCTATGAACGGTAAAAAACGATTTTATCCTAGTCGAAAGAAAACATTTAATTTTTACGCCTGGTTATCTTAATTTAATTAAGGATTATTTATTAGAAAAGAAACTAAAAGGAAAGTGTTAATTGCATTTCAAATAGAAGAATATTTATCTAAATAAAAACATGTATCTAAATAAAAACATGCAGTAGATAATTATAATTATTTTATAAGTATTTAAAAAACTCTTCTATCGATTACCATATATATATAATATATCAAAAGTTTTTAACATTAATATTTCCTGAAAAATTTTCTTCTCTCCCATTCTAATTCCTTAAAATGTTTTTCCCATCATCTAAATATCTTAATCAAAGGAGTGCCCTCGACATAAAGTTCTTTCGATATAACAAAGCTTTCTCTCCTATAGATTTAAATTTTCTGTCCATTCAACAAGTTTTCCAGCTGTAGCCGGCTTACTTTATCTTAACAGTTTAACCGAAGAAATAAGGGTTTGAAATAATGGCATTAAAAGCTCGAAAAGTGGGGAAGGGGTGTATTTCAAACATATTAAATACGACAGTATTTTTCACTGTGATATGAAGCATATTTATAAAAATATATTTTGAATCGGAATATATATTTTCTCTTTTTGAATTTAAACCTAACTCATCAATAATCCAATATAGGTGATTATATCCATCCCAGATCCAAACGCTTCAAAAATTTGAAAAAATATGGAGAAATAACTTAGGATTTTATTATAGAGGATGCTTTATATTACCTTTGTATTGTTCTTATGGATGTTTATTGCTACCATCTTAAATGGCATGTTGTCACTATTTTCGCTAAATATATCGCCAACAAAAAAGGGGGCACAGCGAACTGCATTTTTTCCGATTATGCCTTACATTATTGCCTTTTAATCTCTGGGAGAACATAAAAACAGAGAAAATCTTCATCCTTCAAAAATCACCTCTATAAGAATATATTTTATAAAATGTTGTTATAAGGCATAAGGAAAATCAAAAAATCATTCTAATATCTTAAATTAACTCTTTATATCATATGATTTATTTAACTAGTGGGAGAAATCATTTACCCTTTTCATTACATCCAGTAATTGTGCCGTCTTTTGATTAGACAGATTAAATGAATCGTCACTAATGTCTATTATATTTAATTACTAGTCACATATTACTGTTATTTAACATGTTTTCAGCTTATCGTACATATGTCATTAAATATTCTATGAACGGGAAAAAAAGATTTTCCCCTAGTCGAAAGAAAACATTTAATTTTTACGCATGTTATCTTAATTTAATTAAGGGTTATTTATTAGAAAAGGAACTAAACGGAAAGTGTTAATTTAGTTTCTAATACAATAATATTTACTTAAATGAAAACATGTGCTGCACATCCAATAGAAAATTATAACTGTTTTATAAGTACTTAAAAAAAACTTTTCTATCGATTACCATACATATGTAATATATCAAAATTATTTAAATTTAATATTTCTTTTAAAACCTCCTCTCTCCCATTCTAATACCTATAGTTCTCTACACCTATATTAATGCTATAGTTCCTTTTATAAACTTCCACCTTATATGAGGAGCGTGTTGTGTCTGGAATACGATTCGAGAGTCATATCGAATTTGCATTTCTACATATAAGAAAATTTGGAAATTCGCCTATATATAACGATGATCCAGCTCTACTATACTATACTATAGTATAACATAGTATAGTATATATCAGTACAGTATACATCCTTCGACGTACAGGTTTTTCTTATAGCAGAACAATTTCTTTAAAGAATGTTTCTTTTCCTGTGTACCGAGAAACTTTGTCTAAGATGCTGGCTCCTTCTGATTAGTGGAATAAAATTCTAAGTCCTGGTTCGGGGCTAAATTTTTAAGACCAGACTCTGAAGCGAGTTATATTACTTCCTGAGCAGTCGGCTCACTAGTGAATTATTCGTTCGATCACTTTTATTAGAAAGGAGAGATTTTGGCTATCTACGGAGATGTGCAGGCACAGTTTCCGGTGCTACAAAAAAAAAGCTATATCTTCTTTCATAAACTTTCGTCTTATAGAAAGAGCGTGCGGTGTCTTGAATACGATTTGGAAGACATATCGAATTTGCATTTCTACTTATACCAAAATTTGCAAATTTGCCTTTATATAACGATGATACAGAACCAGCTGTATTATACTATAGTATACTATAGTATAGCATATATCAGTACAGAATGCATTATTCATATATATATATATATATATATATATATATATATATATATATATATATATATATATATATATATATATATATATATATATATATATATATATATATATATATATATATATATATATATATATATATATATATATATATATATATATATATATATATATATATATATATATACATATATATATATATATATATATATATATATATATATATATATATATATATATATATATATATATATATATATATATATATATATTATATATATTTATATATATATATATATATATATATATATATATATATATATATTTGTGTGTGTGTGTCAAGTGTTAAAAACATTTTTCAAGTTTTGGATTTACAGTGTTAAAACATGACAACATCTGTCAGATCGTCTAGTATATAAATAAAATGTGTGATGTGTATTAAAAGTCTTGATTATATTTTTATATTTTTAGATTTCTGTATTAAATGTCTTCTGCTGCATTCTGTTCATTAATAAATTTTACTGTCTTTCCAGGTGTAAATCTAGGAAATGTAAATCACTGCATCACCAGTAAAAGTTCATTAAATCTCGAAGACTAAGTTTGTACTGCTGTTTTATATGTTTTTACTGCTTGCTTAGGCTTAAGATAAAACTACATCAGTTTCTATTTCGGCTGACAGTACAAATCCGACAAATAAGACATTATAGCTGGTTTTGTAGGATTTTCTTTAGAAAAGATTTGTATACTGCTCTACCATTGTTCTAATAAATTCGGGTTAAAATAATTTTATCCATCGTATATTTATTAGCAAATTATGATAATATACGTATTACATAATATGTCTTTAAAGTTTACAGATTCTACAATAAATTAAACAAGCTGAATTTGCAAAGGTTAATATGAAATCATTCCTAACTGTCCTAAATATTAGGTTTCAATATAAAATATGTCTTATTGCAATTTTCAGTTTTTTATAAAATAAACACCTTTTTTACTTTATGTTTTAAATAATAAGGTCAGACATGGTAGATTTTCGCATCCAAAAGAATTAGTTTCAATTTATATTTCATAAAAAAGTTATTATTAATCTCAAGTATGGTAAATTCCGTATCCAAAAGATATAATTTCAATTTATTGATATGATAAAAAAATTTTTATTAACCTCAGATAGGGTAGAGTCCCGAATCCTAAAGAATTTCTTTTTAATCGCATCATAAAAGTTGCGTTATTAATTTCAGTTATTGTAGATTTCCATATCCAAATTAATTTCTTGTTAATCGTATCATAAAAATTGTATTACTAATCTCAGATATGGTAGATTCTGCTAATCAAATGATTTAATTTCATTTTATCCTTATGATAAAAATTGTATTATTAATCTCAGATATGGTAGACTCCCGTATCCAAAAGAATGTCATGTTAATCGTATCATAAAAATTGTATTACTAATCTCAGATATGGTAGATTCTGCTAATCAAATGATTTAATTTCATTTTATCCTTATGATAAAAATTGTATTATTAATCTCAGATATGGTAGATTTTCATGTCAAAAAAAAATTTCATCTTAATCTTATCATAAATGTTGTGTTATTAAGCTCATATATTATGGATTCCCCTAAACAAAACAATTTCATTTTAATATAATGATAAAAATTGTATTATTAACAGTAGATTGCCCAAGGCAGTCATTTTGACTGTTTTTTAATTTCAATTAGAAAAACAATTATGAAATATAATGACACAATTTCTTAGAATTTGGTGACTTTTTCTATAACATATAAAAGGGTTTATGAATAATTGTAGTTACTTATGAATAATTGTAGTTTATTATATAATATTAAAAATTAATTTTAAACAAATTTCTTTACATATTTGTTATTCTTTCACAATGCAGTCATTTGGACTTTTTTGGGGCAATATAGAACAATATACAAGAAATCTCGGGCAATCTAGTGTTAATATCAGCTGTAGTAGATTCCCTTATCCAAAAAAATTTCATGTTAATCTAATGATAAAAATTGTATTATTAATTTCAGATATGGTAGATTTCCGTATTCAAAAGAATTTTATGTTATTATAATGATAAAAATTGTATTGTTAAGCTTAGATATGGTAGATTCCCCTATCCAAAAGAATTTCATGTTAATCTTACTATAAAATTTGTGTTATTAATATCAGCTATTGGAGATTCCCATATCCAAAATATTTTAATGTTAATCTAATGATAAAAATTGTATTATTAATCTCAGATAAGGTAGATTCTCGTATCCAAAAAAATTTCAAGTTAATATTATCATAAGAATTGAGTTATTAATCTCAGATAGAGGAAAGTGAGGCACCTTGGGACATCTTTATTTTCAGGCTTTAATTTTCAACCAGGAATTAGTGCTCATGTGTATTGATAGATGACATTACTCTTCACTTCTCAAAGAATTTTGATGAAGATAGTGCTTATAGGTAAGGAACAATTTCATGTTCTTTGTTTTGAATAACCCAAAATTACATCAATGTGCATTTTAAAAAGTATTTTTTTAATTTAAAAATTAAAAAAAGTGTATTGTTATGAAAGATTATTCATTTATTATTATTTCTATGCTAATAAATAAACTGCATTGTTAAACCTAACTGTATAGTAGTTACCAAAAGATACTATGTAAAATGGGGCAGGTTGGGACACACATAGATGGGGCACCTTGGGACACTTTAAAAAGTGTAAACAAATATCAATTCAAGCAAAATAATTAATATTTTGGTGCCTAATTTTTAATTGATGATTTAACATGTCAAAATATTAATTTATTAACCTTTTTTTGTTTCAGAAAAATTGGTGAGAACAACAAAAACAAACAGAAAGTATTCTGCTGTAAATGGTCATATATTTGTGAAGTTAAAAACTCCTAAAGAAACAATAGGTCAAAGGTGCATTTTGTTAGATTTTAAAGAAGAATTTGCTGGCATCAAATATAAGATTTGTTAAAAAAATGTATTAACTTGAACAATTTTCAGCCATTCCTCTTTTATAACAGTTAAAAATAATTTGAACAGTATTTTGTATTTGTTTTTTAGTGTCCCAACCTACCCCATACAATGTGGCAGATTGGGATATTGGAAAGGTATTTTGTTTCTTTTATTACTCTTTAACTAAATGAGATATTAAGTAGGTTTAATGTTTATAAGAAGCAGATATGATGTCAATATGAGCATGAATACATATTTTTTTTTATTAGCTTTAAAAAAATTCATAAAAATGTTAAACTGAAAAGTGTCCCAAGATACCCAGGTCTCCCCTATTGTAGATTCCCATATATAAGAGAATTTTATATTAATATAATGATAAAAATTTTATTATTAATCTCATATAGTAGATTCTCGTATCCAAAGAATTAATTTAATTTTATCCTTATAATAAAAATTGTATATTAATCTCAGATATTGTAGATACCTATACCCAAACAATTTCATATTAATCTAATGATAAAAATTGTATTATTATTCTCAGATATGTTTGATTCTCTTATCCAAAAGAAATAATTTCATTTTATCCTTATGATATAAATTGTATTATTAATATCAGCTATAACAGTTTCCCTCATACGAAAGAATTTCATGTTAATCTTATGATAGAAGTTGTATCATTAATCTCAAATATGGATGATTCAGGTCTCCAAAAGAATTTCATGTTAATCTACTATTAGAAATTAATTCTATTGTTAAAATTCAGATGCGGTAGATTCCTTTATCTAAAAGAATTTCATGTTATTCTAATGATAAAAATTGTAGTATCCGGTGACATGCTTTTCAAATTCCGATATCTTATCGTGAAATTTTGTACCCCTTTATATGCTTTAGAAATATAATAAATCCTTGAATTTTAAAGCATACGGTCCACAAGTATTTATATAAAAATTTCTTGAAGCTATTGAAAATTCCGTTTTTCTGGGAAATAGATTTTTTGAAGAAGGATAAATGCCGAGAACATCTTATAAAATCTCGTCATAAAATGCCAAAAATATTCAAAGAACGTACCTTTGTTTCACATCGGCAGTTATACACGGGGAAATAAGAATTCTGTATCATATATATACGGTATCCCGTGTCTAAAAGATTTAGAATCAGAATGTAAGGCACTGAAATTTTAAGCAAAGTGAGATGTCCGTGGTGGTGTTTAATATAACACCCACTTCAACATGTAAATTTCAACACAAAATATATTAGACACAGAAAATATTTTATTTGTATTTCGTCTTTCTGTTAAAAATATTTCTCAATCTACATTAAAATATTTTTATCGATTCTATAACAACCATACAAGTTTTAAAACAATTCATCAGTATATTGAGATAATATTTCTGTATGTGAGTATATTTGTGTGTATATATTTTATATATGTTTGTCTTTATACTGTTTTTGTTGTTACTAATAACAGATTATCTAGCATAGCGGTACAATCTCCATAACTCCAAAATTACCAAAACGTCCAAAAGCAATAGAGGGGTCGATAGGTACAAGAAAACGAAAATATGATCCGGGGTTACAGTGTAGGACTCACAATGTGTATTTAATGTATGCATAACTATATACACATATATATGCATATATATATGTTCATGTATACACTATATTGTTAACGGTTATCGGTCACTTGGGATCTTACACATTTTATTGAATATCTAAAAAATAGAGGAGTAATTATCCGTAACCCTCAAGCTTGTAAACAGGATGGTAGAAGTCATATATTTCACCTAATAATTTTTAGCTTTATGACACATGGCGTTGTCCTGTTGGAACATTCGATTTCCAACTGGAAAAACAGAGGACACATAAGGGTGGAATTGGTCCACAATGATATTCAGGAATTATACAAGCGGAAATAAGAATTCTGTATTATATATACGGTATCCCATGTCTAAAAGATTTAGAATCACAAACTGAAGCATTGAAATTTTATGCAAAATGAGATGTCCCGTGGTGGTTATTAATTTCACACCCACTTCAACCTGTAACAAAAATGAGAAAATATATTGTAATATATATTTCGCCTTTCTGTTAAAAATATTTTTTCAATCTGCATTAAAATATTTTTTTTCGATTGTTTAACACTCATAAAAGCTTTAAAACCATTCATCAGTATATTGAGATAATATTCCTGTAAATATATTTGTGTGTATATATTTTACATATGTGTGTGTTTATGTTGATTTTGTTACTAATCCCAGATTGTATGGCATACCTGAAAAATCTCCATAACTCCAAAATTACCAAAACGTCCAAAAGCAATAGAAAGTGCGGAAGTCCAAGCAAACTAAAATATGAGTCGGGGTCACCCTGTCGGCCTCACAATGTGTGTTTATTGTATGCATAAGTATATACACATACATATATATGTATATATATGTACATGTATACACTATATTACCAATGGTGACCGGTCACTTATAATTTTAGACATTTTATTAACCCTCCGAGTGGAACACACCGAGGAAAAAATGTCTTCAAAAAAATACGATAAAGTTTTGTGACCAAAGTCAGTGACCAAAGTGTTCTAGGATTTTTTTACTTCACCCTTTATCGACTAGATTGGAATACGGGAAACCCACCCTCGTTATTGTCCCTTTACTTCCGATTATAAATAGATATATAAATAGACAATATAGATTGTTAATTTTTAATACACTTAAAGTCCGTCAAATTTCGAAGATCATCCCATAAGAAATAATGGATTCTAAAAGTACAAATAAAAATGTTCTTTAAGAGAATGATTTATATTTTTTAACAAAAGTCATCCAAGCTATTTAAGTGGTGCAATTAGAGATACACCTGTTACCGCAAACGAAATACTTCGAAATAGAGATTTACAAAGCCATGAAAAGCTATCAGAGTCTTTATGCCTCATGGGGTAGGGGTGCAGTTCCTAAACAATCGACCTGACTCTCCTATCTCAAAAATCCATGGGGGAAAACACTGGCAGAAATGTACAATACATCCATTTTCGGAATGTTTTTGGAAGTCTAAAATTGTACGTGAAAACCGCTTTGAAGGTTAAATATCTAGAAAAGTACAGGAGTAATTATCCTTAAACCTCAGGCATGTAAACAAGATAGTAAACGTCAAATATTTCACCAAATAATTTTACCCAAAACCCGATAGCGGACAGTCCACATATCGAAAACTAATATGTTTTAGATAACCTTCTAAAAAGGAATGTATGAAATGCTTTGAAATTTTAGCACATTATTAGGATGATTCTTGTAATAACTTAACGTTAATTCTAATGAGGATAGAACTTCTATTCGGGGAGAAATTGGGGTTTTCATGAAAACAATCCCAAATTTCTCCAAGCATTTTGCTAATAATTTGATGAGTTCACAATACAAATTAATGCCATTTTAAGTACTCATGACAAGACATTGTTCATAATACACTGCATTCAGAATTAATAGATAATAAATATTGAAACAATGATGAACGGGTTTACTAAATAATGTTTCACTGAGCTTGCGCTAATGCAACCAAAATAAAATGTGTTCAACGTGTTGGCTAAACTTATGGAGCAACATTTGTGAAAATCCCAAAGTATCATTGGCAATATAGTGTATATACATACACTAAAGAGCAAAACATTATGACCACCAGTCGGAAACGAGTTGGCCCACCTTTGGCGCACAACTCAGCTTCAACTCGCCTTGGCATGGATGTAACAAGTCCTTGGTAGTTGTCCGTAGACAGATTGTAACAGATGTTTAAGCAACGGTCACGAAATTCAGAGAAATTGCGAATTAGTGGTCCTTGAATTTTGAGCTGCCGTCCTATGATTTCCCAATTGTGTTCTAACGGATTGAGATCCGGGGAGTTAGGTGGCCAGAACATTAACTGTACTTCAGCATCATGTTCCTAGAACCACTCCAACACAATGTTAGCTTTATGACATGGTGTGTTGTATTGTTGGAACATTCTATTTCCAGCTGGAAAAACAGAGGACACGTACGGGTGCAACTGGTCCGCAATGATGTTCAGATCCTCTGTAGCTATCCTGGTCTGTTCAACCACAACCACGGATCTCAGAGACGCCCAAGAGAACCTTCCCCAAAACATAATACCGCCACCACTGGCCTGTGTATGACCTACTGTTCATTGAGAGAGCAACTGTTCGCCTGGAAGATGGCGTATCCTGACACGGCCATCGGTGTCATGAATGACAAACCGTGATTCACGATACCAGTCAACTGTCTCCACGGATCCATGGACCAGTTGCAATGTTCCCGAGCACAGTTGGCGATGACGCTTGGTCAGCATTGTGTTGTTAGCTGAACCACTCTCTGGAT
>CM063509.1:43750935-43758435 GCA_032207245.1 Pardosa pseudoannulata
ATATAAACATTTGGGTGTGTATTAATATGCTTTTACGTTTCTGTTCCGATAAATTTTCTTTAATAAAGGAATTAAAATATTATCGATAACACATGAAAATTCTAATTTATGTCTCTATTTAAGGTATACGTTTACGTTAAAAACGTCGTTTTTTGCCAAAAATCTTTTATTTTATTTGTCTATTGTAAAATTTCACCTTTTAGGTTTCTAAATCTGTTTTTGTTTTGTCTCTACGGCATTTTATAGAAAATTTACAGCTATTTAAACATCAGTGACAGATGTCGAAACAAAGCAAAAGTAGCATCTTCGGAACCGGAAGTTGTGAATTTAAAGCATTTTAAAGAGTATTTTTTGGTCAAAACTTTTTAAATTTTCATGAAGATTAGTTTAAACATTTTTCTAGTATTTTTAATAATTATCAACTTGGCAATTAGAAAGTTTTGAAGCAAGAAAGTGTGGGGAATTTTAAACATGTATTTTAGTTTTTTAATAGTTAAAGTTGCTTTCATAAACTTCAAATGCATTTTTCTCAGAACGGTATTTTTAATAAAATGTTGAAACTTGAAATGTGATTTCTCAAAAAGTTCTTAAAATATTGAGTTGAAAATTATTATGAATGCTTTTGATAGTATTTACTTGTGAATGACCTAAAAGCTTTAAATTTGGATTATTTTTAACGATGTTACACTCATAGTTAGATACAAAGGCAATGAAATTTCGTTAAAAATTCAATGTGTATGATTTTTAAGGACCAAAATTTTTTACCAAATGTAAATTCCAAAGCTTTTAGGTGGTTCACTAGTATACGAAATGTGTAAAAAAATATTTAAATAATTTAATTTATTAAAAACTTAGACCTTTTGAAAAAACCTGATTTTTTTACTTAATTTTTCTCATTTATTAGACATATTATAAAAACTTCTAAAGGAATAAATTTAAGTGCAATTGTGTATGATAATATAAAAAATAAATCTAAAAATGTAAAAACATGAACTAGTTTCTACGATTAAAGAAAAAAGTTCTCCGAACGTAGATGTATACCTTAACAAAATATATATATATATATATATATATATATATATATATATATATATACATAATCATCTAAAATAAACAGAATAGTGTTTTAATTAAATTCAAGATGTTTTATTACGTGTATTTTATTACATTAAATACAAGAAATCAATAAAATACTTTAAAAAGTATACATAAAAGAAGTGATTATTGAAGAAGTAGGCTAAAATATTTATTATTGCTTAATAAGACCTCAAAATATTTTTTACAATTTAAAAATCATTTACACAATTAGATTAAACAATATTTATTATAATATATTCCATACAAAATTTTATAAAATTACTAGGATTCTAAAGATTTAAAATTGAATTTAAAGAATCACTTTCCATTTAAGCCATTTATTAAGAAAATTTAATAGAATATATAAACTATGTTCATTGAATGATATGTGATCATTAAGAGAAACTTTAATTTAATGTCACTCCCAGAATGTTATACATATTTTGTATAATTATTTAATTAAATGCAAATCTTAATTTGAGTAAAGGACAAAAGAATAATTATTATATATCCATATTTTTATTTTAATTGTAATTCTCTGAGTAGTATGAAAATTACCTTGAGCTCTATTTATGATATAATTTTTTTTATAGGAATTTACTAGTTTAACCCCTTCCGGTACGATTTAATAATTAAAAACTGTGCGTGAAGTAACCATTTATTTTTTATTTAAAAAACTTGTTTCATTTTACAATTCTTACATATTCCTAATTAAAATCCACTTTTTACATAGTGTTAAATAATATCAGAAAAGGTATAATTAAGAAAATATCAAAGCAAAATATTAATAAGGTATACAGATAATAGTCTTCAAGATAGTGGTACTTTTCAAAACAAAGTGCAAAGGAATACTGAATTGTTTACACCGCTAGGGAGTCTCACTTCTAATTTGATTCTTGTAACACACACGGCCTTTCTTAGTAGGTTTTCTTTTATTCTGACTCATCAATTCGGCAGTGACTTGTACCAAGAAATGCTAAATAAACAATATGCAATAGTGACCTGGTATTTCCACAAGTAACAAAAGTCTTGCTAAATTCAGTATACTAGAAATTTATAAACTAAATTAATTATCATATTTAGCATTAACTTTAGTCGCATGACGAGTGTAGCTCGTCATTGTGCGGTATAGAATGAAAAATCAATGACAAGCTAGACTCGTCATTTTACCGGAAAGGGTTAATTACTATTCACACATCAATAATTAAGTTTTTTTGAAGACTCAGTGATTCCCTGTACCCAGGCCAAATGATATTATAAAGAATTTATGTAAATATTTATCTAAGAGTTATAGACATTTGTAACAATAAGTTAAATTCGGTTCAGCTCTTTATTCTTCTTGCGGTGAGTCATCTTTAAAGACATACCGGAAAAGGCCCGGTTTGAACTTGAAAGAAACTTCGGACTTCTCCCAACCAATAGAATAGCCCGTTAGTTTGACTTTTTTTGTCCCCTCCGTTCGGGAGTGGATCTCTGTTTATTCTCCGCGGGGCAGTTGTGTTTTATTTAGAGGACAAGGTTGTAACCAGAGGAGAGTAGAAGTTAAACGCTGCTGGCATCTGCAGCTTGAGAGATACACCTTTTGAGAAAAATCATCGCCATATTGTTTTTTATGGCCGGCGCCGACTCGAGAGCAGTCTTCTATATCTACAAATAATAAGTTGATTCCAATTGTATTCCTTAGGCATTTATTTAATTGTATAAATTCATTTAATCAAGACTTATTTGTCCATGCGTTTATTAATGAGTATTAATTTCTTCTTTCTCAAACACTAGGCCAACGTAAAATTTTTTAACAACCTTGCAGTATGAAAAAATATAATTACCTTAAAGTGTAATAAACTAAAATTATCGTGCTAAATAGGCTAAAATTCAAACTTGTTAGAAAATAGATTCGTTTAATTTTGTTCGGGTATTTTGGCTTCTCAGTATAATTTTTATGCTTTGTAACACACACACACACACACACACACACACACACACATATATATATATATATATATATATATATATATATATATATATATATATATATATATATATATATATATATATATATATATATATATATATATATATATATATATATATATATATATATATATATATATATATATAAATATATATATATATATATATATATATATATATAATATATATATATATATATATATATATATATATATATATATATATATATATATATATATATATATATATATATATATATATATATATATATGACGGCATGACGGCGTCTAGGGGTAATGATGATAGTAATGACGATACTTTTCTAAAGACAAATCACCTTTAATACACAACACTTCGCGTTACACACACACATATAATATAATTAAAGGATTATCTCCGGTTAATCTATCTCGGTCTCATGGTCGACCTGCGCGTCGGACCTCCGGACCCTCTCTCTCTCTCTGACAGCCTCCTTCCCTAGCACTCAGCAGCGCCATCTATCATCTGTCTCCGAATGGTCTTCACCGGTCCTACAACCGCTCGGGCATCCTGACTGGCAGTGTCCTCACTGACGAAACAGTCCTGGATCTAAAATACTAACTAAAAAACAAAACAAAACAAAACACATAGATCAATAACTTGGATTACAAATTGTCAAACACCACACAAAATAGTCTGAGTTCACTTTTCACTTCTACTATTTAGTCCATGGTTTCATTTGGTCTGCTGATGATGATGTGACATTCGGCCCTTCGTGTTCCCCAATTTTTTCCACACTATAGCGCTCATGCTGTTTAACACTTGTGACTTGATAGGGTCCAAAATATTTCGGTCTTAGCTTCAATTTGCTTCCAAACTGCGTCCTCAATATCGCCACCAAATCTCCGGTTTTGTATTGATGAGCTTCTTTTCGCTTTCTGTTATAAGTTTTGCGGTTTTCCTCTTGTATCTTTAAAATGTTCTTCTTGGCTTCATTTCTAATGTTGTCACGATGTTGATGAAACTGTTCTTGAATTTCTTCCACGAGCAAATTTCTTATAATTGTTTCTTCAGGATTCTTCATTCTGGTTCCCATGAGTAATTCAAACGGTGAATATTTAGTACTACGTGGCGTACTGCAATTCAAAACACGCTGTAGTGAGTCGACATGTTTAAACCATTTCGCAGGATCATCTATGGACATCTTTGTTAATATTGGGATCAGGGTTCTATGGATTCTTTCCACTTGTCCATTTCCTCTAGGTACTCCCGCAGTTATTTGCACATGATCAATTTTCTCTTTAGTACAATATTCCTCAAATTCCTTGGATCTAAATGCTCCTCCTCGATCACTGATAATACGTGACGGATTTCCAAAGGTTTTCTGTTGAAGTTTTAATCTGTCGATAGCTTCCTGTGCTGTAGTATTTTTAGTTGGGTACATTTTAGTTTGGTAAATGCATCAACCACTGTGAATATGTGATTATAATTCTTGTTAGTTGTTGGTAATGGTCCAATAAAATCGACATGGTACGTTGATAATGACGAATCTTCCTTAGGAATGGGATGTAAAAGACCTTCTCCTTTACCTGCCTTCTTATTCACTAATATGCATTCTACACAATTTTTTTATCACGTTCTCAATACACTTTCTCATATCTGGGAAATAATAATTGCGTTTCACCAAGTCCTCAGTCTTTGTAGCAGCGAAATGTCCAAAAGAGTGTGCATTCTTCACGATGTCTACTTGCATCATCTCTGGTACTACCAGCAATTCTTGATCATTAACAACCTTATACAAAACATTGTTATTCAAGATAAATTCAGAAGTTTTGCCTGCTTGTAATAACTTTTTAATTGTTTTTATATATTCGTCACTCTCTTGCGCATGAATAATTTTGTACGTCAATTCATCACTGTTCACGAATAATACCGGGTATCTGCTCAATGCATCAACGTGTTGCATTTGTTTTCCAGGACGATGTACTACCTCATACTGGAATTCTTCTAAGAACAAGGACCACCTCGCAAGCTTTGGCGTAAGCTCCTTTTTGTCAAGAGTCTTTCACAGAGAGCACAATCAGTCAAAATCTTGAATTTGCCTCCCAGTAGATAATTCCGAAACTTTTTTAAAGCCTCTATAATTGCAAGTACTTCAAGCTCATAACTACACATTTTTTCTTCTTGGGCAGAGGTTTTCTTGCTCATATATTGAATAGGATAATAACGCCCGTCATCGTTTTGTTGAAAAAGTATTGCACCTAAACCGAGTTTACTCGCATCTGTGTGTAATTCTAGTTTCGCACCTTCTCTGTAAAGATGTAATATGGGTTCATGTGACAATGCATCTTTCAATCTCTGAAAAGCTACCTTTTGCTCACAACCAAATTCAAAGGGTTTTGAGTCTTGTAACAAGTCACTGAGTGGTCTTGCTATGATAGCATATGAAGGTATGTATTTCCTAAAGTACCCCGTCAACCCCAGGAAACTTTGTACATCCTTAACATTTTTAGGTACTGGAAAGTGACGTATTGCATCGGTCTTTTCCAATGATGGTCTTATGGTTCCGTTCTCAATAATGTGGCCTAGAAAACTAATTTTTTTCTGTAAAAATTGACACTTCTTTAGATTCAACTCGAGCCCATATTTTGAAGCTACTTCCAAAACACGAATCAATCTTTTCTGCGCTTCTTTTTCATCAATAGCTGGGATTATAATGTCATCTAAATAAATAATTAAAGTTCCGTCCCTTAACAGATCTCTAAACACATAATTGATATATCTTTGGAAATAATTGCTACTAATGCACAAGCCAAATGGTACTCTCATGAATTCATACTGTCCTATATCTGTAACAAACGCAGTGTATTTTCTACTCGCCTCGTCCACTTCCACATGGAAAAAAGCATTTTTCAAATCGAGAGTTGTGAATACTCTTCCTCCCTCTAACTTGTCAAGTACCTCTTGAACGATCGGCAATGGGAATCTGTCCCTAATTATTTTTTTATTAAGTTGTCTGTAATCAATACATAAACGCATTGTTTTATCCCGCTTCCTAGTCACTACAATTGGTGAAGAATAATCTGAACAACTTTCTCTAATAATTCCCTTGTTCAGCCATTCGTCGATTTGCGCATTAACTTCCCTTTTTTCAAGTGATGACAATCTACGCGCTCTTTGCCAGACAGGTATTTCATCGCTTAAAACGATCTTCATTTTCAAAGAAGTAGTCTCTGTTTTGTTTGGTTTATAATTTCGAACAAGCGCATGAATTTCATTTTTCAATTTACAGTCGGTAATGTGGGATAAGTCATAAGTGCAGTCTTCAAGTACATCGGCTACTTTCGCTAAAAAAGAAATTGGTGTTTCACTGTTTACCTGATCAATTTGCAAAGGCATGGAATTTTTATCTCGGTTGGATTCACTAAACAAGGTTGAAGCAGCAATCGCCTCTTTTTGACGCAATGACTCATACAGTTTAGGAGGTAAAATGACGTCAGCCACTATTTCACAGCTCGCTCCCAAAACATCCTGAGTTTTACCGGCGCCGTCGAAAGATATCATAAATCTATACACATCTGCCAATCTTTTCTCTCCGAAAACACTAGTCAAAACAATTTGAGAGTGGCGCATCTTTTCAGCGGAAATGAACTTGTTGTTTATTATCATCGAATTCGCACCGCTATCCAAAATCGCGAGTAATTTTTTTCCATCGACATAAATATCTACGTATTGCAATTCGTTGAATAAACATCCATTTTCGGGCAAAGAAGTTACAATACTATTAACGCTGTATTTTTGTCCATTTTTGTTCTCCGTGTTGGATGCCTTTTTAAAACAGTTTCTAGCAAAATGTGGGCCTCCACACACATAGCAGGATACAGGTTCTTTGCTAGATTTTGGGTTTTGCTTATAGAATTGTCTCTGCGCATTAGATGCATGTTCTACCTTCGCGCGGCTTTTGCTATTGGGATCAGTTTCGTTTCTTAAATAAACATTTGAATTGCATCGCGTCTCCTGTAGCGTTTTATTTTTTGACATGAATAAAATATCACAGGATTTACCAAGCTCTTTAGGCGTAAGCCACGAATCTGCTTGATGGATTTTAATATGAGAAGCCGTTTCTTGGTCGAGTGTGTCTAAAATTTTATCGCTAACGATCAAATCACAAAGAGTTTCAAAAGTAGTTACGTTTCTAATTTTTAGATAATATTGAAACATGGCACTCAAACGTGTAGCAAACTGTACATGCGTTTCATTAACTTGCCTTCTGGCTTTTCTAAAATTAAGTAAGCATTCTTGTGCTGTTGGCTGAAATTCTTTCATCACCAACGCTTTCACTACTTCATAGTTATTTATTTCGTCATCCTTCACGTAAAGCAAAATACTATGCGCGTTCTCTCCGAGAATATTGATAAGGATTTCGGCTTTTAATTTATCCGGGACATTCTTAACTGTAAATGCTCGTTCCAA
>CM063509.1:43770935-43795935 GCA_032207245.1 Pardosa pseudoannulata
CTTATGGATGTTTAATTGCCACCAACTTAAATAGCATGTTGCCACTATTGGGGCTAAAAACTATCTCCAACAAAAACGAGAGCACCCCGAATTGTATTTTTACCAATTACGTGACTTTCTTTTACTCTCTACAAGAAAATAAAAAAAGAGAAAATCTTCATACGGGAAAAACTACTTCTATAACAGTAGAATATTTTACAAAATGTTGTTAAAAAGCATAAGGAAGATCCAAAAATTCATTCTAATGTCTTAAATTAACTCTTTATATCATATGATTTATTACTAATGGGGGAACAAGTGGTAGAAATCATTTACCCTTTTCATTACTCTAGTAATTGTGCCGTCTTTTGATTAGACAGATGAAATGAACCGTCACTAATGTCTATTATATTTAATTACTAGTCACATATTACTCTTATTTAACACGTTTTCATCTTAACGTGCATATGTCATTAAATATTCTATGAACGGGAATAAAACGATTTTCTCCTTGTCGAAATAAAACGTTTAATTTTTTTGCCTGGCTATCTTAATTTAATTAAAGTTTATTTATTACAAAAAAGCACTAAACAGAAAGTGTTAATTGAGACTCTAATAGAAGAATATTTATATAAATAAAAACATGTGCTACACATACAGTAGAAAATTATAGTTATTAAAGCACATTTCTATCTATTACCGTCTATATATAATATATCAAAATTTTTTACTTTAATATTTTCTTAAAACCTCCTTTCTTATATTTTAATTCCTTCATATCGTTTTTCCAGCCTTTAAATATCTTAATCAAAGGAGTGTCCTCGACTTAAAATTTTTCGATATATTTCTCAAAGCTTTCTTTCCTATGGATGTAAATTTTCTGTCTATAAGCACGTTTTCCAGCTGTCGCCGTCAAATGGTTCCGCTTTTTCCCTGATTTTAACAGTTTAACTGAAGAAATAAGGGTTTGAAATAATGGCATTAGACGTTCGAAAAGTGAGAAAGGGGTGGACTTCGAACATTTTAAAGACGACAGTATTTTTTGGTGTAATATGAAGCATATTTATAAAAATATATTTTTGTATCGGATCGGTTGTATAGGAGAATATATACTTTCTCGTTTTGAATTTTCTTAAACTTAACTCATCAAGAATCCAATATGGATGACTATATTCATCCCAGATCCAAACGCTTCATAAATTTGAGAACAGATGGAGAGATAATTTAGGCATTTATAAAAAAGGATGATTTATATTGCCTTTGTATTGTTCATAAGGATATTTATTACCACCATCTTAAATGGCATGTTATCACTATTAGCACTAAAAATATCGCCAACAAAAAAGGGGGCACCACGAACTGCATTTTACCTATTATGTCACTTTCTTTTACTCTCTACAAGAAAATGAAAAAAGAGAAAATCATCATGCGTCAAAAATCACTTCTATAACAGTTGAATATTTTATAAATTATTGTTACAAGGCATTAAGGAAGAAACAAAATATCATTGTAATATCTTAAATTAACTCTTTATATCATATGATTTATTTAACTAGTGGGAGAATTCATTTACCCTTTTCATTACTCTCGTAATTGTGCCGTCTTTTGATTAGACAGATGAAATGGATCGTCACTAATGTCTATTATATTTAATTATTAGTCACATATTACTCTTATTTAACAGGGTTTCATATCAACGTGCATATATCATTAAATATTCTATGAACGGTAAAAAACGATTTTATCCTAGTCGAAAGAAAACATTTAATTTTTACGCCTGGTTATCTTAATTTAATTAAGGATTATTTATTAGAAAAGAAACTAAAAGGAAAGTGTTAATTGCATTTCAAATAGAAGAATATTTATCTAAATAAAAACATGTATCTAAATAAAAACATGCAGTAGAAAATTATAATTATTTTATAAGTATTTATAAAAGCCTATTTTATCGATTACCATATATAAGTAATATATCAAAAGATTTTAACTTTAATATTTCCTGAAAAACTTCTTCTCTCCCATTCTAATTCCTTAAAATGTTTTTCCCATCATCTAAATATCTTAATCAAAGGAGTGCCCTCGACATAAAGTTCTTTCGATATAACAAAGCTTTCTCTCCTATAGATTTAAATTTTCTGTCCATTCAACAAGTTTTCCAGCTGTAGCCGGCTTACTTTATCTTAACAGTTTAACCGAAGAAATAAGGGTTTGAAATAATGGCATTAAAAGCTCGAAAAGTGGGGAAGGGGTGGATTTCGAACATATTAAATACGACAGTATTTTTCACTGTGATATGAAGCATATTTATAAAAATATATTTTGAATCGGAATATATATTTTCTCTTTTTGAATTTAAACCTAACTCATCAATAATCCAATATAGGTGATTATATCCATCCCAGATCCAAACGCTTCAAAAATTTGAAAAAATATGGAGAAATAACTTAGGATTTTATTATAGAGGATGCTTTATATTACCTTTGTATTGTTCTTATGGATGTTTATTGCTACCATCTTAAATGGCATGTTGTCACTATTTTCGCTAAATATATCGCCAACAAAAAAGGGGGCACAGCGAACTGCATTTTTTCCGATTATGCCTTACATTATTGCCTTTTAATCTCTGGGAGAACATAAAAACAGAGAAAATCTTCATCCTTCAAAAATCACCTCTATAAGAGTAGAATATTTTATAAAATGTTGTTATAAGGCATAAGGAAAATCAAAAAACCATTGTAATATCTTATATTTACTCTTTATATCTTATGATTTATTTAACTAGTGGGAGAAATCATTTACCCTTTTCATTACATTTAGTAATTGTTCCGTCTTTTGATTAGACAGATTAAATGAATCGTCACTAATGTCTATTATATTTAATTACTAGTCACATATTACTGTTATTTAACATGTTTTCAGCTTATCGTACATATGTCATTAAATATTCTATGAACGGGAAAAAAAGATTTTCTAATAGTTGAAAGAAAACATTTAATTTTTACGCCTAATTATCTTAATTTAATTAAGGATTATTTATTAGAAAAGGAACTAAACGGAAAGTGTTAATTGCATTTCTAATAGAAGAATATTTACTTAATGAAAACATGTGCTGCACATCCAATAGAAAATTATAACTGTTTTATAAGTACTTTAAAAAAACTTTTCTATCGATTACCATACATATGTAATATATCAAAATTATTTAAATTTAATATTTCTTTTAAAACCTCCTCTCTCCTATTCTAATACCTATAGTTTCTCTACACCTATATTAATGCTATAGTTCCTTTTATAAACTTCCACCTTATATGAGGAGCGTGTTGTGTCTGGAATACGATTTGAGAGTCATATCGAATTTGCATTTCTACATATAAGAAAATTTGGAAATTCGCCTATATATAACGATGATCCAGCTCTACTATACTATACTATAGTATAACATAGTATAGTATATATCAGTACAGTATACATCCTTCGACGTACAGGTTTTTCTTATAGCAGAACAATTTCTTTAAAGAATGTTTCTTTTCCTGTGTACCGAGAAACTTTGTCTAAGATGCTGGCTCCTTCTGATTAGTGGAATAAAATTCTAAGTCCTGGTTCGGGGCTAAATTTTTAAGACCAGACTCTGAAGCGAGTTATATTACTTCCTGAGCAGTCGGCTCACTAGTGAATTATTCGTTCGATCACTTTTATTAGAAAGGAGAGATTTTGGCTATCTACGGAGATGTGCAGGCACAGTTTCCGGTGCTACAAAAAAAAAGCTATATCTTCTTTCATAAACTTTCGTCTTATAGAAAGAGCGTGCGGTGTCTTGAATACGATTTGGAAGACATATCGAATTTGCATTTCTACTTATACCAAAATTTGCAAATTTGCCTTTATATAACGATGATACAGAACCAGCTGTATTATACTATAGTATACTATAGTATAGCATATATCAGTACAGAATGCATTATTCATATATATATATATATATATATATATATATATATATATATATATATATATATATATATATATATATATATATATATATATATATATATATATATATATATATATATATATATATATATATATATATATAATATATATATATATATATTATATATATATATATATATATATACATATACATATATATACATATACATATATATATATATATATATATATATATATATATATATATATATATATATATATATATATAATATATATATATATATATATATATATATATATATATATATATATATATATATATATATATATATATATATATATTTGTGTGTGTGTCAAGTGTTAAAAACATTTTTCAAGTTTTGGATTTACAGTGTTAAAACATGACAACATCTGTCAGATCGTCTAGTATATAAATAAAATGTGTGATGTGTATTAAAA
This sequence comes from Pardosa pseudoannulata, assembly GCA_032207245.1. Lineage (NCBI taxonomy): Eukaryota > Metazoa > Arthropoda > Arachnida > Araneae > Lycosidae > Pardosa > Pardosa pseudoannulata. Next base: position 43,775,325 of record CM063509.1, read on the forward strand.
TTCTTGATTATATTTTTATATTTTTCTTTATTAAATGTCTTTATCTGCATTCTGTCCATTAATAAATTTTACTGTCTTTCCAGGTGTAAAACGAGGAAATGTAAATTACTGCGTTACCAGTAAAAGTTCATTAAATCTCGACCACTAAGTTTGTATTGCTTTTTTAGATGTTTTTACTGCTTGCTTAGGCTTAAGATAAAAGCGCATCAGTTTCTATTTCAGCAGACAGTACAAATCCTACAAATAAGACATTATAGCTTCTTCTGTGGGATTTTCTTTAGAAAAGATTTATATACTGTTCTTCTATTGTTCAAATATATTCGGGTTAAAATAATTTGCAGGGACTATTCTATCCATCGTATATTTATCAGAAAATTATGATAATAGACGTATTACGTAATATGTCTTTAAAATTTACAGATTGTTCAAACAATTAAATCTGAAATAAAGCAGATAAATCTGAATTTCCAAAAGTTAATATGAAATCATTCCTAACTGTCCTAAATATTAGGTTTTAGTATAAAATCTGCTTTATTGTAATTTTCAGTTTTTTATAAAGTAAACACCGTTCTTACTTTATCTTTTAAATAATAAGATCAGACATGGTAGATTCTCGTATCCAAAAGAATTAATTTTATTTTATTTTGATAAAAAATTATTATTAATCTCAAGCATGGTAAATTCCCGTATCCAAAAGATTTAATTTCATTTTATTCATATGATAAAAAAATTATTATTAACCTCAGATATGGTAGATTCCCGAATCCAAAATAATTTCTTGTTAATCGTATCATAAAAGTTGTGTTATTAATTTCAGATATTGTAGATTTCCATATCCAAATTAATTTCTTTTTAATCGTATCATAAAAATTGTGTTACTAATCTCAGATATGGTAGATTCTCCTAATCAAATGAATTAATTTCATTTTATCCTTATGATAAAAATTGTATTATTAATCTCAGATTTGGTAATTTCCATATCCAAAAAAATTTCTTGTTAATCGTATCATAAAAATTGTATTACTAATATCAGATATGGTAGATTCTCCTAATCAAATGAATAAATTCATTTTATCCTTATGATAAAATTGTATTATTAATCTCAGATATGGTAGATTTCCATATCCAGAAGAATTTCATGTTAATCTTATCCTAAAAGTTTTGTTATTAAGCTCAAATATTGTAGATTCCCGTATCCAAAAGGATTTCATTTTAATCTAATGATAAAAATTGTATTATTAACAGTAGATTGCCCAAGGCAGTCATTTTGACTGTTTTTTAATTTCAATTAGAAAAACAATTATGAAATATAATGACACAATTTCTTAGAATTTGGTGACTTTTTCTATAACATATAAATGGGTTTATGAATAATTGTAGTTACTTCCGCCCTCCTTTATTATATAATATTAAAAATTAATTTTAAACAAATTTCTTTACATATTTGTTATTTTTTCACAATGCAGTCATTTTGACTGTTTTTGGGCAATATAGGTATACAAGAAATCTCGGGCAATCTAGTGTTAATATCAGCTGTTGTAGATTCCCTTATCCAAAAGAATGTCATGTTAATCTAATGATAAAAATTGTATTATTAATCTCAGATATGGTAGATTTCCATATACAAAAGAATTTTATGTTATTATAAAAATAAAAATTGTATTGTTAAGCTTAGATATGGTAGACTCCCCCATCGAAAATAATTTCATATTAATCTTACCATAAAATTTGTGTTATTAATATCACATATCGTAGATTACCATATTCAAAAGAATTTTATGTTAATCTAATGATAAAAATTGTATTATTAATCTCAGATATGGTAGATTCTCGTATCCAAAAGAATTTTAAGTTAATCTTATCATAAGAATTGAGTTATTAATCTCAGATAGAGGAAAGTGAGGCACCTTGGGACACCTTTATTTTCAGGCTTTAATTTGCAGCCAGGAATTAGTGCTGATGTGTATTGATAGATGACATTACTCTTCACTTCTCAAAGACTTTTGATGAAGATAGTGCTTATAGGTAAGGAACAATGTCATTTTCTTTGTTTTGAATAACCCAAAATTACATCAATGTGCATTTTAAAAAGTATTTTTTTTAATTTAAAAATTTAAAAAAAAGTATTGTTATGAAAGATTATTCATTTATTATTATTTCTATGCTAATAAATAAACTGCATTGTTAAACCTAACTGTATAGTAGTTACCAAAAGATACTATGTAAAATGGGGCAGGTTGGGACACACATAGACGGGGCACCTTGGGACACTTTAAAAAGTGTAAACAAATATCAATTCAAGCAAAATAATTAATATTTTGGTGCCTAATTTTTAATTGATGATTTAACATGTCAAAATATTAATTTATTAACCTTTTTTTGTTTCAGAAAAAATGGTGAGAACAACAAAAACAAACAGAAAGTATTCTGCTGTAAAATCTCATATTCTTGTGAAGTTAAACACTCCTAAAGAAACAATAGGTCAAAGGTGCATTTTGTTAGATTTTAAAGAAGAATTTGCTGGCATCAAATATAAGATTTGTAAAAAAAAATGCATTAACTTGAACAATTTTCAGTCATTTCTCTTTTATAAGAGTTAATAAAAATAATTTGAATAGTATTTTGTATTTGTTGTTTAGTGTCCCAACCTACCCCATACAGTGGGGCAGGTTGGGACATTGGAAAGGTATTTCATTTCTTTTATTACTCTTTAACTAAATGAGATATTAAGTAGGTTTAATGTTTATAAGAAGCAGATATGATGTCAATATGTGCATGAATACATATTTTTTTTAATTAGCTTTAAAAAAAATCATAAAAATGTTAAACTGAAAAGTGTCCCAAGATACCCAGGTCTCCCCTATTGTAGATTCCCATATATAAGAGAATTTTATATTAATATAATGATAAAAATTTTATTATTAATCTCATATAGTAGATTCTCGTATCCAAAGAATTAATTTAATTTTATCCTTATAATAAAAATTGTATATTAATCTCAGATATTGTAGATACCTATACCCAAACAATTTCATATTAATATAATAATAAAAATTGTATTATTATTCTCAGATATGGTTGATTCTCGTATCCATAAGAATTAATTTCATTTTATCCTTATGATAAAAATTGTATTATTAATATCAGCTATAACAATTTCCCTCATCCAAAAGAATTTCATGTTAATCTTATGATAGAAATTGTACCATTAATCTCATATATGGTAGACTCAGGTATCCAAAAGAATTTCATGTTCATCTACTATTAGAAATTAATTCTACTGTTAAAACTCCGATGTGGTGGATTCCCTTATCTAAAAGAATTTCATGTTAATCTAGTGATAAAAATTGTAGTATCCGGTGACATGCTTTTAAACTTCCGGAATCTTATCTGAAATTTCTGTACCCCTTTATATGCCTAAGAAATATAATAAATTCTTGAATTTTAAAGCATACGGTCCACAAGTATTTATATAAAAATTTCTCCCAGCTATAGAAAATTCCGTTTTTCTGGGGAATAGATTTTTGAAGGATGGATAAATGCCGTGAACATCTTATAAAATCTCGTCATAAAATGCCCAAAATATTCAAAGAACGTACTTTTGTTTCGCATCGGCAGTTATACACGCGGAAATAAGAATTCTGTATTATATATACGGTATCCAATGTCTAAAAGATTTAGAATCACAAACTGAAGCATTGAAATTTTATGCAAAGTGAGATGTCCCGTGGTCGTGATTAATTTCACACCCACTTCAACCTGTAACAAAAATGAGAGAATATATTTTAATATATATTTCGCCTTTCTGTTAAAAATATATTTCAATCTACATTAAAATATTTTTTTTCGATTGTGTAACAGTCATACAAGCTTTAAAATCATTCATCAGTATATTGAGATAATTCCTGTAAATATATTTGTGTGTATATATTTTACATATGTGTGTGTTTATGTTGATTTTGTTACTAATCCCAGATTGTATGGCATACCTGAAAAATCTCCATAACTCCAAAATTACCAAAACGTCCAAAAGCAATAGAAAGTGCGGAAGTCCAAGCAAACTAAAATATGAGTCGGGGTCACCCTGTCGGCCCCACAATGTGTGTTTATTGTATGCATAAGTATATACACATACATATATATGTATATATATATATATGTACATGTATACACTATATTACCAATGGTGACCGGTCACTTATAATTTTAGACATTTTATTAACCCTCCGAGTGGAACACACCGAGGAAAAAATGTCTTCAAAAAATATGATAAAGTTTTATTGTGTCAGTGACCAAAGTGTTCTATGATTTTTTACTTCACCCTTTATCGACTAGATTGGAATACGGGAAACCCACCCTCGTTATTGTCCCTTTACTTCCGATTATAAATAGATATATAAATAGACATTATAGATTGTTCATTTTTAATACACTTAAAGCTCGTTGAATTTCGAAGATCATCCCATAAGAAATAATGGATTCTAAAAGTACAAATAAAAATATTCTTTAAGAGAATGATTTATATTTTTTTACAAAAGTCATCCAAGCTATTTAAGTGGTGCAATTAGAGATACACCTGTTATCGCAAACGAAATACTTCGAAATAGAGATTTACAAAGCCATGAAAAGCTATCAGAGTCTTTATGCCTCATGGGGTAGGGGTGCAGTTCCTAAACAATCGACCTGACTCTCCTATCTCAAAAATCCATGGGGGAAAACACTGGCAGAAATGTACAATACATCCATTTTCGGAATGTTTTTGGAAGTCTAAAATTGTACGTGAAAACCGCTTTGAAGGTTAAATATCTAGAAAAGTACAGGAGTAATTATCCTTAAACCTCAGGCATGTAAACAAGATAGTAAACGTCAAATATTTCACCAAATAATTTTACCCAAAACCCGATAGCGGACAGTCCACATATCGAAAACTAATATGTTTTAGATAACCTTCTAAAAAGGAATGTATGAAATGCTTTGAAATTTTAGCACATTATTAGGATGATTCTTGTAATAACTTAACGTTAATTCTAATGAGGATAGAACTTCTATTCGGGGAGAAATTGGGGTTTTCATGAAAACAATCCCAAATTTCTCCAAGCATTTTGCTAATAATTTGATGAGTTCACAATACAAATTAATGCCATTTTAAGTACTCATGACAAGACATTGTTCATAATACCCTGCATTCAGAATTAATAAATAATAAATATTGAATCCATGATGAGCAGGTTTATTTAATAATGTTTAACTGAGCTTGCGCGAATGCAATCAAAATGTATTGTGTTTAATGTGTTGGCTAAATGTTTGGAGCTACATTTGTGAAAATCCCAAAGTATCATTGGCAATATAGTGTATATACATACACTAAAGAGCAAAACATTATGACCACCAGTCGGAAACGAGTTGGCCCACCTTTGGCGCGCAACATAGCTTCAACCCTTGGCATGGATGCCACAAATCCTTGGTAGATGTCCGTAGACAGATTGTACCAGATGTTTAAGCAACGGTCACGAAATTCAGAGAAATTGCGAATTGGTGGTCTTTGAACTCTGAGCTGCCGTCCTATGATTTCCCAATTGTGTTCTAACGGATTGAGATCCGGGGAGTTAGGTGGCCAGAACATTAACTGTACTTCAGCATCATGTTCCTAGAACCACTCCAACACAATGTTAGCTTTATGACATGGTGTGTTGTATTGTTGGAACATTCTATTTCCAGCTGGAAAAACAGAGGACACGTACGGGTGCAACTGGTCCGCAATGATGTTCAGATCCTCTGTAGCTATCCTGGTCTGTTCAACCACAACCACGGATCTCAGAGACGCCCAAGAGAACCTTCCCCAAAACATAATACCGCCACCACTGGCCTGTGTATGACCTACTGTTCATTGAGAGAGCAACTGTTCGCCTGGAAGATGGCGTATCCTGACACGGCCATCGGTGTCATGAATGACAAACCGTGATTCACGATACCAGTCAACTGTCTCCCACGGATCCATGGACCAGTTGCAATGTTCCCGAGCACAGTTGGCGATGACGCTTGGTCAGCATTGTGTTGTTAGCTGAACCACTCTCTGGATTCAGTTTTGCTTTACTACGCAAGACAGTCTCCGAAGAGTTTTTTCTTTGATAGCTTGTGGACATCCAACACCATGTCATACTGGTATAATGTTTTGGCTCTTCAGTATATATATATATATATATATATATATATATATTATATATATATATATATATAATTATATATATATATATATATATATATATATATATATATATATATATATATATATATATATATATATATATATATATATATATATATATATATATATATATATATATATATATATATATATATATATATATATATATATATATATATATATATATATATATATATATATATATATATATATATATATATATATATATATATATATATATATATATATATATATATACATATATATATATATATATATATATATATATATATATATATATATATATATATATATATATATATATATATATATATATATATAGATATATATATATATATATATATATATATATATACATATATATATATATATATATATATATATTATATATATATACATACATATATATATATATATAATATATATATATATATATATATATATATATATATATATATATACATATACATATATATATACATATATATATATATATATATACATATATATATACGTACATACATACATACATATATATACGTACATATATACATACATATACATACATACATACATATATATACATACATATACATACATATATACGTACATATGCATATATATACATATATATATACACATATATATAGACATACATACATATATATATATATATATATATATATATATATATATATATATATATATACACATATATATACACATATATATATACATATATATATATATATATATATATATATATATATATATATATATATATAATTACTGTTTAAAACCAAATTTGGTAAGAATATTTTCCAGAGTAATCTATCTATTAAATAAAAAATTGATAGCTTTGTTAGTTCAACTTACAAGATATAGAAAATCAATTAGTCTTCAAATTAAACTACCTGGCTAACATATATTTTTCCAATTGCATAAGTAATTTATTGTAATTTATAGTACATGTGAGAAATCATCTCTAAAATTTTATGGCAAAATTTTCTACAGAAAATGTTCATTGTTGTAACAAGTATTTCCATGAAACGTTCTTCCACGCATAGTAAAATATTCAGTTTTACTTGAAAATAGGATATATAATAGACGGCGGAAGCCGTATAAAGGCCTTATAAAAATCTTGGAGCGAAATAATCCAAAAATATTCTAAGAAAAATCTTTTCTTTAAATGCAAATTTTATGAAAAAGAATTGCAAATAACACTTATGTTGCCTTAATCTAAAGAATATCCTGTCTGAATGTAGGTAATTGATTATTATACTTAAAATGACATTCCTTTATTTAATGTGTAAGTCCGAGCTTTTATAAAGAGTCATTATTTTCTTTTGGGTCATTATGGTATAGTATTTTACTAAATAACAGCAAATGATACTAATTTCAATACATCGGCGGCATAATGTAAAAACAGTACAAACACACACTCATACATATATTGTCACGAAGATTCGAATGAATACACTGCTTAACTTAACAGATGAATTTATTGAAGCTAAGTAACAACTCGCAACTTTAGAAGATCGAGAAGTTGACTACAGCTAGTGAGTATCAGCTTTTATACCCGAACAGAATATTCAAGAAATAACTAATTTACATATTAAAGAAAGATCTAGAATGTTCGAGAACATAAGGAAACGATAAATAACATTTTAAAATTAAAAATCCGAACTTTGGATCAACCGCCATGGCAAGCATCGAACCCACAATTTTAGGGTCTGGATCTCGAGCTTTGACCATTCGGTCACTGATCTCGTACATGGAGCTTCTTTATGCGGCATTGCTCCTTTTTAAAAAACAGCGACTCGCTGCTATTTAGATCTGGGACGTGTCAAAGGTCCCTTTTAAATTTGTTTTTCCTTCTTTTCTGGAAGAACGACACCTGGATTTCGTCCATCTTCATTTTCGGTCTGCTTCGTCGTATCATGGTACGGCTTCATACGTAAAACATGGACAACGTCTTTTGATTTTCTTTTTCGGGAGGCAGAATCGAAATCTCGCACTTCATAGGTAACGTTGGATAAAAGGCGCAACACATGATAGGGACCAAAATACCTCCTTAAGAGCTCCTCTGAACGACCGACCTTTCGGACCGGGGTATAAACCCATACGAGCTCTCCAGGACTATAAGACACCACTCGGTGCTTAGAGTCATAACGTCGAAGTTCTTTATGTTGCTCTCTCAGAGTATGCATTCTAGCCAACTGTCTCGACTCTTCTGCTCTGGAAATAGTCTTGGCTATGTAATCGTTGGTTACATCATCAGAGCAGAATGGAAACATCTGTACAGCGTTGTTTTGGCTTCACGTCCATGGAGTCGGTAGAACGGTGTGAATCCTGTTGTCTCCTGCTTAGCAGTGTTATAGGCGAACGTCTCAAATGGTAGAATTTCGTCCCAGTTGCTCTGTTCGGTGTCCACATACATGGACAACATATCGGCTAGTGTTTTATTAAGGCGCTCCGTCAACCCATTTGTCTGGGGATGATACGACGTCGTCATGCGATGGTCGATATTGCACAATTCGACGAGAGCAGAAACAAGTCTGGATTGAAAAACGGCACCACGATCTGTAATAATGACTCGAGGAGTCCCATGTTTCTGAAAAATCTCTTAGCAGGAACTTGGCTCTTTCTTCGGCTTCAGCAGTTGGTAAAGCTCTAATTATTGCATAGCCCGTACAGTAATCGGTGCAGACTGCGATCCATGCATTTCCATTGGCAGATTTAATAAATCTCCCAAGCAGATCTATCCCAATTCGATGAAAAGGTGCGACAGTAGGAGGAGAAGAAATGTTAATACTGGTGATAAAAGTTCCATTGCAACAAAAAATAATCGATGATTATAATTAAAATTAACACTTATGTACCTAATTTATTATTTAATCCAAATATAAAGAAATTTTTTTTGCTTAATATCTACTTCCAGTGATAAAATGTATGAAAATAATGTAGATGATATTTATATAATTTAAAATAAGAAATGATTAAATGAGATGATTAAATGAATGGCATCATAATGCTAGAAAAAATTTGGTTTTCATCTACTTATAATGTGATAAATTGATGAATTTAATCATCTCCTGCTCTTAACTGGGAAACATAAGGCTTGAAATAATGCTATTAAATGATCTAGAAGAAAATAAGGGGTTGATTTGGAACGTTTTTGAATTCACTTTGAATTTTGCTAACCCTAACATTACTAACACAATATTGATGTGTCTACCCATTCCAGGTCCGACCACTTCATAAATTCGAGGACATACGGACAGATAGTATAGGCTATTATTATATAAGGGATATGTGTATAGACATATATGTATATATATATATATATATATATATATATATATATACATATACATATATATATATATATATATATATATATATATATATATATATATATATATATATATATATATATATATATATACATACATATACATACATATACATACATATACATACATATACATACATATACATACATATACATATATTTATATGTAAATCAATTTTTCAAATATGTGTGCATACGCGTACATTTATCTGTAAAAAAAAGTAAACCACAATACGAATTAATTAAACATTACTTATTCTACATAAATTAATATTCAATAATAATAATTATTTCTAAATTGTGGGATAAATGAATTATATTTATGGATCAGGGATCTAAAAATATTGAAAAGAAAGGTATATCAATGCCATAAAAGAGAACTTTTCAAATTTAAAAAAAAGTTTTATTGAGCTGAAGTATATATTTAAAGCCCTGAAAAGAATAGATTTTTAGGTATTCAACATTCGTTTCCTATTGTAAATTGTAAAACCAATTTTTACATTTTATATCCGAAACAAGCCCATCTAATAATGTATATTACTTCTGCAATTCCATTTTTGATATTTTCTCTTAGATACCGTATGGTGAAAAAGGAATATAAAAAAGAATGTCTTACTTATTGGATAAAATATTTTTGTGCGTATTTTAAAGTCAGTGCAGGGATGCCTTCCGTTGCCATCTTCTTACAGTTTATTCCAGTTTAAGAGTGGAATTTTAAACTAAACGCATGAAAGCTTTATCACGGGTAGGAAACCTAACCGTTAAGGTAGAAGATATTTATGAAAATTCTTCTTTTAGTCTTATACAACACACAAAAGTTTCTGCTATTGGGGTATTGAATTTTTTTACGAGATTTTATTCTCTTGATCAGAGTTTGCATAAAATTTCGTACTTGAAGATATTCTAAAAATATATGCATAAAGGGTATTCGAAATCTTGTGGGATATTGATAGCTACTTTTCAGGCATTCGTATATTTATAGAAAAATCTTTTGTATCAATGCTAGAAGAAAGAAGATTATTTTAACTAGAAAAAGATAAAGTATAATACCTTCTATTTTGTGTTCTTACTGGATATAAATATGAACGGACATTGAGATTAAGTATAATTATATTGTTGGTATTTAATGTGTTAATATACATATATACAGAAAGGTAGTATTAACACATAAACGTGTGTACATACACACACATACACACACACTCTCTTTGTAATCAAAGCTTTATAAGCAGCAGCACGACCACGAAAACCAAGCATATGTATTTCCTTACAGATGGTATTCATTGAAACAATACTCCCGAATGCCTGATGAAACTCCTCGCGGATGAGGACAATTTTTGGGTGCTGTTCTTCTGAATTTCTCTGGACAGCACTCATCGGTCTCTATCTCCCACTTTTCTTGGTGTGTCGACTCGGAGCACATTCTGACAATCACTACTCATCTTCCACTTCTTAATCACTTAACTCACTGTCGAATTTGGGTAATTTAGATCGCTAGATATGTCCCTTAAGGATCAGCCACATTTATGATACACGATAATTATATCTTTTTTCAAATCAAGGAGATCCGAACTGCTCGGCATCTTGCATGTGACTAATGCCGATGCTGTTTCCTACACGATGTATACCGTCGGAGGCGGTGGCGTACCTCAGTACTGCATATATCGTCATTTTCATAGCTGTCTAAATATTTATGGATAGACAGTGTGTACTGATTATTTATATATTGTTTTTATAACAAATTAGAAACGTCCACTCGCATGACGTCTATGATGATACCTTCCATTGATGTTACAAAATTTGTCACCAATGTACCTTACGCATGAATAAATAAGCTGTACATAATGCATTTATGTAAGTCTTACAACCTTATTTTTGCATTCTTTTATACATCTCATCCAAAGTAGCTCGATGATATTGATGCAACCAACAGGTCATTTGTAGTAAGTCTCATTTGGCCAAGTTTATGTTCATGTGCGTCAATATTTGTGTCAAACAAAAAACAATGTGAAGTCTTAAAAAAGTCATAACAAAGAGGATTATGTAATTAACCCCAGAAAATCGCTTTTTCGCTATAAAAATATATTAGAAACTATATTAGTTTCGTTTGAATATTGCTCCAACGGGCTTATCTTCAGATAGTGACTGCTGTACTTTATCGGGATGAAGTGCTAAAAAACGACTGTGCTGTTTTTTATTAAAAAAAAATTTTTTTTTTTTATTTTTTTTTTTTTTAAAAAAAAAAAAAAATTTTTTATAAAATGTTTTTTATTTTTTTTTTTTTTTTTTTTTTTTTTTTTTTTTTTTTTTTTTTTTTTTTTTTTTAAAAAAAAAAAAAAAAAAAAAAAAAAAGGAGTATCAGTTTGTCTTATTTTCATTATAATGTGTTATATTGTCAATAGCAGAATTCCATGATCTTTTAAGACCGTTTAGAGATGAATGATTTCCGATCCATCCAGAGGTCATAATATGAGTTCAACCGAAAAGCATTAAAATTTTTGGTATGTTCCTAGATCATGCTGTGTTTAGATGTTTCAACCCTTCAGCTTAACGCAGTTACTATCCCCACCAATAATTAACATTAAACTACCTGGGTAGAGTAGAACTCTGTAGAAATGTTTATTAACATTATAAAATGCTTTGTCACAAACGGTAAAATGCCTGCTTGGCGTATGGAATTACGTTATTGTGGTCACTTTTGTTTGATTTTTTCTACAACCATTTTTTTATTAAATGCAGTTTCTCTTATTGGTATAATATATGTATTTTAATATTACAGTAACATTCGTATATATGTATGTATTCTGTAATATTCTGTAATTCCTTTGTTTTGATTTATACAAAATCATTTTACTTACTGTCCTGCAAATTTTAGTGTGAATCATAACTGTACATGAGACCTTACAGTATTTAACTTACATGAAACTTAACAGTGAGATAAAATACATTTTGTATTGAATACATATAAATATATATAAAGTATTTATATATATACATATGCATACCTATACACACATTTATATATAAATATATATATATATATATATATATATATATATATATATATATATATATATATATATATATATATATATATATATATATATATATATATATATATATATATATATATATATATATATATATATATATATATATATATATATATATATATATATATATATATATATATATATATATATATATATATATATATATATATATATATATATATATATATATATATATATATATATATATACATATATATATATATATATATATATATATATATATATATATATATATATATATATATACATATATATATATATATATATATATACATATACATATATATATAATATATATATATACATATATATATATATATATATATATATATATATATATATATATATATATACATATACATATATATACATATACATATATACATATATATATATATATATATATGTATATATATTTATTTATTTATTTATATATATATAATCATTGACATTAAAAATTACACAGAGGATAAAAAAACTATCATTTAGTTTTCCTACGCTACCTGGACAAAAAGAATCTGATTACAGTTACCAATGCCTTTCAACTTATTCCGGTTTAAAAGTGCGGAATAATGCACAAAATGAATGAATACTTTATCAAACGGTCTCATCTTAAAAACCAGAATGCAAGATTTTTATGAGAATAATGCTTTTAGTTTCCGAATACAATGCGTAACGGCTTTAAAGATGGGATATAAGATTCTCTATGGACTTTTCCTCTCTACACAAAATATTGCACAAAATTCTCTACCTGCGGATTTCTGTGAAATCTTACAAAAATGCCTTTGTATAAAGATATACTGATTCTTTTCTTCTACGGATTATATACATTTCTCACAAAATCTTCTTTTGTCTAAATACCTACAAAGAGGAAAATGCTCTAGTAAAAGTGTACTTAACTTGAAAGAAGAAAAATAAAGTATTATAATACTTACATTTTTTATTCTGGTTAAATCATACGTTTACATAAAATATATGTATATGCCATTTATAAAGATAAATACGTGTTGTTATTTACTTCTATATACAAGAAAGCTCATAAGACTAGGAATGCATATATGTATATATATATATATATATATATATATATATATATATATATATATATATATATATATATATATATATATATATATATATATATATATATATATATATATATATATATATATGTATATATCTGAAGAAAATACTACTTTATCACAAGTTTCAATTTTTAAGGGAAAGCAAAGTAAAGATTTTTTTATAAGTTTCTTTAACACAGGCCGCTTTTTGTAAAATGTTTTATAAGATATATGTGAAGTAAAATTGAATACATAGTAAATGTAAATTAATAAAATAGTAGACATAAGACATTTTGTTTCCAAATGGGAATTTTGAACACGAATTATTTAGCTTATTTTTATCTTTAGCTCATTTAGTTTTCCTACTCTACCTGGACAAAAAGAACGTCATTAATGAAAATGAAATAAATAAGTATTATAATACTTACATTTTTTATTCTGGTTAAATCATCTTTTACATGAAATATATGTATATGCCATTTATAAAGATAAATACGTGTTGTTATTTACTTCTATATACAAGCAAGCACATAAGACTAGGAATGCATATATGTATATATCTGAAGAAAATACTACTTTATCACAAGTTTCAATTTTTAAGGGAAAGCAAAGTAAAGATTTTTTTATAAGTTTCTTTAACACAGGCCGCTTTTTGTAAAATGTTTTATAAGATATATGTGAAGTAAAATTGAATACATAGTAAATGTAAACTAATAAAATAGTAGACATAAGACATTTTATTTCCAAATGGGAATTTTGAACACGAATTATTTAGCTTATTTTTATCTTTAGCTCATTTAGTGTTCCTACTCTACCTGGACAAAAAGAACGTCATTAATGAAAATGAAATATAACGTCGTTGAATTTTACATTTGTTAAAAATCGAAAGGTTATCAAAAGTAACTCCAGTGTTATTGAAAATATATTCTTTCAGGATATTTTACAATATGCTTTAAAGAGTTTTCTTTCCTGTCATTCTAAACGTTACCATTGCTGTACAACTTATTCCGGTTTAAAAGCGAGGAATATTGCACAAAACGCATGAAAACTTTATCAAGCGCACTCATCTTACCAGAATGGAAGATATTTATGAGAAAAATGCTTTTACATTCTCATTCAATGTGTAACGGCTTTAAAGATGAGATATTGGATTTTGTATGGACTTTTTCCAAATATTGCAAAAAATTCTCTACCTGCGGATTTGTGTAAAAACTTGCAAAAAAGTATTGATATAAAGATATACCGATGCTTTTCTTCTTCGGATTATATACATTTATCACAAAATTTTCTTTTGTCTTAATACCTCCAAAGAAGTGAATACTCTAGTAAAAGTGTACTTAAGTGGAAAGAAATAAAATGTAGAGTTATAATACTTAGGGCTTCAACCCGGAACTGAACCGAAAACCGAAAACCGCAAATAACCGTTATTTTGGTCGGAACGAAAACCGGAACTGAACCGAAAAAAATATCGGTTTATTTCGGTTCGATATATCTTTCAGTCATTTTGTTACTCTTACCAACTTATCAATATTTTCTAATTTAACTTCAACTTTATAATTATCATTACATGTATACTGCTTCTCGATTTCCTATTTTGATATTCACTAGTATTTTTCTGTTTCAGTTTCGCATGAAACTACTTGTAGAAGACATATTTAATTCAGTTGATTAAACTAGAAGTATAGATGATTTTTTAAGAAAAATATCGAGTTATATTTTATTTTTCACATCTCAGCATGCGATCATCCATGGATGTTTGCATAGACTGTTTAGATAAGGGAGGAGTAAATAGACAGGAGAGGCCCTAAATGACGTAGCATGAAGCATCTATCAAATCTTCTGCGCATCAAATGGGTGTTTGGTAATGGCGGCGATTCAAATGTTTCGTAATAGTAGTATTTCATTAGGCCTGCTGTTTGTATCAATTCACATAGTGTACCAATTAAAAAAAGAATAAAATCTTCTAAATTTTGATAGAATTACATTTTTTGTTTATGATAGAATTATATTTTTAGTACAAATAAGAATATACATAAAATGAAATTATTCATTTGGAACTGAAACGAAAACAGTTATTTTTGGCGGAGCGAAAACCGGAACTGAACCGAAAACCGTTATTTTTGGCGGAGCGAAAACCGGAACTGAATCGATATTAATTTTTTAGTTGAACCGGAACAAAAACCGGAACAAAAAAATTACGGTTCGAAGCCCTGATAATACTTACCATTTTATATTCTGGCTAAATCATACTTTTACATAAAATATATGTCTATATCATTTAGAGAGATAAATACGCATTGTTATTTACTTGTATTTTCAAATTGGCACATAAGATTATAAATTCATATAATTATGTTATATTAAAATACCTTATTCGCATATTTTATTATTAATTCAAAAACTTTTGTTCATAAAGTGCGTTGGGGGTTTGCTCGGTAATTATGTTTTTTCCCTCCAGACACGCTATAGACTTAACTCAGCCTCTCTCTCTACTATTTAGACAATAGTTAGAGCGTTCTCTTTAAATATGGGTATTTTTTATCACGTGATCAATTGTTCTTAGGGATTATTAGTTGTCTTTTTACCTGAGAAATCCCTACTTGAAAAGTGTGTGTGCCGGTTCCCACTGTCTGTGTGTACGATGTTGTAATAAGATATTTGAAAAAAAAATTTCAATTTTACAACTCCTCTTCAACCTCCACTCAAAATACAGTTTCTAATATACAAAATACAGTTTAAATTAATTTTACAATTTACACTAAATCACAAATTTGTGATGAAAATCAAACTCAGTTAATTTAATTTGTGATTAAGTGAATGTTTCAGTCTATTTAGTATGAATGTTATGTGTTTCCTTTGTGTTTTCTTTGTTAATTCAATTAGATTTTAAATATTCAATTTTTGTAAAATTTTTCTTCAAAATGTTGTTTTTGTTTATGTATCAATTTCTTGAGTTACGATCCCCTCGCCAGATTTCAAACGCCACGCACGCAAGCTGCAAGCACGCCAATTTCGCCAAATGTGGTTGAAGCACCAACAAGATCCATGATTAGAAACAGGAGAGTGGGCTAAGAAGAGGAGTTGAAAAATGCTTGCCTGTTGTATGGATTTCATATATCTCACCAGAAATAAACTGTGTTGTAATTTTGAATGAATCTCGCACATATTTTATGTATATATCTGAAGTAAAGGTCACCCTATAGCAAATTTCAATTTTTACGGAAAAGCAAACTAAAGATTTTTTTTATATTACTTTTAAAAGAGCCGATTTTAGTGAAATGCTTTATACGATATATGTGAAGTAAAATAGAATACATAGTAAATGTAAACTAATAAAACAGTAGAAATAAGAAATTTTATTTTCAAATGGGGGTCTTGAACACGAATTATTTCGCATTACTTCATTAATGAAAATGAAATATAACGTAGTTGAATTTTACATTTGTTAAAATCTTTTCAGAGTGTCTGTGAAAGCATATGTCCAGGAGATAAATTAGTTCTTCAAAGAGCCCCTTTCAAAAGTTTAAATTTGAAAGGTTATTAAAATTAACTCCAAACTTACTGAATAAAATATTCTTTCATGACATTTTGATACGCCATTAAGAGTTTTCTTTCATTCTCTAAACATTATCATTGCCTTACAAATTATTCCGGTTTAAAGATTCTAATTTTGCACTACACGCATTAAAACTTTATCAAGCGCACTCATCTTACCAACCAGAATGCAAGATTTTTATGAGAATAATGCTTTTACATTCCGCATACAATCTATAACGGATTTAAAGATGGGATATTGGATTTTTTATTAACGTTTCCTCTCTACACCAAATATTGCACAAATTGTCTGCGTACGGATTTATGTGAAAACTCACAAAACAGTATTTGTATAAAGATATTCTGATGCTTTTCTTCTTTGGATTACATATATTTATTAGAAAATCTTCATTTGTATTAGTACCTACAAAGAAGAAAATGTCCTAGTAAAAGTGTACTTAAGATGATAGAAGGAAAATGTAGTATTATAATACTTACCATTTTATATTCTTCTTAAATCATACGTTTACATATATATATGTATATCATTTATAGAGATAAATACCCGTTGTCATTTACTTGTACATACATATACAACTATTCACATAAGACTAGAAATGCATATATGTATATATGAGGTCTAAATATCTGCCGTGTTAGTTAACCCTTAATTTGACAAGATGTTTTTTGAAATATTTTTAAATTTCTGTTATTTTCAAATGTCTGTATAGGTATTAGAATCTCTGTAAAATAAACAAAAAATATATCATTTTCTATTTTTGAGAAAATTAAAGTCCGCTGTGGCGAACACTGACATTTATGATATATAGTATTTATAAATATACATCTCCGGTGTAGCGGCCAGACTTAGCCAAATTAAAGATATCTCGGGAAGGCAAAATATGTTCTTAGTCACAAAATCCTCTAAGTTCTCAAACGTTTCCTATGGGGGGGGAGGTTGGCAGGTCAAGCTTTGATGTCTTCTGCTTAGACCCTGCTATTAAATTAATAGTAATGTTACTCGTGTCCTTAGTATACCTTAAGCTACACGACCTCCCCGTGAGGTGTTAAATTGGTGAGATCTAAAAAAGGAGTAGTTGTAAATTACGTGAGTTATAAACTATTTTAAAAAGGGAACTCTTTTATAATAATAAAATAAATGAAAAAGACAGCATGGGTAACTTTTTTGGAGTAATACGGTCAGGTCAAGAGATATTTCACATGAAGTTGATGACTAATTAAGCGAAGAGAATCAATTACAGCGTGGACATGGAGCTGTCAAAACACTCTACGCGTGTCTTCGGCACGAATAAATGCAAATGGTGCAAGAACCTGAAACGGAACTCCAAATTAAATAAAGAAGTGCTTTAACTAAAGACTAATTATTCCAATCGCCTTAACACTGGACCATGTGATATATATCTAAAGTAAAGACCACTTTATCACAAGCTTCATTTTTATAGGAAAGCAAAGTAAAGATTTTTTTTGTAGATTTCTTTAAAAGGAGCCGGTTTTACTGAACTGCTTTATAAGATACTAGCATATAGCCCATCGTATGCGGGATAAGTAAAATTTTTATTTTTTCCAGAATTGTAAATTACCCTATGAGGCTGATAAAAAAAATGGTTTGTTTCTTGGATGAGAATGAGGAATTTTCACGTTTTCTAATTTTGATTTTAAATGATACAAGACAAAAAAGTAAGCAGGACAGTAGCTATTTTTCTTTCATTTGGGGGCCTAATGAGTGATTTCTAATGGGTTTTATAGCGAACTCTTTAACGTCTCTCAAAAACGATACTTTTTCTCCTCCGAGTTTGTGACGTCATTGTTCATGTAGACACCGAGCGCCTATGCTGTTTACATGTTAAAAGGCGACTTTTAAATTTGTTTCCGTGTAAAGTATCACATATAATAGAAATTTTTTTACTATGTCTGGAATTAAAAAATCATATTACAAATATTGTATTGTGCCACTATGTAAAAATACAGCAACTAATTGCAATGAGAAGATATTTTTCAGCGTTTCCAAAGATCCACATTCACGTAAAATCTGGACAACTGCGATGAAAAGGGATGAGAAATTAAACCCCAAATTATCATATAAATCATCTTTATGGGTTTGTGAAGACCATTTTTCGGTAATTAAATGCTTGCTTTTGTTTAAATATTACTAATTTAGAACAATTAAAGTATATAAAAATACATCTATACCTTTAAAAGGATTGTTGATTAACCACTGCTATTTAACTTTTAAAACTGCTCATTTTCGAGTATTATCACAGAGTTCAAGTACAATAAATATTTTATAAGGCATATAAATGTCGAAAAACATATAAATATCTAAAGCATATAATTATCTAATAAATAACTCGGGGGAGGGGAAGGTTATGTATTTTCAAGGTATTATAAATATTTTCTTCAGAGATGCATACTTTCTTGTGTATCAAATCACAGTGATATTTTTCGATTAAATTAGTGACTAATTTGAAAAAAAATATTATATTTTAAAATACTTAATAATGATATTACTTTAAAAATTAAATTTAATTTGAAAAATTTTATACATTTTTTAATTTGACATTAATATTAAAGGCAATAAAATTGTATTGCTATTTAAAAATGTATAAATAATTAAGTAAAGCCATTTAAAGATATTAAATTTCTTTTCATATATTTAAAATATCTAAGAATTGGTTTGGTTTTAGTGCTACTCTACTTTTTGCAACACGAAGGCTAATGAAACCGGTCTCACAATAAATACCTCCTCTAATTTTTTTATTTTAATATTACATCCGTCTCTATTTATAAAAAACGATGCTACCACAAATGTGTGTGTATATGATATACGTATATTTATTTGACTTGTTTGTGTTTACAAACAAAAGAGCTGTGTTTAGCATGAATAAAGTATTAATACATGTTAAGTAAAATTGGAAAAAAAAAATATAAATGATTTTACATACCTTTGGGTTTTAATTCCTCATATTTCTGCTCCCATAAAATCCGGGTTTTTTGCCAAGAAAGAAAACATTGACATGCTGTCAATTTTTGGGAGGTTGTCTGATTGTCCTTTGGTAAATCCAGGTAGAAGAGACATTTATGACAAATTGAGATAACTAAGCTATCTAGATCGATAAAAACAACCTTCAGGTTTAAATAAAAATAAATTTTGGTAGCTAGAAAATTTTAGGAACTTGCAAAAACAAAATCGGTAAATAGTGCGCGCTTAAAAGCAATACAAAAATATTGGTCTGCATTATTGATGACATCACAACCAATCACGGAGCGTTTTGATGTCACGTGATTTTCGCTTAACTTTAAAATTAATTTTTTAAATGATGGACCCAGTTTTTTACAT
>CM063509.1:43800935-43823435 GCA_032207245.1 Pardosa pseudoannulata
TATATATATATATATATATATATATATATATATATATATATATATATATATATATAATACATATATATATATATATAAATACAAACATACACACATACATACATAGGTGGAAAATGAGTTTGTAATGAGAAGTTCAATATTAAGTTTAAAACAA
Source organism: Pardosa pseudoannulata (assembly GCA_032207245.1). Classification (NCBI taxonomy): domain Eukaryota; kingdom Metazoa; phylum Arthropoda; class Arachnida; order Araneae; family Lycosidae; genus Pardosa; species Pardosa pseudoannulata. Next base: position 43,801,090 of record CM063509.1, read on the forward strand.
TCAATTTTCGATTATTCAATTTTTACTTTTCGAGGTAGATGCAGGGAAAGAAGCATTTCCGAAATTGAAAAACTAATTTAAATATTATATTAGTTTTTCGGCTTATAAAGAAAATGAAAGGTTATTTAATAGATATAACGCACGGGTGGGTGCGTAAAAATTAAGAATTTTAACCGTCATGTTTAATGTGATGTATATTTTTCTGTGCATATTTTTCTCTTTCTGTTTGGCATTTGCAAAAATTTAAATTACGATGTTCACGCATGCTCAAATAATTTCTATCTTGTACGATCTCATTTTGTGCGTTTCAAACTCGAGTACTCGTACAGTCGATGAGCGTATTTTAGTCTTCACATAAAGTTTATCTAACATTTGTCTGGTTGTAGATTGGAATGTAGTCTAAATGTAGAGTGGAATAATAAGTTTAAAGAGTAGCAGTTCACTTTATATTTGGTAAGTTTTCAAAGAGAGTGCAAGTTTTCATCTCTCTTGGAAGCGTGTGGTAGAAATTGTGTTAAGTTTAATCTCTCCTAATAAGTGAAACTTTAAAGGAACTTTCAACTGAAAATATCCGAGTATTGCAATTACTACTCCTTCAGAGCTTTCAAGGCATAAAAAAATCTATATTTGATTGAAATATACTGACGTAAATGAAAAAGTTTTAACTTGACTTCTGCGTTTTACATGTGTACGGAAAAATTGCGGGAATTATTGCCCTTACTGTAATTATTACATAATTATAGATTTGTTTAGTAGAATTGTATCAGTTAACATATTGAAAGCTGCGAGAACTATTATAGTTTGATAAAGACTAATAATAATCAAGGAATAGATTACATGATTGCTAAATATTCTGATGAAATGAGTAGCACTGAGCAGAAGAAGTGAATTTTGTAAAACTAAATATATTTTTTCAGAGGTATATTTCAGTGATTATACATGCTTTTAAATGTAATTTACAAAATTAATTGTACATCAAAATGAGACATTTGAGACGTAAAATAATTTGGTAGCATATTAAAAAATATGCTACTTATCTAAATAAGAAATTATTAACGTAAGGCTGTTAATTTAATAATTTAAAATTTTCCTAAAGTTTTTAAAACAAATGAGGTACTTGTAAATTTATAACATTAGTTATATGGCCAAAAATAATGGTTATATATGAGTAGTGTTTATTTTTTTTAAATTCCGTTAATGTTATGAATGTTAGAAATGTGCTTTAAGCTTCAATCACCAGCAGTACCAGCAGCCTGCGAATAGCAAAAATATTTGGACTAAATTGGAGCGCTACATTTTATGTATTAGTATAACGAGAATCTATTTTTTATAAATTTCAATTTACAGTATTATCTTCTTAATTTAGAAATGCAACGTTTCAATTTATTTTATACAAATTCTTGGAAACATGGTAGGGTTTATTTTTGCTATTCTAGTATCAATATCAGTGACTAATTCTGTGTGCAAAATGTTTAACAATTTTAAAATTTGGAAATTCGTAGTTTGGTTTCGCGTTTATTCGTTGAACCAATTCTTCAGTGAGATTTCCGAATAGAATTTTGTTTCTTAGTCTAACATTCGTTAAACCATTACTCAGTTTTAAAGTATCAAAAAAGCATTTTAAATTGTTATCGTCACTTTAAATTTTCAAAACATATTCTTTTATCCAGTTTGAAAACATAAATTCTATTGAATGTTATTCTTGATACAGTTTTAGTACACACCTGTCGTTGAATCACCCAGTCAACAAATTATCCCTTTGATAATTTGAGATTGAAAATGGTATTTAGTCAATATTAACTTAGCAATTCATTCCACATTTGTGTAAAAGATAAATCAGATAGTCTTTTGGTACAATTGTTTTAGGTCGATGTAATCCATAATTCAAAATATATTTTACAATTACAATTACAATGTTTAACAGGTTTTATATTTTGAAATTTGTAATTTGGTTATGCATCTAGAAGCATGCATTTATTCTTTGAACCAATTATTCTGTGACGTGTAGAAATAATTTTTATGCTAATTAGATTAACACTCGTTAAGCTATTACTGAGTGATGTAGAATCAAAACAGCATTTTTAATTGCTTATATTCACTTTAAATTTTCAAAACTTGTTCTTTTATACAGATTGAAAAGATGTAGATTCGAATGAATATTATTCTTGATACAGTTTTAGTACACACCTGTCGTTAAAACACGCTGTCGACAAATTTTCCTTTTGATAATTTGGGATTGAAAATGTTATTTCGTCGATAATATAGTAGCATTGAAATTATACACATTCATGTAGCAAATAGTTCAGATTTTCTCTTGGTACAAGTGTTTGAAGTCTATGTAATCCATAATAATTCAGGAAATATTTTACTACTTGTGAAATTGCTTCTTTCACTAATTAAATCAATATCATATTCTTTAACTTCCTTATCTTTATCGTCCTGTAATGGTATTTCTGATATTTCCCTTACAAATGATAGAAATGAAAACTTTTTATTTGTTTGTTATTTTTTTCACTTGTTTACTCATTTTCATAAACATTTTATTTAAAGAATTTTTCGTATAATTAACTCTTTGCTTATCTATTTCACTTTCTTGTGTTTTCGAAACATGAGTTTAAGCTTTTACTCGTCGGACACTATATCTCACTAGAAATGATAGTACTATATGGCAATTGGGAATGTGAATTCTATTCTGAGTCATACCAGAAACACATTGTTGAAAATACCTGATATAATATATTATTTTGGAATCTAATATTCAGTTTAAGTGACGATATATGCCAGGTTCCTGATACAGTTTTAGCACACGCATATCGTTAAAACAGTCAACAAATTTTCCTTTTGATAATTTGAGATTGAAAAAGTTATTTATTCGATTTTATTCAATATTACCTTAGCCTTAATTCATTACACATTTTTGTAGTAGGCAGTTCAGATTTTCTTTTGGTACAAGTGCTGTAAGTCCACGTAATCCTTAATAATACAGGAAATATTTTACTACTTGTGAAATCCCTTCTTCACTTTTTGAACCAATATTATATTCTTTAATTTCCGGATCTTTATCGTCCTGTGATTTTATTTCTGTTATTTCCCTTACAGATGATACAAATGTAAACTTTCGAGGTAATGTTTTAGTTATTGATATTTTGAGTAATACTTGCAGTAAGCTAAAGCTGCATATAACCTTCCTTTAAACATCACATGGAGAGTTAAACTTCCAATTGTTCTTTGTTTTGTATAAAAGATTTTTGTTTCTCATTTTCATAAACATTTAAATATATTTGGGATATTTAATACTTATTTTTCTGTTCCACTTGTTTCTTTCATTTTCGAAACATGAATTTAAGCTTTTATTTGTCGGACACCATATCTCACTAGAAAGTTGGGAATGTTAACTCTAGACTGAGTAATACCAGAAAAAACATTCAAAATACTTGTTATAATGTATTAAAACTTCAGAATCTAATGGTTATTTTAGGTCAGGATATATGCCAGGTTTGACAGGTTAAATATAAGTTAGGGCAGCAAGTAAGTGTAAAAGAGTTGTTCTCTTTGGCAAACTGTATGCGTAAAAGCGTCTGTGTCGAATTTTTGTCTAAAATTTAAAATTTTTTTATAGATATCAAATATCTCGATTTCGGCTGAAAAACTTAACTATTTTAGTTGGGATTTAACAGTAAATTAGCTTTTCTTCTTTCCTACATTTTTCTCTAATTTTTCCCTCTACACAGTCGAAAACGAGAAACACTGATGATAGATTAAGGTAAATCAATGCATTTTTTAAATTTCCATCAAACCTGACATAATAATGCTTCTAAGGAAACATTGTATACATATTTCTGCTGAGTGATGTTTAAATATCTTATTTTTAAAATTTAAAACTTTGTGCAAAGATTCGTGGGTCCTTTTTTATTGGCATTCGTCCGCATTTTGATAATAAACTGTTAAATAATAATCGTTTAAATTTCTACGATCTAATTAGGTAGTACTTCAAATAAGTACAAAATTGGTTTGAATACCTTTTACGGGATCAAAAATGCTAAAACAAAATTTAGAAATAACTACAAGCACCAAAAATCATTAAAATTGTGGATTATTTATTCTACCATGTAAATATAGTTACGTTAATCTCTTACCATAGAGGAATAAACAAACGGTAGTCAACTTGTTATGGTGTTGATTTTCGGTTCCGGAGTTCGTTTTGAGTCCTTTTGAGAGGCATGAGTTGTTCGTAGCCTTTCGGAATCAGCATTAAGCCTTAGATTCGGTCTTATCCTTCATGTTGTATAGAATTTGACCGTAGCGCTCCAAACAAACCAAATTATAAATATTTTGAATTTTATTGAAGCGTCTAAATTTTTTTATGATCTGAATCTTTTAAAAATCCTAGGAAAATCCTGAAATATTCCTTGCGGAAAAAATGTTAAGTATTAAATATCAAATATTTAATGATACTAGATTCATGTAATACAACCTATCTCAGTAAAAGTGATCAAGGTTTCTCAAATAAGGTGTCAACGACATACATTTGGATATATAAGGACAATCCTGTTAAAAAATTTTTTTTGAAATTCAGAAGGAAAAGAAGCCCGAGAATGAGGTGGATAGAGTGGAGAAATGGTTGAAGGACTTGAGAATTTTACGAGATGGAAAAAATAAAGCATAGTATATCAAGATCGTGTAAGCTAACTGAGACGGTATGTAACAGGCTATAATGCCTAAGATTCAAGTAATTATAAATGTCATTATTAAAAAGGATTAACTACTACGCATGCAGAATATATTGTGAATTTGATCTCAAGACTAAACGAGAAATACCATTTTACATTAACTGGATAACTCAGTATTTGGAATTTTGTGCCCCAGAAAGAAAAACCCTACAGAAAGTGATTAACATTGCATGAAAATTTTGGAAAATAGATGTTGCAAGAATATCCGTACAGGATACACCCTTTCTGCTTTGTCTTCAAGAAGTACATCACTTGAATTTTTGAATAACCGGGATTAAAAATGCACGGATATCAACCAAGACGACTGGACGTTTGGACAGAAGATGGACTCATCACTTCTGACAGAACTTCAGAAAAATATCGTAATTTGAAAGTAGACCATATAATCTTTGGTACACACCGGATATATCTTTAAAGGTAAGACATATTAATGATAATTTTGTTTTCAAAATAACAGTATTTAATTTGCTTTTCGATTTCCAACTGAACTAGTTTGCATCTGAATCCGCAATAAAATATAAAAGTAGTAATATAGTAGACTTTAAAAATTACTCCTATAGAAATAAACTTCCGAAGCTACTGGGAAAATGACAGGTTCCTAACACTAATATTGATTTTGAAATTGCTTACAAACATAGTAAACACTTGAAACAACGAAAATTACTTTGTATAATATCTTCTTTCAGAAACTTGCGTATAAACTATTATTTAAGACTATCACTTCTGCCGTTAAAATGAATTTAATTATAAAGTGGTTTCTAAACCATTAAAATATAAAGTTATAGAAACTGTGTAATTGTCTTTTTGAAACATAAAAGTTGTAAGTTAAGTACGCTTAACTTTTGTTCTCACTTTCTTTTGCTGCTTCTTTTTCGCCAAGCTTGGGTCAAAGCCGTATTTAAATTTAAAAATTACTCTTCCCACCTATTTAACACTACATCTAAAGGTAAACGATGGCCGAATGGTTAGGGTGCTGGCCTTCGGAACCGGAGTTCGTGGATTCTAACCTTGTCTCCCTGTCTCATTCGTTTCCTGTCTTATTAGCCCTCGTGTTGCAAAAAGTGGACCGTAGCGTTCCAAACCAAACGCTAAATCTAACAATTCCTAAATCTTAAAGAAATTGACGTAACGCAAAACAATTAGACTATACTGTTGATAATAATGAAAGCTATTATTCAATGACGTAAATTCTGGTGTTTAACCGTCTGAATTAAGTAATCAATTTCGCTAGACAACTAAAGATTCCCATAAACTAGAAAGTTTTTCATATTTAATTTTATTTTACCTAAATTTGTTTCTACTGCCTAATAACTAAATACTTCCTAGACATATTCCAAGTTTAACTCCCCATATTTTTTTTCAATACCTATAAAAACGTAATTTTAAAGATTCTGAAACTTGTCGTGAAGTTTTGAATAAAATAAAAATAATGATACAAAGTTGAATTTAAAAATGCATGTTAAACTATGAATGTATTTTGTTTGAAATCTATCAATGACCAATTTTTAATAAAATTTTAATTATTTTTTATAGGGAGACTGCATGATAATGACGAACTTTACTTGTGTAAAAGCAAGTATTCAATAATCACCTCAATGTATTCAGAATATATTCTCTGAAGGGAAAGTCATTAATGAAATTAAGTATTGGAAGTTGGAAAAAGTGGAATAGCTCAGTTGGAATTCGTATCAATAATTGGATTCTATCTTCAGATGGCCTTATACTGAGTTTAACTCATATTGAAGCAGAATATAAGGCACAGTAATTTATTAACCGTCTGTATTTTCCGGTTTTTATCTAAAATTTACAAAGTGGATGTCACTTTCTCTGAGTTTTCAGTTGAGGTTTCCGCTGATTCTTGCTATATTACAACACTGAATTACTAAAATTTGTTCTTAAGATCTCCAATAAATGGCAGTGCTAAGTTTGTTATTACACCTCAAACCCTTTTTCTCTTGACTAGTTTTGCATGGTTATTTCAGCGAATGATGTCCGAATGGATAGGGCGCTGTTTTTAGTTACCAGAGTTTGAATGCCAATTATTAAATTTATATTTAGAAGAATATTGAATTATCTTTAAGCAGTAGTTAGCGTCTCCAATAGTCTCTGTGCAGTGGAATAGTAAGCTTAAAGAGTAAGTTATCTTTATATTTCGTAAGCCTTAAAAGTTGTCATGTATCCTAAAAGCACGTGCTAGAACTTGTGTTAAGTCTAATCTCTTCTGATAAATGAAACTTTTATAAAGAAAAAATTAAACTGAAAATATTAAATCATTGCAATTACTGCTCTTTCTTTATAAAACGAAATTATATTTGAAATATATTGACTTGAATGAAAAAGTTTTAACTTGACTTCTACGTTTTACGATAGTTCTGAATAACTGTGTATGTATTAAAACAGAATACTGTTGCTGTAATTATTACAGAATTAAAGAGTTGTTTCTACTAAGAATGTATCAGTTAACGTACTGAAATTAAACTGTAAATATTCAATCATTGCAATTGCTGATCCTTCTTTATAAAACAAAATCTGCATTTGATTGAAATATATTGACTTGAATGAAAAGGTTTAACTTGACTTCTGCGCTTTACGAGTATTCTGAACTGTGTATGTATTACTGTTGCTGTAATTATTACAGTATTATAGTTGTTTCTACCAAGAATGTATTGATCAACGTATTGAAATCTGTGTGACCTGAGGACTATTGGACTTTGTTAAAGAAAAAAAAATCTTCAAGAAATAGATTACAAGACTGGTAAAGAGGCTGATGCAATTAATAGCAATGAGTACAAGAAGTCTGTAGATCTATATTTTTTAAGAGGTAATATGAGTAGTGATTTTGTTAAATTTCGTTACTGGTGTTAATGTTCGTAGCCGTTCGAAATTTGCTTTAAGCTTCAAAGACCAGATCATTAGCTCACATATAGCAAAATTCTATTGTCTGGATTGAATTGGAGCGCTACATTTTATGTATAGTTATAGCTAGAATCCATTTTTTATAAATTTAAATTTAGAGTATCTTTTTAATTTAGAAATGTCTTGACAACTTAATTTATATAAAAACTATTGGAAACATTACTTGGTTTATGCATCTCTAGTATCAATATCAACGATTCTAATTCTATTTGCAAAATTTTTAAGTTTTTAATTTATAATAATTTTAAATTTTCCTTAGTTTAAAAAATAAGGTACTTGTAAATTTATAACAATTTAGTAACACTGTTAAAATTAATGGGTATATGAGCAGTATTTATTTTGTTAAATTCGGTTACGGGTATGACTATTCGTGGCCATTCGAAATTTGGTTTAAGCTTCAAGAATTAGATCTTTAGCCCACGTATAGCAAAACTCTGTTCCTTGCAATAAATTAGAGAGCTGCATTTTATGTATTATTATATCTAGAATCCATTTTTTATGAATTTCATTTCAGAGTATCATATTTTGAATTCAGAAATACAACTTGTCCACTTATTTTATTAAAACTGTTGGAAATATGATTGGTTTTGTTCTTGAAGCTCTAGAATCACTATTAATGACTTTGCGAAATCTTTTACAGTTTTTAAATTTGGAAATTTGTAATTTCATGATGTATCTAGAACCATGCATTTATTCGTTGAACTAATTCTTGTATGAGGTTTATGAGTAGAATTTTTTATGTTACTTCGTTTACCACCTGCTAGGCCGTTTTTAGTTATGAAACATCAAATTAGCACTTTTAATTGCTATCCTCACTTTTAATATTCCAAACTTGTTTATTTATCCAGATTGAGAACATATAGATTCGAGTGAATGTTATTCGTGATACAGTTTTAGTACACACCTGTCGTTAAAATACAGTCAACAAATTATCCTTTTGATAATATGAGAATGAAAATGTTATTTTTTCGATATTACCTTAGTTTAAAATCATTACACATTTATGTAGAATATAGTTCAGATTTTCTTTTGGTACAAGTGTTTTAAGTCGACGTAATCCATAATAATTCAGGAATTATTTTACTACTTGTGAAATTTCTTCTTTCACTATTTAAATCTATATCATTATTTCATTTCCTTCATTTTATCGCTCTGTAATTGTATTTCTGATATTTCCCTTACAAATGACAGAACTGTCAACTTTTGAAACAATGTTATAATGTTTTATATTTTCAGTAGATACTTGCAGTACGCTAAACCTGAATGTAACCTTCCTTTAAACATTACAGGAAAAGTTTAAGTTTGAATTGTTTGTTTCTATAAAAAAATTTGTCTCATTTTCATAAAAATTTAATTTGAATTATTTTTGGGATAATTAATTCTTTAGCTTTTCTGTTCCACTGATTTCTTTGGTCTTTTTGAAATATCAGTTTTAGCTTTTACCTGTCGAACACCATATCTGACTAGAAATACACAAAAGTTCTACACTGTCTCAGGAGAGGAAAACATCGTTCAAAATACTTGTTATGTTTTAAATACTTTAGAATCTAATATTCAGTTTAGGTGAGGATATATGCCAGGTTTGATGGGTTAAAAATAAGTTACGGCAGCAAGTAATTGTGAAATAACTATTTTCTTTGGCAATTTGTACGCGTAAGTCTTTATTTCGAATTTCTTAAATTTTAAAATTTGTTTATATACACGAAATATCTCGATTACGGCTGAGAAACTTACCTATTTTAGTTTGGAGTTAACAGTAAATTTATTTTTCTTCTTTCCTCCACTGTTCTGTAATTTTCCTTCTACACAGCCGAAAACGAGAAACACGGATGATAGATTAAGGTAAATCAATGCATTTATTAAACTGCCATCAAACCTGACATAATAATGCTTCTAATAAAACATTGAACACATATAGCTTTGCCGAGTGCTGTTTAAATATCTTATAAAAATTTAAAGTTTTGTACAAAGATTCGTGGGTCCATTTTTATTGGCAATTTCTCGCATTTTGACAATAAATTGTTAGACAATGAATAATCGTATAGATTTCTACAATCCTATGTTGTAGTAATACAAGTAAGTACAACATTAGCTTTAAATAACATTTTGCGGATCGAAAGTGGTAAAACATAATTTTCAGATAACACTACAGGAACCAAAAAACATTAACACAAATTGTGAAATATTTATTCTACCAGTTAAATCTAGTTAGGTTATTCTCATAAAACGAATAACAGAACAATGATCGACTGGTTAGGGTGCTGATCTTCGGTTTCGCAGTTTGTTTGTTTGAATCCCTCTGAGGCATGGATTGTTAGTAGCCTTTCGGAATTAGCATTAAGCCGTAAAATCGACTTTATCCCTCATGTTGCAAAAAAGTTAACCGTAGCGCTCCAAACAAACCAAACTATAAGGGAATACTTTTAAATGTTATTAAAGCGTTAAGACAATTTTGTATGACATGAATCTTTGAAAAAGCCTGAAATATTCCTCGCAGAAAAATGTTAAGCATTAAATATAAAATAATTAATGATACTAGAATCACGTAATACAGAAAACCTAACTGAGTAAAAGTGATCAAGATTTCCCAAATAAGGTGTCGAGGATATGTATTTGGATATATAAGGAAAATCATGTTAAAAATATTTTCAAACCTCTGAAGGAATATAAGACCGAGAATGAGGTGTATAGAGTGTAAAAGTGGTTGGACTTCAGAATTTTACCAAATGGAAAAATATAGCTACAGTAGATCAAGATAGTGTAAGCTAGCTGACACGGCATGTTAGAGGTTCTTGTGCTTACAATTCATGTAATTATAAATATCATTATTAAAAAGGATTAACTACTACATATGCAGAATATATTGTGAATTTTATCTCAAAACTAAAACGAGAACTGTCATTTTACATCAATTTTATAACACAGTATTTGGAGTTATGTGTCGCAGTCTCTGAGAAGTTTAAAAAAAAACTTTCACAAATTGCATGAAAATTTTCGAAACTATATAGATGTTTGAATAACATCCGCTCAGGACAGTGTCTGTTACTATTGAGTCTACAAAAGTACATCACTTCAATTTTTGGATACCGAGGTGTAAAAATACATGGATATGAAATAAGACTGTTTGAACAGAAGATGGGCACCATCACTTTGGACAGAACTTACGACAGATATCCTAATGTAAAAGTAGACCATGTAATCGTTAGTAAGGAGAATTCTCCTCTGACCTAGCCGAAGCCTTACAGAAACTAATGACATAGTTCCCATGACAGCTATAGAGCTGCAGTTGACCTTCGAGAGGTCCGTCATAGTTAGAGAATTAATGTGGTTAACCCCAGTAAGGAACAAGTACTACAGAGGCAAGTTCGAAATTACCAGGGAAGACACTAGAAAAAGATCACTCAGGTGAACCCCTGGCTCGTTACACCGGTGTATACCTAAAGGAGGCATAAACCTGAGGTTGTCCCTCATTTATCACTACCCAGAGGACATGTGCGGCTTGAAGCTCGAAGCCTCGGACGCTAGAGACGTTGTCTCCCAATCGTTATAGTCCATGTAAAATCTATTGGCGCTTCAAGGTCACACTTTCTCGTTTCCCCAGTTATCGGTTACTATGGTAGCGACCAAGAAGTCTGTGCATTCACACTTACTTTCAGCACTTCATTTGAGGATTTGATTCCAATACGTTCAGACGACTTGCTTTATTATAAGCAAAGTCAAAATTTTTAGTTGTGCATAAATGCGTTAACTATTTACGTAAAGAAAAGTTTAACAATATGTATAAAATGGTTATAATAAATCACAGATATTTTTTTAAAAATACAAAAATTCATTTTAATTTAGAATTCTTACTAAAACATTAGGAATATCTACCTTCTAAAGAAATTTTCACTTTTAAAAATGTGTCAACAGACCATAAATCTTTAAATACATAATAAAATTATACAAAATATTGTTATTGCATTAAGACCTCTTTCAATTCTTGTAAAATCATAAAATAATTAATACAGTACAATTTTGGAGTAGAAACTTTACTATGATCCACATAACTTCATAATATACTTATTAACATACAACTTAAATTTAAGGAATTTCAGAACTACATTCTCTTAAATTAATTATTAAGAAATACTTTTGATATTTAGATTAAAAGAATCATACAAATATAACGAAAAATAGTGAGAAATTATAACTAATTACTCATTAAAATTAGCGAAATATTCAATCATCTTAATGATATTATTTATGTAAATAATGCAACTTTGTGTTTGGAAAAAAAAAAACTTTTTCAGTAGAATTTTTTAAATCTTACGGATTAGAATATAACATACAATTTTTGAATTGTAATTTTATGAAATGGGATTATATCTTAAATTTATGAACTTAGAAACAGGTCTGAAATTACTCATAAAATTTTGTGCAAAGTATTAAGTATTCTTCAAAGTGTAGTCTAAATAAACATACCTTTAACAAGCACTACAGAGGCAAGTTCGAGACTACGAGGAAAGACACTAGAAAAAGATCACTCAGGTGAGCCCCAAGCTCGTGACACCCATGTATATCTAAAGGAATTATACCCCTGAGGTTGTCTCTCATTTAGTACTACCCAGAGGACACGTACGGCTTGAAGCTCGTGGCAGCTAACGCGAGAGACACTGTCCCCCAATCATTAGTAATGTAATTCCTCAGCTGACCCAGTCTTTTCGCCCATACAGCAGCTTTCACTGAAGACCAGTCGTCACGACTGCATACACAACAGCTACAGAGCTGCTGCTGACCTACTGGAGGTTTCGTCTTGGCTCGAGGATTAATGTGATCAACCCCAGTAAGGAACAAGCTCTACAGAGGCAAGTTCAGGACTACCAGGGGAGACTAAGAATAAAGATCACTCATTTGAACCCCGGGCTCGTGACACCCGTGTATACCTAAAGGAGGTATACCCCTGAAGTTGTCTCTCATTTAGCACTACCCAGAGGACATTTAAGGCTGGAAGATCGTGGCAGCGGGCGCAAGAGACGTTATCCCCCATTCGTTAGTAAACCCCGGATACCTATTTAAAGGTAAGACATTTTACTGATAATTTATTTTGTTTACAAAATGATCGTATTTAACTTGTCATTAGATTTCGCAATGAACTAGTTGCTCCTGAATTCCCAAATAAAATATAAAATGAGTAATATAATATTCTTTGAAGTTTCCGGCGATTGAAATAAATTTCTAACGCTACTGGAAAAACCTGTTGCTAAATCTAGTACTTATTTTTGCTTACAAACACTGTTAGCAATTGAAACTCGCAAAATTACTTTTTCCTATAATCACTTATTTTAGAATCTTGCTTGATAACCGTTATTTAACACTACCACTTCCATAGTTAAATTTAATTATAAAGTAATTTTCAAAGCCTTAAAATATAAAATTCTAGGAACTGTTTATTAAACTAAATGTTTTAAATTAAGTGTTTAACTTTTTATCTAAATTTTTGCTGCTTATTGCGTCCAGCTTTGATCAACACCTTATTTAAGAATTACGCTTCCCACTTCTTTAACACAATTCCTAAATCGTCAAAGAATTGACGCAACTCAAAATATTTAGACTAGTCTGTTGAGAATGATAAAATATAATGTTCAATGGCGTAAAATCTGGTGTTTTACCTAAACCTCTGTACTAAGTAATCAGTTTACCTATACAATTAAAGATTTCAATAAACTATAAAGTTTTTACATATATTGATCTTATTTTACCTACAATTATTTCTACCTATTGACTAAATACTTTCTAGATGTATTCCAAATTTAGTTCTTATAAATACGTTATATTAAATATTTCAGGAAGTCTTAAATAAAACATTATATAATGATTCAAAGTTTAATTTAAAAAGGAATAAGATATCAATGTGTTTTGTTTGAAATTTAGCAATGACCCATTGGTAATAAAATTTTAATCCTATTTTATAGGGAGACTGCATGATGAAACATTACTTGTGTGAAAGCAAGCATTCAAGAATCACCACTACTTAGACAATGTATTCTCTGAAGGAAAATTATTAATGAAATTAAGTATTAGAGGTTGGAAAAAATTGAACAACTGAGTAGGAAGATAATTTCTTCAGATGGACTTATACTACGTTCAACACAAACAAAAAGTAAGCACAGTAATTTATAATTAACTGTCTGTACTTTATTATTATATATCCTAAATTTACAAAGTGAATGTCCCTTCCTCTGAGTTTTGAGTTGTGGTTTTCGTTGATTTTTGCTATATTACAACACTGAATTACTAAAATTTGTTCTTAAAATTCCCATTATATGACAGTGCTAAGTTTACAGTTCAAAGCTTCATATCCGTCTTGACTAATTTTGCATGATTATTTCCCGGAATGATGTGAAAATGGATAGGGCGCTGTTCTTTGTTACCGGAGTTAGCAGGTTTAATCCCACTGATTCTACAGATGTATTTAGCCTTAAGAAATAGTCTTTAAGCAGTAGTTAGCGGTCTCATTAGCCCCATGTCGTAAAGCAGTAGGCAGTAGTGCTCCAAACATATTTACGTAATAAAATCGTTTTTAAATATATTTAAACAGTTTTTAAAATAATATTTAAAAGCAATGCTTATACAAATGTAATTTACAGTTCATTAAAAATAGTTTTCAATAAAACTTACATGTTTTGTGAGAAATCTATAAATTTTTGAGACAAGCTTAAAAAATGTTGTGTGACAGCGTACAATATTTAAGATTTTGAAGACCTCATCAAGAGTTAACCTGAACCATAATATATTGGGTAATTTTCTTATATTGAGGCAAAAAATCTGTTCAATTTATATTGGAAATATGATTCATAAAACGGAATTCTTTGCTCTTTTGACATGTACATGTTCAGACGTAATAAGGCATTTAGACGATAAGTTCAGCTCATTGAAAATAAATTTATTACATTAGCATTCCCGAAAGCTTTAATGGTATAAGTTTTAATAAAAGTCTTTAAGCAGTAGTTAGAGGTCTCATTAGCCCCCGTAAAACAGTAGGCAGTGACCGTACAAACTTATTTACGTAATATAATCATTTGGAAATATAAGTAAAATAATATTTAAAAGGAATGCTTATACAAATGTAATTTAAAATTCATTATACATAGTTTTCTAGAAAACTTGCATGTTTTGTGAGAAACCTATAAATTTGATTGTAGACAAACTTAGAAAAAGCTCGTGTGACAGCGTACAATATTCAACTTATCTTAAAGACCTAATCAAAAGTCTACCTGAACTCTGATATATTGGGTAACTTTTATAAAATTGATTTTTTTAAAGGTAGGAAATCAGTGCAATCTATGCCTTGACTAAGATTCGTAAAAATTAATTCTTTGCTTTTTTAACATGTACATCGGAACTTGAGATAAGGCATTTAGAAGAAAAATTTAGCTCATTGAAAAAAATAACTTTATTACATTAGCATTCCAGAAAACTTTAATGGTGTAAGTTTCTATTAGTTGAAATATTCAAATTTAATCAGATATAAGAATCATATTTCTAAGGCATGAATAAAAGGAAAAACAAAAAATTTCTAAAGTTTTATTTCAATTATTTTTATCCATTTATGTAAAAATAAATTTTTTTTAATATTTAATTCTTTTATCATTTATAGGGACAAGTGTTTGGGATCCATTTGAAGCTCCTTTTGTTCAAAGCTCATTTTTTGTTAGAAGTATTGCACATGATTTAGAAAGCTATCCAAAGATTTGTCTTAAAATTCATCCTTTTTATGGAATTGAAATCATTTTAGACTGCCGTGACTGTTGAATATTATCATACGGATGAAGATTTGTGTAAATAAGATGAACTTTCTGCATGAACTGTTTGCTTTGTCCAGTGATGACTGACGTAAGACTTTAAAAAGTTGGTTCCTTTTTAATTGTGAAAAGATTTTCTAAAATGAGCCTCAGTTGGCGAATGTTGAAAATTCATTAATTTTCCCCTTTGTGTTGTTGGGGACATTTTGCTCTTGTTTTGTATTAAGATATTTTGTGTGTGTGGACTCTTTAATTCAGAAACTCATGTGCAACACATTTTACACATATTTACCTACCACGACATATTTACCAAAACAAAAGCACCAACATATTCACAACAAATTCATACAAATGAACAGATTTCCATTTGCAGTATCTCGTATTGGTCTTTTTCTGCCTTTAATGTGTTATAATTTAGATAACATGGCCATGTTGTTATTATAATTTAGTTTAGTTATTAGTATATAGAATTATAGGTTATTTACGTAATTCTAGAATATTCATATAATTTTAGTCTATAATATATATATCTAAACACATTTGTTGCATTACATTCTCATATCAAACGTTACATTTTAAATTATGCTGTAAAAAATACACACAAGATTACATACTTTTAACAACCCTGCTACCCTGATCACTCTCGAATAACTTTTGGTATGATTTAACTTAACACTTATTGGGACAATATTCATTAAAGACAGTCAACAAAAATCTTAACTTTAACAAGATATTCATTTGGCAAATCTACAGGATATGTTACTGATGAATTCGAATTAATACTTGGATGGCATGAAGTGTTACGAATTAGTGTCAAGTACTTTAGTTTACAAAACCAAAGTATTAAATCATATGCCTTATATACGTAGCAACTTATTTAGCTGCTTGTAATAAATTATTTAAAGGTACTGAACAATTGTAATGTGTAATATTCTAATAAATAACTATCGTAATGAATATCTACTAAATATTTACTGTTTTGTAAAATTATAATAAAACTGTTTTAGGAAAGATATTCTAATTATTATACCAAATCGTTTAAAAATACAATAAATTTTATTGTAAGAAAATCAGTTTTTACATTATTTGAAAGTGGCTCGAATTTTAATTTTTATTATATATTATGTATCTGTATGCAAACATAATTATACAACCACTTGTGTATGTGCGTAAACACCAAGTATAAAATAAATTTTAATATTGTCAATTAAGCAAAAATTGGATTGCACTACTGGTACAAATAAATAACAGTACGATTTTCTACGTTATTTAAAATTTCTTGGTCTTAAGCTTTAAGTTTTCCCAGACTTTACATTAAAGCGTAAATCGAGCTCTATATATATACTAATAGAATCGTGTAATAAAAATATAAACCTGGATTTGTAAACAAATTTCTCTTGCATTAAAAGCAAATCCCCGCCACTTTCAAATCCATTAAAGACTTGTACGACAATGTTCACTAATCATTTGAATGCATTTCTATAAAATCACTGACGTAAAAATATATTATAAATACCAAAACGTAGAGTAGTCTGACCGCATAGCTACTATACGAACTCCTTTTTAAAGTCCAGGATTGTCTTTCTAGTTGGATGAAAAAAATAAGAGGCAGAGTTTTAAGTTAAAATTTACAATAGAATCATACATAAAATGTTTGTATCTAAATGTATGTTGTACTGGTGATGAAATATTTTTTATATCTGTGGTTTTTCGGAAGTGGGAACGTATAGAATGAAATTTACTGGCCTTGGTACTAATGCGTAAGTTTGATTTATTACTGGTAAAATTCTTCTAAACCAGATAATGTAATAAATTTATTTGGACTTAAATTTGAAAACAAAAAACATCGGTCGGAGGTCTCTATCAGTGAGACGAATCACTTTGTAGGTTGATTCTGTTTAAACCACAGTTACGTCGTTTGAAGGCTAACCAATTTTTACTATTCTGATACCAACAATTTGATTGTTCATCCACGTCATAAACGGATTTTTCCACTACTTGGCATGTTTAACACTAAACATACCAACACTTAATAATATACCTATTTCTACCATATGCGGTCAAATGACCGGACTTTGTTTCCTGATTGAATATATGAAAAATGAATATTTGGAAAAATAAACTTTATTATAACAAAACAAAACTGGATACTGTTAAATTTTATGTATGATAAACTCAAAGAATAAGAATTTTTAATTCATTTCCCATCGCATTTTTTACATATGCCTTATGGGTCATTTGACCCACTATATGGTATGTTTAGTGTTAACAATTTTCACATGTACTTTTAATGAAATATTTCTTTTTGTTAAATTATTATCAATTTACTTAATTTAGTGACGTCTTTGTGTTTCATGTCAGATGCGAATAGATTTTATGATAGTTTTATTTCAGTTATTATTTATATATTCAAATACTCCTAACGGTTAGGGCCCTGATCTACCGTAGAGGAATTCATGGATTTCCATCCCACTAGGGCATGGATGTTTGTAGCTATTTAGAATTGACTTTAAGCAGTAGGTCCTGGTCTTTTTAGCCCTCGTGTTGCAAAAAAAGTGGACTTTAGGGCTCCAAACCAAAAACCAAATATATTCTAATTGAAACACAGTATACGGTTGATTTTAAAAACCGAATGAGCCCATTTTTGAAATCTTCCCCCCCTCTTACAATTCCATTGTTTTCCTGTGGTGAGTGAGCCCCAAGTTCAGAAACATTTTCTGGATAGTATATAAGTAATCTAAACGTTCAAATATGATCATTTTTATTTAAATTTAAAACAGTAATATTTATTATCAAAGTTAATTTTTTGAGTTGAAACATATGCAGGTGTAAGGGTTTACATCTAATACTTACATGTCATAAAATAAATAAAGTTTAATAAGACTAAGGCACTCCTTGGGGTAATCCAACAAAAGATAACACGTCACAAAATTGCACATAAATTGGATATTGATAACTAAGTATTGCTTGAGCATTTTTGAGTAGTATCTATTTGCCAAACTTTTAAAATTGCAATGAAAGCACTTCGTTCTGAAATGTACACTCGTTTTAGTAGTTTTAAGGAACATTCTTGTCCACATGGAAATTATATTTTTTAAAAATAGCTCAACAGTATAACAAAAATTAATCGTCAAATATGTTAGAAGTTGATTAATTAATAAAATAGGTATTTATTACTATGTGGAACATGTTAATTCGCACTCCCACGACACAGGTCCGAGGTTCGATCCCCGGCCTGGGCAAGGTTGACTCAGCCTTTCATACTTTCAGTTGGAAGACGAAATGAGAATCAACCATGCTTGAGAACTAAACACTGGGGGTTACACGTAAGGTTGATCACCTAACCGGAACATATGCTTTGCACACCAGGGCCCTTGGTCTCGGAAACGAAGATTGGCCCTGGCCTCCTAGGGATGTTGCGCCTAGTAGTTTAGTTTAGTTTAGAACATTTTAATGCTTATATGAATGAAGACTCCACCAGTATCATTTTCCTACACAATTAACTGCTAGAACACGCTGTTTAGAGTATCACAACGTGCCAGACTCCCTTCTACTGCAATTCACATTCGATTCCCCCTCTCTTATTGCACTGAATTTCGCTACGTTCAAATTCATTCAGCTCCTGATCCGGTGACCTAATTGTTTTTCAGATTTTATTTTTAAGGCATTGTAAAGAATAATGTTGCGTTGACCTAGTGTTTGAGTAAGAAAATAAAACTCAAGAGACACATGAATAATAGGTCTTGATTAAATTATTCATAATTGTATAAATGCCTAAGGAATACAAATGAATCAACTTATCATTTTGTTGATTGAAGACTGCTCTCGAGTCGGCGTCAATCCTGAAAAAAAATAAAATGGCTCCATCTTCCAAAGAGGTTCGTCCACACGCCACGGATGCCAGTAGTTCACCTTCCTCCTTCTCGAAACCACCTTGTCCGTCCAAAATCATTCCGACCCTCGCAGAAACAAAAAAAAGAGTCCACTCCAGAACGGCGGGGGGAGAGGGTCAAAATTCCCCAAAACTCACGGACACCTCTATTGGCTGGGAGAAGTCCGAAGTCCCTCTGCATTCAAACCGGTCCTGCCCCGGCATGTCACCTTCGAAGACACACGGGGCGACCGAATGTAACTTATGTTAGGTATGACTGTGGTGTTACTGGTAACACTGTTATGGATATCAGAAGTAATGCTATCTATTAAGGAATCAATATCGTTAGGGTTGTTAATATTGGGGTACTGGAACGGCAAGTTATTTAAGTAATTTTTATAATCCTTCCAATTTACAAAACTTTTGGGGTTAGGGGAGAGAGCATTAAAATTATTTTGGATAGTTAGCTTAACAGGATTATGGTCAGAAGTTAAATCACATAGGGTATTAATATTAAGATTGCTAGGGACACCTTTAATTAAGGCAAAATCAATTATGCTACCAGAATTTCTAGAGAAGTGGGTAGGGGTATTCGGGGCAAGAATATCAAATTCAGAATTATCTAAGTAGTTATAAATTAAATTACCATGTTGGTTAGCACTATTGCAGTTCCAGCTAGGATGATGAGCATTAAAATCGCCAAAAAGAATTAAGTTATTGCCAAGAGAATTTAGAGTATTTAAATCATCCTTAATATCGTTACAGTTTTGTTTAGGGGGAATATAGATAGAAATAATAATATAAGGTGGAAGGCTAGGAAATTTAATACTAATAGCATTAGCGTTAATAATTTTGAGGGTGGGGATCACAATTTCGTGATGCGGGATATGTCTCTTAATAATGGCGGCAGTCCCTAATGGCAAATGTAACTTATTGTTACAGGCATGTTACTTGTAGAGTGCAGCATCGCTTTATAATATGCGACACAGAATTATGAACGTATTCAGTTCAGTTACTTGATGATTCTCCGTTTATTTACCATTGTTAGAATAAATTTCATAACATTCAGGCAAGATGTAAAAAGGGGAACCACATCAAACTTTCTTTTGTAATAGTCGATGTATCAAAGGTAATGGTAACAAACCTATGCTCACTAAAATAGTGTAATGTTTAGATTTAAAATGCTGAGTTGTATAGTTAAAAACTAAAATAAAATATAATAGTTTATTAAACTGAATATATTATCTAGATACAACATACATATTCCTTAACCCTCTAAGCGGTTCGCACGTACAATTCCGCCAAACCGATGATGTCTTCAAAGCGGTTGTCACGTACAATTTTCGACTTACAAAAACGTTCCGAAAATGGATGTATTGTACATTTCTGCCAGTGTTTTCCCCATGGAGTTTTGAGGTAGGAGTGTCAGGTCGATTGTTTAAGAACAGCACCCCTACTCAGAGAGGCACAAAGACGCTGATAACTTTTCATGGCTTTGTAAATCTCTATTTCGAAGTATTTCGTTTGCGGTAACAGGTGTATTTCTAATTGCATCACTTAAATAGCTTGGATGACTTTTGTAAAAAAATATAAATCATTCTCTTAAAGAATATTTTTATTTGTACTTTAAGAATCCATTATTTCTTATGGGATGATCTTCGAGACTTGACGAGCTTTATGTGTATTAAAAATTAACAATCTATAATGTCTATTTATATATCTATTTATAACCGGAAGTCAAGGGACAATAACGAGGGTGGGTTTCCCGTATTCCAATCTAGTCGACAAAGGGTGAGGTAAAAAATCATAAAACACTTTGGTCACTGACACAATAAAACTTAAACGTATTTTTTGGAGACTTTTTCTCCTCGGTGTGTTCCACTCAGAGTGTTAATTAACACATAGTGTGCAGGTACATTTCTCAGCGGAAGTTTACCGGGAGCAGGTGCTTTGAGCGAAAATTTAGTTATTTAATTAAATCTCAATAGATCAATAATTATTTAATTTTTTAACCAACTTTTCGTATTTTATATTGAAATATATAAACAAATATATAAGTTTTTGTAAACAAAAAATTTATTTTTTAGTAGATAAATTTATAACAATACCTTAAATATGAAAAATCAAATAGAAATAGTAGTATATAGTTTTAATTTTTTCTCGTTCTGTGGATCCGCATCCACTGATGTAAAAAGTATATGTCTAAATTTTTCCCGTATCTATGTAGTAGATAAGAACATTAGGCTTCGTTTTAGTGTATGTACAGTTACTTTTGTACCCACGCACAAAAAAAAACATGTTGTTACACTAATCCGTACTAGTACGTGACACTCTCTCAAGTATGAATTGTCAGAAAACGTACTAGTACGTGTCCCTCATACAATGTGTTAATATGCACTAGTAGTGTATGTATAAAAATGCATTAGCAATAAAATTGTGTATAAACACTTGTAAATACGGTTCTTTAAAGTGGTTGCATGTAACGGTAAGAAATACTTACGCTTATATCTTATCTCGTACTTAAATTAATCCCCAGTGTAGAAAATAAGTACAACTTTAGAATAAAATACATAGTTTAATGATGCCTAGAAGCCTTAGGCATATTTTTCACTTTAATTTTAGTTACAGCATTCTGGAATAAAGTAGAACATAATCCAGACTCTTAGAAATGTCATACCATTCACGTAATAAAAAGAAAGCTCAGGTTAGTATTTTTTCTACGATAAAAGTGTTTCTCTTTAATTGCTGCAATTTTCATAGAAATATTTCAGAATGCAACAGCGCTTTATAATATGCACATTTAATATGCAACACACAGTTATGTATTCCTTCAGTTCAGTAACTTGTTGATTGATTGTTTGATTTTCATTATTAAAATAAATTTACATAAATTGTACTCAATACACAAAATGGGGTATTACATCAAAGTTATTTTTGTAGTCGCTACACCAAACACAATGGGAAGTAAGCTATGATCACTAAAATGGTGAGTTGTATAGTTAAAAACTAAAATAAAATTTATTAGTTCATTAAATTGATATTAAA
>CM063509.1:43835935-43875935 GCA_032207245.1 Pardosa pseudoannulata
TGCGGATATTTTGAACAAGAACAAGTACGAATTATGGATAAATACGTCTGAAGAAAAGTAAAAAAATGTTTGCTTTTTATATATGTTTACTTTTTTTTAATATTTGTAATTATAACTAATTTCATGAAATCCCTATCTTACACTTATGTATTCATACGTACACACACACACACACACACACACACACACATATATATATATATATATATATATATATATATATATATATATATATATATATATATATATGTGTGTGTGTGTGTGTGTGTGTGTGTGTGTGAGTGCGTGTGTGTGCATGTGTGTGTGTGTCTGGGGGGTCTTGGATGGCTTGAGCATACAATTTAAAACTCATATTTACAAATACAAACATTTTATTGAAATATATATGTAGGTTAAACATCATATCCCGTCTGAATTACATCTCATAATAGTCATCAACAAAAAGAAGGAAGCTTATAAAATTCTAGTGATTATCATCTCTATTTCTGCAACCATAATCGAATACATCTAAATATTAAGTGTTTTGCAAATGTATCTAATTTATTTGATATTTCTTTCATGGATTTTTCTCCTTATATCAGACAAATACACTTTAATTCTAATAAATAAATATTCAAAAATATGCAAATATGCAAAAATAAACAAAATTTGTAAGCAAGGGAGAATTTTTAAAACTTCTTTTAATTTTGACTAATCAAAGGAGTCTGAAAAATAAATATGTTTACTCAATCTTCTCTTTTTTAAATAAAATTTAAAATTCAGTTATTGCAAGAAATGATATTTTTAATAAGTGAAACTATATTAAATTTAATATAGATATTTATATAAACTATATTTAACCTAATATATTTTTAAAGAAATAAGTACATTTCTTTTACGTTTCATTTATGATACTTTACTGATATGATATTTCAATTTATTTATACTATATCTCAATTTTTCAAATCTGCTAAGCAGTCATATTCCTAGATATATCAAAGAAGACCTAATTAAAATAAGAACAAATCTTTCCTTTATTTTAGAATTTAAACATTTCCAACTGAAATTTAAAAGTTTGTTAACGAGAGAGCTACATTCCTTTATGGTGAGCTCACTTAAAATATTTTAAAAATCTCTGGCAGTAGTTTTAAAAGAGGGCGATAAGCATAGAACCTCAAGCTTCCAAACCGGAAACAGATGTTATGCTGATATAAAAATTTTACTTTCCCAGCAGGCATCTGAGTGTTTTGGTAGAGAAATGTCTGCCTTATTTTAGTTTGAACCACTTTAGCTTATTTAGTTAAATAAATCTACATTCTCGAAAAGAAAACGACTTTTTAACTACCAGAATTTTTATTTTCTTTTATTTTAATTATTGTTATCTAAGTGAAATTTAGCGTTATAAAGATAAGTGAAATATAAGTTCGTACATTACAAAAATTTAGGCGGAAATTAAAATTTAAAATGCAAGTCAGTGGTTTGCGAAAGAAAGTTCAACGAAAAGTGTGGAAAAAGTATTTAGGAAAGATACTTAAAACTCAGATTTCAAACGTTTCTAAAGTTCAGAAATTTTGGAACAAGCACAGGTACGAACTATTAATCCATACTTCTGAAGAAAAGTAAAAAAAAATGTTTGCTTTTTGTATATGTTTACTTTTTTTATTATTTGCAATTACAAATATTTTTATGAAAATACACACAAATATATATATATATATATATATATATATATATATATATATATATATATATATATATATATATATATATATATATATATATATATATATATATATATATATATATATATATATATATATATATATGGGGGGTCCTGTATGGCTTGAACATTTAACCACTCTTATATACAAATATAAACATTTAATTGAAATATATATGTAGGTTAAACACAATATCACTTCTGAATTAACGTTTGATAATAACCATCAACAAAAAGAAGAAAGCTTATAAAATTCTAGTAATTATCGTCTCTATTTCTGAAACCAGAATCGAATAGAACTAAATACTAAATGTTTTACTAATGCAACTACTTTATTTGATTTTTCTCTCATGACTTATTTACTCTAATTCAGTCTAATACACTTTAATTCTAATAAATAAATATAAAAAAAGTATGCAAATTTCCGAAAGTAAAAAAAATTCTTAAACATAGGAGAATTTTTAAAACTTTTTAATTTTGATTAGTCAAAAGAATCCAATAAAATATATATTTTTACTGAGTATTCTAGTTTAGATATTAAAATTATATTTACATATTTCTTTCATTTTCATAAAATTTAAAATTTAGTTTTTGCATGAAATGATATTTTTATTAAGTGAAACTCTATTAAACTAAGTTAACCTAATATATTTTTTAATCGAATAACTACATTCCTGTTACGTTTCACAGTTTCAATCTATTTATACTATATTTCAGTTTTTCAAATATGCTAAGACATATTCCTTGATATTTAAAGTCAACCAAATCAAAATAAGAACTAAAGAAAGTCCTTTATTTTAGAGTTTAAACATTTCCTACCGAAATTTAAAATTTTGTTAACGAGAGAGCAACATTTCTTTTTGGTGAGCTAACTTAAAATATTTAAAAAATCTGTGGCAGTAATTTTAAAAGAGGACGATAAGCATAGAACCTCAAAATTCCAAACCGGAAACGGATGTTATGTTGATATAAAAATTTTACTCTCCCCACAGGATATCTGCATGTTTTGGTCCAGAAATGTTTGCTTTATTTTAGTTTGAAGCACTTTAGCATGTTTAGTTAAATAAATATACTTTCTCGTAAAGAAAACGTAATTTTTAACTACCAAAATTTTATTTTATTTTAAACTATTGTTATCTGAGAGAACTTTAGCGTTATGAAGATAAGTGAAATATGACTTCGTACATTACAAAGATTTAGGCGGAAATTAAAATTTAGAAACCAAGTAAGGAGTTTGCGAAATAAAGTTCAACAAATTGTGTGGTAAAATAATTTAGGAAATGTACTTAAATAGCAGATGCAAAATATTTTAAAATACGGAAATTTTCAGAACAACAACAGTTACGAATTATTGATCCATACTTCTGAAGAAAAGTACAGAATTGTTTGCTTTTTATATATGTTTACTCTTTTTAATATTTAGAATTACAAATACTTTTAGGAAATAAAATTTTTGTAATTTTTGTAATCTCTATATCTTCAACCAGAATCGACTGCCTACTAAATATTGAACGCTTTACTAATGTAACTACTTTACTTTATTTTTCTCTCATGATTTCTTTACCCTAATTCAGTCTTATACACTTTAATTTTAGTAAATAAATATTCTAAAAATATGCAAATATGCAAAAATAAACAAAATTTGTAAACGTGGGAGAACTTTTAAAACTTTTTAATTTTGACTAGTAATAAAGGTCTGATAAAATAAATATTTTACTGAATATTGTAGTTTAGATATTAATATATATATATATATATATATATATATATATATATATATATATATATATATATATATATATATATATATATATTATATATATATATATATATATATATATATATATATATATATATATATATATTAATATATATATATATATATATTTCTTTCATTTTCATAAAATTTAAAATTCAGTTATTGAATGAATTTAGGTATGAATTATTATTTTTATAAAGTGCAACTCTATTAATGTAAGTGAATCTTATCAATTTTTAATCGAATAGCTACATTCCTTTTAATTTTCACATATTTTGATATTTCAAAATATTTATACTATATTTCAGTTTTTCAAATATGCTATGCAGATATATTTCTTCACGTATTAAAGAAAACCTAATTAAAATAAGAGCAAATGTTTCCTTTATTTTAGAGATTCATCGCTTTCTACCGAAATTTAAAAGTTTGTTAACGAGAGAGCAACATTCCTTTATGGTGAGCTCACTTAAAATATTTAAAAAATCGGTGGCAGTCATTTTAAAAGAGGACGATAAACATAGAAACTTAACCTTCCGAACCGGAAACGGATGTTATGCTGATATAAAAATTTTACTGTCCCCGAAGCTATCTGCGTATTTTGGTAGAGAAATGTTTGCCTTATTTTAGTTTGAAGCACTTTGGGTTGTTTATTTAAATAAATATACTTTCTAGTAAAGGAAACGTAATTTTTAACTACCAAAATTTTATTTTCTCTTATTTTAAACTATTGTTATCTGAGAAAAGTGTAGCGTTATGAAGATAAGTGAAATATGTGTTCGTACATTACAAACATTTAGGCGGAAATTAAAATATAGAATCCAAGTCAGGGGTTTGTGAATGAAATTTCAACGAAAATTGTGGTAAAATTGTTTAAGAAAGATATTTAAAACTCAGGTTTCAAACATTTCTAAAATACAGAAATTTTAGTATCAAATCGAGGTACAAATTATTCATACATACTTCTGAAGAAATGTACGAAAATATTTTCTTTTAATATATGTTTACTTTTTTTAATATTAGTAATTACTAATATTTTTTTATGAAATCCCTATCTTATGCTTAACACATTGACGGAAGTGGCGAAAGTGAAGTTAGAAAATTATCACTATATATTTTTCGTAATTTTTAGAATATTAGAACTATATTTTTACTCTTTCTGTTTAAATAAACTTAATTTTGATTAATTTAGCACGTTTAATTAAGTTTCGGCTATATCCATTATAGCGCCAGTGGACTCTAGACACTCAGTAATGGGACAATGGCGGCTATAACAGCAAAAATTTAAAAATTTAAATGACAGATTTAATGAGTCAAATAAGCAATTATTTTGTGCAACAAAGTATTTTTGTTAATTATACAAAACGTTAGTTCATAATCAAACAAAAATAAATAAATGACAAAAAAAAGATTTTAATTTTGTAATTACTTCACATTATGTTCGGTGTAGAAAACGAAATTTAAACTGAAAAATTGTTTCCAAAACATGGCACTAGGCTTCTACTTGTACGCCGGTAAATGCTATAGCCGTAGTGTCTAAGAACGACTGTTTCGTTTTGGGAGGCTATTGCCGTCATTCCTCATAGTGAACTTTGCTTTGAAGGCTATAGACGCAAGTATTCGTCAACGTGTTGAAAATTTGGTTCAGTAATATTAGTAACACGACCTCACTCTGTGTCTCGTAATTTAGAACCAATTGCCTAACAAAAGACCCATAGGCTTCACCTGCTACCTTCATGGGTAATGTTTCAATTCCAAAACATGGCACTAGGCTTCTACTTGTAAGACGGTAAATGCTATAGCCGTAGTGTCTAAGAACGACTGTTTCGTTTTGGGCGGCTATTGCCGTCATGCCACATAGTGAACTTTGCTTTGAAGGCTATAGACGCAAGTATTCGTCAACGTGTTGAAAATTTGGTTCAGTAATATTAGTAACACGACCTCACTCTGTGTCTCGTAATTTAGAACCAATTGCCTAACAAAAGACCCATATGCTTCACCTGCTACCTTCAGGGGTAATGTTTCAATTCCAAAACATGGCATTAGGCTTCTACTTGTAAGCCGGTAAATGCTATAGCCGTAGTGTCTAAGAACGACTGTTTCGTTTTGGGCCGCTATTGCCGTCATGCCACATAGTGAACTTTGCTTTGAAGGCTATAGACGCAAGTATTCGTGAACGTGTTGAAAATTTGGTTCAGTAATATTAGTAACACGACCTCACTCTGTGTCTCGTAATTTAGAACCAATTGCCTAACAAAATACCCATAGGCTTCACCTGCTACCTTCATGGGTAATGTTTCAATTCCAAAACATGGCACTAGGCTTCTACTTGTAAGCCGGTAAATGCTATAGCCGTAGTGTCTAAGAACGACTGTTTCGTTTTGGGCGGCGATTGCCGTCATGCCTCATAGTGAACTTTGCTTTGAAGGCTATAGACGCAAGTATTCGTCAACGTGTTGAAAATTTGGTTCAGTAATATTAGTAACAAGACCTCACTCTGTGTCTCGTAATTTAGAACCAATTGCCTAACAAAAGACCCATAGGCTTCACCTGCTACCTTCAGAGATAATGTTTCAACTTGGATGATATTACTATTACTAACCAATATTACTATCAGATTTTTCCTTTAATAGACACGAAGGATCTTTGTTTGACTCGGTTTATATATATATATATATATATATATATATATATATATGCCAACTATATATATATATAATATATATATATATATATATATATATATATATATATATATATATATAATATATATATATATAAATATATATATATATGTATATATATATATATAAATATATATGTATATATATTATATATATATATATATATATATATATATATATATAAATATATATATATATATATATATATATATATATATAATATATATATATATTTATATATACATATATAATTCAGGTATTTTCCCTTCTTTTAAGCTCATGTAAACGATGCTTGAGCGAGATTAATGCCCTATTTATAATGATAATCAATCACACATAGGTTCATATATAAAATATACTTATATAAAACATATTTTATTTACATATAATATATATATGCAATATATCAAAATTATTTAACTTTAATATCTTCTTAGAAACTTCCTCTCTCCCAATCGAATTCTTTCAAATCTTTTTCCTAGCCTTTAAATGTCTTAATCAAATGATCGTCCTCTATCTTCCTGTCCTTTAGATGTGAATTTTCTGTCTATTCAACACACTTTCCAGCTGTCGCCGGCAACTGGCTCCGCGTTTTTCCTTATCTTAACAGTTTAAACCGCTGACTAAGATTCTTGTCCCTTGGGTTAGTCATTTCTGTCTTCATTCTTGGGTGCACCTATGTTCGAGTAGAGTGATTTTTGTGTCTTTCTCTTGTCTGAAGTGGACTAGTAAAGATGTGCGTTTTAGCAGCTCTAAAATCAATCTTTTAATCAATCTTGTGCCGTTCTCTTTAACCCATCCACCGACCACCCTCCCCACCTTTTTCCCTTTCAAAACAGTCAACCTTTTCGTAAATTCCAGACGGAACTTACCGTACCATACTCGAGTTGCCGGTTTAAAAGTTGTCAGACTACTTTTAAGTTATTTTCCCTGCAAGGTAAAGGAGTTCCGTTACGCAAAATTAGTTTCTTTCATTTATTATCGCTTTGCAATATTTTTTTCCCTCAAAAATGTGTTATACGAGTGCGAACTAGAAGGGGTCGACAAGTCCGTTTTCGAACAGGAATTCGCTGTCGAACCCCCATCGACGCGTCCGTTCAGTGGGTTAATGTGGCCAGATTCCATCTTACCAAATTACTGCTAAGCTGATTAGGCTTTCCTTCCCCAGTAGCCCGACAAGTAAATACAATAGGGGCTACATAATTATTGTGGCTAGAGGAAATATTTTTTATATATGTAAATTTTAATTTAAATTTGTAATGTGCATTGTATACTAACATAATAGAAAGCATATGCTTGTGTATGCATACAGTCAAATATACGTGTTTACGTAAAAGATTATTACAGCAAATTTAAAAGGCTAGACGCATTAAACGGTATTAGTGTTATTATTTACGTTCTACATATTTTACAAATTATCTCTAATGATAGCGTACTTATTTATTCAACTATAGATGTAATTCTAAAAACATTTACAAGGTAAATGTTTACTCTAAACAAATCATTCTACTTCTGTTAAATTTCAGCTGATTTGTTAGTTTTCATTTGCTTTTGTTGAATAATATTTCCAGCAAATACAAAAGCATCTATATTATTAAGTAAAAATATTGAAAACAACATACATATTTAGAATTTATTTTTGGAGTGATTTTGTATTAGTTAAGAAAATATATCAAGATATATTGAGGAATTTAAATTTAACAATTGTTTTATGTCACGTGTAAAATTTTCTTTCAAATTTTAAGTGTATTACTTAATATTATCTTGAATTTCATAGTACTAATAATTTATAATTATCTGAATACATGACATATATTATGTGGTAATTTTTATTTCGTTTCTTAAAGTCTTATATATTAATATCCATTTCGCAGCGTTAAATTTTGCCAAAAATTTAACTTCTATTATACATATCTCAAAAGATATCTTCCTTGTTAATTAATTTTAATTTTTTTTCCTTTGATATATAATGTGTACATATTTTTAAAAATTCTTCTTCAAATGAAAAAATTGAATATTTTTCCATAGCTATAGGGCTATTAAAA
Organism: Pardosa pseudoannulata; assembly: GCA_032207245.1. NCBI lineage: Eukaryota > Metazoa > Arthropoda > Arachnida > Araneae > Lycosidae > Pardosa > Pardosa pseudoannulata. Next base: position 43,844,120 of record CM063509.1, read on the forward strand.
AATTAACATGTCTTAAAAGTTATCTTCCAGGTAAATTAATTTTACTTTTTTTCCTTTGGTGTATAGTTTCTATATATTTTTAAAAATTCTAATTCAAATTACAAAATTTAATATTTTTCCATAGCTAGAGTGCTATTAAAAAATTGACATGCCTTAAAAGTTATCTTCCAGTAATATAATACTTCTCTGGTAAATAAATTTTACTTTTTTTCTTGTGCTGTATAGGATATGAATATTTTTTTAATTCTACTTGAAATGACAATTCTGAATATTTTACAAAGCTATAACGCTATTCGAAAACTAACGTATGTCAAAAGTTATCATCCAAGTAAATTAATTTTATTTTTTATCCTTAATAAATTATCCTACATATTTTAAAAAATTATATTTCAAATGACAAAATTGAATATTTTTCCATATCTAGAACACTATTAAAATTAACATATCTCTAAATTTATCTTACATGTAAATTAATTTTACTTTTTTTTTCTTTTGGTGTATTGTTTTTTTCGTATTTTTTTAAATTCTACTTGAAATTACAAAGCCCAATATCTTTCAAGGCTAGAATGCTTTTTTAAAACTAATATATCTCAAAAGTTATCTTCCAGGTAAATGAATTTAGTTTTTTTTTCTTTTGATGAATAGTTTCTAGATATTTTTAAAAATTCTACTTGACATGATAAAACTACCATATCTCAAACATACCTTCCAGGTAAATTAACTTTACTTTTTTACCTTTCGTGTATAGTTTGGGGATTTTTAAAAATTCTACTTTAAATGACAAAACTGAACACTTTTTAAAAGCTAGGACGGAATTAAAATATTTGTAAAAACGTCACTCTATAAAGATTAGACTATTCCGTTTTACCATAAATTGAAAAAATTCGTATAATGATTTTTTGTTCTTAAATGGTACAATGTCAAATAACTTCAACTTTACTTTGAAATAAAGAAAACCAAAAAAAAATCTAAAAACTATATTTAAGTTAACATTTTTAAAGATAAGGGCACAGGATATAACTCTTGATTTTAAATTAAATATACTAAAAATTCTAAATACATTTCTTATGCAAATTTAAAACTGTCATTGATATCTACTTTAATTAGAAATATTTAATACTGATTTATTTTAATCACACGAGGTGGAACACAGTGATCGATTTACATGTTAAAATATTTATTTTATTATATTAAATGATAGATGTAATTGCATGCATTTAACTTGATTTGTTTAATTGTAATATAATTAAACACATTTTCTGCATAACGGAAATGTGACTTTTCTCCTTTATAGAGAATTATAAATATTAATTATATAAATATCAATATTACAACTTCTGACAGATGTTACTTAACGTATAAAGGGAAAGTACCCTTTCCTGGAATAATTAGCATCAAAGAGGAATATTATATAAGTTGATTCATAATTATTATTCAATGCCGATTATATAGAAATCAAATATCTCTTAAATACCAGGACAGTATTTCATAAACACCGCTCATCATTTATTCCTTATAAATTCTGACTATTAACAAAATAAACGTTTTGCATGGAAACTGAGATAGCTGTTTAGTATGTCAGCTTTTGTGCGAAATACATATGCTCAAAGAATTTAATTGGTCCGTTTTCATTTTGCATTGATTAAATATTTTGAGATTATATATTTGAAACCACATGATATGTTTCAATTAAAATATTTCTAACTTTTTAAAAATATATATACCATAACTCTAAAGTCTATTCGATTAATAATTATATAATAGTAAAGATGAAATTTTGGAAAAATATATGATTTTACTTCATATGTATACAAGAAAATTCAGGATTTTGTTGCTTTATTCGTTTAAGTATCCACTTTAATACACTTATCTATTTTGAAAAAGCTGCTGTAGATCAGTAGTCAATAGTTACCGGAAAATATCCGGATCGAGGTTTGAACCTGGCTAAGGTTTACCGTGTTCATTGAAGTCTGTTTATACTATTCACAAATGGTTGTGATTACCAACTTCCCAAACGATAACTCTGATGGTATTATATCAAACCTGGGGATTTATCTCTTATCATTAACGACTTTTACAATAATACTATTGACAATAAACTGTAATAAAGTATATTTGTCTCCAATAAAGTCTGATTCACGAGATATGTACCAGTTACATGTAAATGTATATTTCAATTTTAATATATTCAGAGCTTCCTGGAATTATATATATATATATATATATATATATATATATATATATATATATATATATATATATATATATATATATATATATATATATATATTTATATATATATATATATATATATATATATATATATATATATATATATATATATATATATATATATATATATATATATATATATATATATATATATATATATATATATATATATATATATATATATATATATATATATATATATATATGCACTGCTACCAGCTATCACAGAGCCATCTGTTGTTCTGCATACACACTATGACTGCAGAACTTCTTCACGACACATATATGTTTGTGATTCGTTTACATATCTACAAGAAAAAAAATATTTGCCATGACTTAACCTTGTATATACTTTATGAACCTTTATCACCAGAAAATATTACTTTATTCAAATTACATAAAATAAGTTTAAATATATTTAAAAATTAAAGTACATACCAGTAAAGTTATTCCTCCGAAATGTAAAATTTAAAATCATTTGTAAGTGTTTATATAATTACATTAATTTTGATTTCCTGCCAACAGAAGTGAAATTAAATTATTAGTTTACAGTATGATTTACCTTAAAAACAATTTTAAATTTGATTTGAGAAGGTTTGAGAAATTTTAATGAATGGAAATTTACTATTTACCATCATGAAAGTAATGTTTATTTAAAAACTGTTTCTGACCTTTATAAATAGTGAAAAAAGCTAGAAATTATCTTGGTTTAATTTCAAATATTTGTTTATCACATAGCAATTTATTATTAATATGTTTAACGGCTTAATGCTTGAAAATTCATTTAATTTAGATTTATCATTTGTCTTTATTAATTTGATGGTATCAGGATATATTAAACATATTTATTTTTAAGCAGAAATATTTATTTTGTTAAAGTAACTTTTATATTTAACTATAAATATTTAACATGACAAATACCTTAAGATAATGCAAATTAATAACATTTATGGAAGAAGGAAATATTTCGTTAATCGATATTAAATATTATTTATGTAATTATTATCCTTCAAACAAATGAACATGTTCTTTAATTACGATATAAAAAACGAACATTATTAAGTTGCGTTGACGTTCTAGTCCCAATAGCCTCGCAGTCGCTCGACAGAAAATACATCATATAACGGCATGGTTGTGGGTTCGATGTTTGAAAAAGAAAAAACCCGTCATGTTCACTAATGGCGGTTTCAACACTTAAAATACATTGTGGCCTGTATTATTCTCGAAGTTCAAACGACACATCTAAAGGTCACAGGGAAGTCCGTAAGTCTTGTGCTTTGTTTATTCTTCGAAAGGACACAAAATGAGGGCAATTTTAATCACATATGCATATTCCTTTAAACATTATTCTAGAAACATCATTTACAATGGACTAAAAAGTAAAAAAACAATTAATAGCCTAACCGTTCATCTGTTCTTTAACATTAAAATGTTGTTCACAATAAAAAATAAAGTAATCCCAAATACCTAAATAGCCTATAGGTTGACCATTCATCTGTTACTTAATATTTAAACATTATTCACAATCGAATGAAAACTAATAACAAATATCTGAATAACCTATTGATTAACCCTTCAACTGTTGTTTAATATTATTTACATTGGGATAAATATTAACACTTGATATCTAAATAGACTATACTATAATAGTTCATGTTTTGCTAAACATTAAAACAATATTCTCAATGGAATGAAAAGTAATAACATATGTCTAAATCACCTATAGATTAACCATTCAACTGTTGTTTAATATTATTTACATTAAGATAAAAATTAATACATGATATATAAATAGTCTAAAATAAAGTAGTTCATCTGTTGCTAAACATTAAAAAATTATTCAAAGTGGAATGAAAAGTAATTGCAAATATATAAATAGCTCATAGATTAACAGTTTAACTGTTGTTTAACATTATTTACATTGCGACAAAAATTAATAGGGGGTATCTAAATATACCATACTATAATAATTCATCCGTTGCTAAACATTAAAACATTACTCTCAATTGAATGAAAAGTAATAACACAAAAATTAAATAGCTTATAGATGAAACGTTGAACTGTTGTTTAACATTATTTACATTGGGACAAAAATTAATAGGGGGTATCTAAATATACTATATTATAATAATTCATCCATTGCTAAACATTAAAACATTACTCGCAATTGAATGAAAAGTAATAACAAAAAACTAAATAGCTTATAGATGAACCGTTGAACTGTTGTTTAACATTATTTACATTGGGACAAAAATTAATAGAGGGTATCTAAATATACCATACTATAATAATTCATCCATTGCTAAACATTAAAACATTACTCACAATTGAATGAAAAGTAACAACAAAAAACTAAATAGCATATAGATGACCCGTTGAACTGTTGTTTAACATTATTTACATTTTGATAAATATTATATCTAAAATATAAGGATATCTAAATAGACTATACTATAATAGTACATCTGTTTCTAAACATTAAATCATTATTGACAGTGGATTGAAAAGTAAAATCAAATACTTAAATAGAGTGTAGCGAAAGCAAATTTTCAAAAAACTAAAATCATTCTAAATATACACACAGGGTATATGGTTATCGAAAAAAATAAATAGTATATGTAATAGAATTTGTTTTACCTTGTACACATTTTAGAAATAATGATTTATATATTATTCCTAAATGTTATTAAAGTTTATATAATGTAAAAAAAACTTTATTATATAATTTTTATTATCATAATTTTATTGGTCGAAAGTTTCTAAAAATTAATTTTTAAAACTAAATTTCCCAAACCTTCAAATTTGAAAATTAAATTTTCTATTTACAAATATCATTCTAAATATACTTACAAGGTGAATGTTTATCGAAAAATGTTTATCGATGTTATAGAATTATTTTTTCCCCTTGAACAAATTTTAGAAATAAAGATTTAGATATTATTCCTAAATGTTACGAAAATTTGTATAATAAAAAAAAACATATAGCATATAATTTTAATTCATAATGTTAATTTTAACTCATATTGTTAATAATCCATAATTCCTAAAAGTGAATTTATAAAACTAAATTTTCTAAAAGTTCTAGTTAGAAAAGTACATATTCAAATAACGAAAAACATTCTAAATATGCATACGAGAAAAATGGTTATCGAAAATATAAATATTACAAGGTATAGCATTAATTTTTCACCTTTTATAAATTTTAGAAATAATGATTTAGATATTATTCCTAAATGTTATTGCAATTTGTATAATTTAAGAAAAACCTGTAACATATAATTTTTATTCTCATAGTATTAGTGTTTTACAATTTCAAAAATGAGTTTATAAAATTAAATTTTCTAAAATTTCTAGTTAAAAAAGCAAATTTTCAAATAATAGAAAACATTCTAAATATGCATACGAGAAAAATGGTTGTTGTAAAAATAAATATTATATGGTATATTATTAATTTTTTTTTCTTGTACAAAATTTAGAAATTTTAATTTAGATATTATTCCTTAATGTTATTAAAATTTGTATAACTAAAAAAACATTATAATACATAACTTTTATTCTCATATCATTAGTGTTCTACAATTTTTATTATGAATTTTTGAATCTAAATTTTCTAAAATTTCTAGTTAGAAAAGGTAAATATTCAAATAACGAAAAATATCCTAAATATAGATAGGAAGAAAATGGTTGTAAAATAAATAAATGATATATGTTAATGTATATTTTTTTTACATTATACAAGTTTTAGAAATAATGATTTAGTTATTATTACTAAATGTTATTAAAATCTGTATAGTGTGAAAAAAACCTATTACATATAATTTTTCTTCTTATATTATTAGTGTTATACTATTTCTAAAAATGAATTTATAAAACTAAATTCTCTAGACATTCAGATTTAAAAATTAAATTTTCTAATTACATCATTCTAAACATACTTACGAAAAAAGAATGCTTGTCAGAAAAAAATAATTCACCAGCTATTTTAAATTATAACTTATTATTAAGGTTTCACATGCTTCAGTATAATAACAAGCAGCTGACAAACCTAAGTTTCCTTTAACCCTTTATAGAACAGTGCTTTCGCAGTGAAACCTTCTGTTAAAATATTTTTTTTCTTAAAAATATACTGATGATTTTTTATGTATGCCACACTTTATACTATTAATAAATGGTAGAACTACACACAATTTATTTTTATGTTTGAAATATCCGCGTATAAACTTGCTTCGTGGGAAAACCCCCAGGAATTTGATTTTTTTCCTTGATGTCCGCGAATAAATATACCTTCATAGAACATTAGTTATAAATTCTTTTATGTTCTTCCACCTTATGTATTATTTTCAAGCTGCACAAGGGTATAGATAGTTTCACAATAAAACTCCCATCCCCCCTTCAAAAAAAAAAGACCACTACCAACAGAAATTGAAATATTTTTCACATATTTCACTTATATAAGGTTCATAGATTATATTATTAACATAATTCCGTCAAATCTCAAAGAATTTTCAATAGTAAACTTTAAAGGGTTAATAAACATGTTGATTTAGAGGAAAATTTTAAACTCCCTTTAATTAGTAAGTATATCTATTTACACTGACGTTTACATTTTTTAATTAAAAACATTTCCTACAAGACTATTCAAAAGATTTTTTTATAAATATTTGCCTCTAAAAAGAAAGATAAAATAAGCTACCTGTTGAGTTGATTTTGAATACTTTTTTTTATTTTAAACGTTTAAATTTCAAGCTTTAGTTCTTTTTATTCGTTATAATTTAAAATTTTTACTGTTAAATTAGAACTACTGTAATGAATATAAAATCCTGATTTTAATGTCAAAATGTTCTTTTTATCATTTTAAGTTCCTTTTAATTTTAGTTTTATATGAAGTTTTTTATAATCACCTTTCAGCTATTTTAAATTATAATAAAAGGTAATTCTTAATTTTAGTGTTATATCTTTTTTGATTATTATCTTTAACGCATGGGAATTCCAGAATTTTTATTTTATTTATATTTAATTAGCTTGAATAAATATACTTAGTTTCTAAAAATAAAATTATTTATGTAAAAAGAAAAGTGAGATCTTGTATAAAAAAAACTTTATATTTTTCTAATACATTGTGCGTACTAAAAATTGTGTGTACTAAAAAATATACCAATTGAATTACATGAAGAATTTTTTCTTTTCTGTCAAGAATGATTATTAGGTATAATTCTTTTCAAACTGTTTAAATGTTTTACAAAAACATCAAAAATATTTAAATATGAAGGGATTGGACTTTGAATAAAAGGTAAAGTAATGTTTAAAGTTTCCATTTCAACAATTATAAGTATTAAATGAAATATACGACAATAAAAAATGTAGGCAGAATAGCATTGTCGGTGTATAAGTGATTTACCGTAAAAATTTATAATCAGTATGTGCTAAATTAGTTAATTATCGTGCGCACAAGTTAACTCTCAGCTTCCGGCTCACTTTTTATATTTTCCGGTTCTAAAAGACGGGGAGATTTATTTATATTTTCTTTATTTACATATATTACAACTCCAATTTCCATGAGTTTTTTTTAATAATACAAGAATTTTAATAGTTTTTAAGTTTATAAATCACCTATATAATAATAGCCTAAGTTACCTGTCCGTCTGTCCTCGAATTTATAAAGCGGTTGGACCTGGAATGGATAGAGGCATCCATATTGGATTCTTGATGAGTTAGGGTTAGCAAAATTGAAAGCGAGTAAAGTTTATCTTCTCCTAAACTATCGATCCGATTCTAAAACAAATTAATATAAATATGCTTCATATTACATCAAAAATACTGTCGTCTTTAAAACATTTGTAATCCCCCTTTCCCCTCTTTTTGAGCGTTTAATGCCATTATTTCAAGCCCTATTTTCCCCGGTTATGAGCAGGCGATTAAATGTATCATTTTATCACATAATTAATTGGTAAAAATAACATTTAATTCCGGCATTATGACGTCATTCCTTTAACCCTCTCAATTAATCATTTCTTATTTTAAATAATTTAAATATCGTCTACATTATTTTCATACGTTTTATCACTGAACTTTGATATTACGTAAATAATTTTCCTTTATATTTGGCTTAAATAATAAAGTAGGTGCATATGTGATAAATTTAAATTTAATCATCGATTATTTTTTATTGCAATATAATTCTCAGCTAAAAAACAAACCATTTTTTTTTACCTGCCTCATAAGGCATTTTACAGTTCTGGAAAATAAAAAAATTTACAGATTCCTTCATATTACAGACTATATACGGTAATTTGTAATACGGCATCGGGTTTATAAGCTAAAAAATTTAAACGATATATTTATTATCAGATTAATGTAATTTTTTAATATTTTGTCTCGAGAAAGGAATGTTGCAGATATTTTGTCATAACACAGAAAAGTAAAAGAAAATTAGCTTCAGATGATTTTATTTTAACTTACACTGAGAAATAGGGGGATCAGTATTGAAATAAAGGAGAAAAAATCTTCGCCCATTATTATAACGTGACCTGTAGTCTGGGACGAAACTGATATCCCGCTAAAAATAGCAGTATGCAGAGGGTTAGAACACCATTTTAGCAACATGCAATTAAAGTTTCTCATAGTTACCTTATAATGATATGTTAAATGCAAAGTTTTGTATAGTTGCACATGATTTAATTCAAATATATTTTGAGGTTTGCTGTAAACAGTTGAGTAATGCTCCAGAAAATTTAAAATTTTAAAAATAAAAATTCGAATTCCTGAATGATTAAAAGCAATATATCACATTAAGTACATATCCATCTCTTAATATTTAATTGGGGTTCTATACACTTCAGTAGGACTAAACAAAATACAGCAAAAATAAGTCATTATTTATAGAGAATTAAACATCTTAATGTCATAACTGGATAAATATAATTACTGATATTTTATTAATTAGAAATAGAAAGTAAACATTCATGTATCGATTAGCATCCCCTACACACAAATTATGAGATCTGATTTCTAAACATTAATCGCATGTGTATATTAAGAGATCAAATTTCTAATAAATGTCCGAATATTATTTGAGAATTCCGTCTGACAATTATTTGATATGAATCATAATTTTTAACAAGCTAAGCAATTTGGACAAACGCTGAAGTATCATAGTTTGCGATGTATATCGAATACTTAATGGTTTGGAATTACTCTTGTAAAAGCAATAATTGAACAGAATTATGCCGTAATTTATTGTTTCAGATTTCATTATATCGTGTCCCTGCTTGATATTTCGTAAAGAATTAATTCGACAGGAAAGGTTAGATTTAGTAATGCATATTTTTATTTTTACAGCGAAAGTTAATTTTTGATTAGATGATATTTTAATCAATATTCAATACTTTTATTTTATGGAATCAAGAATTATATTAAAATTATATTTAAATAATCAAATTTTGATAATTGAATTGGATAATCAAATTTATAATATTCTTAATAAATTAAATGCATGCAGATAAGAAAAAAGACATATATAATTAACCGTAAAATAATTTTTCAAAATATTTTTAATATACAGAATACTTTAAATATTCATGCATTCTTAACTACATTATTCCTTTTAGTTTTATCAACAATCTATATTTTAGAATTGAAAACAAATTGTAAATAAAATTAATAAATTTTGATGCGTAAAATAAAATTTTTAAAATCATATTTTCCTTTTCAGTTTTCAGAATACATGAAATAATTGTGCATTTTTAACTGACATATTCCTTTAAAAACTTACTAATAATCTATATTCTAGAATTGAAGACAAATTGTAAATAAAATTAATTAAATTTTGATGCTTTAAAATAAAATTTTAAAATCACATGTGTTTTTTTTTTCAATTTTTCAGAAAACTTAAAATAAATGTGCATTTTTAACTGACACATTCCTTTAAAACTTACTAACAATCTATATTCCTAGAAGTGAAGACAAATTGTAAGTAAAATGAATAAATTTTGATGCGTAAAATAATTTTTAAAAATACATTCTTTTTTCAATTATCAGAATATTTGAAATACAGGTGCATTTTTAACAGACACATAATTTTAATACTTTATTAACAATCTATATTCTAGAATTGAAGACAAATTCTAATAATATTAATAAATATTTTTGCTTAAAACAAATTTTAAAAATACGATGTTTTTTCAATTTTCAGAATACTTCAAATATAGGTGAATTTTTAACTGACACATACCTTTAAAACTTATTAAGAATCTATATTTTAGTATTGAAGACAATTTGTCAGTAAAATTAAGAAAATTTTGATGAGTAAAATGATTTTAAAAATACTTGTTTTTTTCATTTTCAGGAATACTTGAAATAAAGATGAATTTTTAACAAACATATTCCTTTAATTTTTTTTCAACAATCTATATTTTAGAATTTAAGAAAAAAGGTAAATAATATTAACATATTTTGATGCATAAAATTAGTACTTTCTACAAGAACTATGAAATTATTTGTAATAATATTTATTAGAAAGAAAAATCTTATGCTTAAATTTTTATGCATAATACTTACATTTTAATATCTTTAGTTTTTTTCTTTATTTTTCATATATTTTTTGATATTTTTTTTCTACTTCAAGAATGTTAAAAAAAAATTTTAAACTGTTAGTTATAATTTATTCATCTAATACTTACATTTCATTATCGCCAATTTATACATCTAAACATGTCTATGAGAAAATAATCATAGACATCATTATTTTATTTATTTTCTATAAGCTTATGTTTTTAACCCCTTGCCTGTTTTGCTCGTACACCGTACGGGCGAGATTAACGTGCCTTTAATGATTTGCCCGTACGCTTTACGGGCAATTTGATTTCTTTGTCGGTCTCACTGTTTTCGCGTATCTTTTGTGTTTTCAATGTCAAATTAGTCGTGTAGATGTCCACAACATGTGAGTTTCAGCAGTGCACTCTTTTGGTTTTAAAAGCGCGGGTTTTGTGATAGGTTTTGCATTACTCTGCGAGTTGTTATCTTGTGTTTTTATCTTGAATTTTTGTCGGACTGGCCGAGAGAGACATTTTAGAGGTAATTCCACCTACAGAAAATAAAACTAAGACATACAAACCAGTGCTACGTGTGTTCAATGTGTGACTAGGTATTTTTGTTCGGACTGTGAAGCCCTCTTTCAATATTTATAGTACTAAATCTGATCTTTGTAAAAGCACTTTAATTAAATGTACTTGTTGAATTTGCATTCGAAAATAATTGTCTAGTAACTATAATCGAAAATATGTGTGTTTTTTACATGCACAACTGTAAATATAGCTTCCCTGTCTGGCATACATGAGTGTGAAAAGACAACTCCAAGGGAAAAAACATTATTTTATTTCCTATAAAAAAGTTGTTATCATGCTTAAATTACTTAGAAATATTAGGTTTAATAACATTGTCAGCTTAAAAATGTAAATTAAATAATAATATGCAATAACATAGTGTGACATTTTTTGGATCGAACTCGGGAAGAAAATGAAACTGTTAAGGGGCTAAATAAAGCTTTCATGTCTACAAATAACTGAAACAATTTCCTAAATTTCGTATATTTTTACGATATCTGAATTTTCAAAATTAAATGCGTAAAAGTTCCCTGATAATTTTTGTGTTCCTAAAGAAATTTTAGAGAAAAATCTTATACTTTTACTTACATCTCAAGCATCTAATCTTATATATTATCATATTATGTGTCTAAACAATTCTTATGAGAAACTTCACTTCATATACTTTATTAATTTATGTTTATCTATACATGCTTATGGTTTGGTTTGGTCTACGGTCTACCTTTTGCAACATGAGGACTAATGAGACCTACATGCTTATGTTTTTTAAATAAAAACTTCATTTGTTGGAGTTACTGGATATATTTACAAATTTTGTATTTTTCACTTCAATCTCTAAATTTCTAATATTATGAAATTTACTAATAGATTTTTCTGTACCTCAAGAATTTTTTAAAGAAAAATTCTTAAATTGTTATTTACATTTTACTCATATAATAATAACATTTTATTATCGTCAATTTATACATCTAAACATGTGTTATAAGAAAACTTCACTTTATATACATCATTAGTTTATTTATTTATATGTATATGTTAATGGTTTTTATATAAAGATTTTATGTGTTCAAATAAATGAAAACGAAATTGCCAAAAATCGTATTTTTTTTCGATGGTGTTTGAATATTAAATTTTACATGCTTAAAATTTTCCAGATATTTTTTTTCTGAATCAAGTAGTTTTAGAGAAAACTCTTATACTCTTACATTTCAACTATCTAATACTTATTTGATTGTCCTCAGTTTATACGTCTAAACACTTCTAATAAGAAATTTCCCCACAGTATACATCATTATTTTATATATTTAACTGCATGTGATTATGTTTTTTAAATTAAACATTTTATTTGTTCAAGTTACTAGAATTGTTTTACAAATGTATTTAATCACTTCAATTTTAAAATGTCTAATATTTACAAAGTTTCCTGATAGATTTTTCTCTAACTCAAGAATTTTTAGAGAAAAACTCTTAAACTGTTAATTACATTTTACTCATCTAATACTAAACCTTTTATTATTGTCAATTTATACATCTAAATATGTTTCTTAGAAAATCTCTTAATATGCATCTTATATGTATTAGTTTATTTATTTTATATATGTACTCTTTTGTTTGTATATAAAAGATTCCATGTGTACCATATTAATCAAACCATTTGAAAAATTGTATTTTCTTTGGATATTTGAATTTTAAATATTACATGCGTAAAATTTCTTCGATAAAATTTTTCTCTGTGTCAAGTATTTTTAGAAAAATATTTTATTCTCTGCACATATCCAGCATATAATGGATGTGTGTGGGGGGGGGGCATGCGGACGGGAGGGTTGGTGGGGGGGAGAGGTGGGGTGCAGGGGGGGGGGGGGGCGGGGGGGGGGGTGTGGGGGGGGGGGGGGGGGGGGGGGGGGGGGGGGGGTGGGGGGCCCGGGGGGGGGGGTGGTGTGGCGGGGGGGGAGGTGGGGTTGGGGTATAATTCTAAAAAGCACTCTACTAAAAAAATTTACTACGATACTATTTCATTCGTTTATACATTTATCTATATACGTTTATGTTTATTGAAATAAACATTTTCATTTGTTCTAGTTACTAGAACTATTTACATATTATTTGTTTATCACTTCTATTTCCAAAATTTCAAATATTAATCAAAAAATAATTCTCTAATATTTTTTTTTCTTTTTAAAATTTTTAGAGAAAAACCTTCAACTGTTATATACATATTACACATCTATTATTTGCAATTTATTACCATCAATTTATACATTCAAACATGTGCTAGGAAAATATTCTTAATAAACATCATTAAATTATTTATTTTTCTATATACGCTTATCTTTTAATAAAGATTTTCATTTGTTCAAGTTACTGGAACCATTAACAAATTATGTATGTCTCTCTTGAATGTTTAAATTTCTAATATTACGAAGTTTCCTAATAGATATTTCGTACCTCAAGAATTTCTAGAGAAAACTTCTTAAACTGTTTTTTTTTTTACATTTTACTCATCTAATTCTCGCATTTTATTTCGTCAATTTATATATCTAAGTATGTATGCTTTATAAGACAATTCACTTTATGTAGATCATTTATATATATATATATATATATATATATATATATATATTTATATATATATATATAATATTTTATATATATATATATATTATATATATATATATCTATATATATATTTATTTATATATATATATATATATATATATTTTATATATATAAATATTTATTATATATATATTTATATATATATATCTTATATATATATATATATATATATATATATTTATATATATTATATATATATATATATAAAAATATTTGAGTCAAGTTAGTTTTAGAGAAAAAATGTTATACTCTTATATTTCAACCATCTAATACTTGTATTTGATTGTCCTCAGTTTATATTTCTAAACTCTTCTACTAAAAAAATCACACGATATATTTCATTGGCTTATATATTTATTTATATACTCTAATGTTTTTAAATAAAACATTTTATTTGTTCAAGTTATTAAAACTATTTACAAATATGTTTAATCAATTCAATTTCAAAATTTCTATATTTCGAAATTTCCTGATAGATTTTTTCTCTACCTTCAAGAATTTTTTAAAGAAAAATCTTAAACTGTTATTTACATTTTACTTCATCTAATACTAATATTTTATTATAGTCAATTTATACATCTAAACATGTAAACATTTTAACATTACATATAAACATTACATATATACATTACATATATAAACGTTACATATAAACATTATATTTCAACCATCTAATACTTATTTGATATCCTCAGTTTATACTTCTAAAGTCTTCTACTAAAAAAAATCACATATATTTCATTGGTTTATAATATTTAATTATATGCGCTAATGTTTTTAAATAAGCATTTTACTTGTTCAAGTTACTAGAATCTACTTACAAATGTGTTTGTCAATTCAATTTCAAAATATTTCTAATATTACGAAGTTTCCTGATAGATTTTTCTCTATCTCAATAATTTTTAGAGAAAAATATTAAACTGTTATTTACATTTTTACTCATCAAATACTAACATTTTATTATCGTCAATTTTTACATCTAAATATGTTTCATAGAAAATTCTCTTACTATGCATCATTAATTTATTTTATTTGTTCTATATATGCTTATGTTTTTTTTTATAAAGGTTTCTTTTGTGCAAGTTACTGTTCAAGTTACAAATTATGTATTTCTCACTTCAGTTTCTAAGAATGCGTCTTTCCTTGATAGGTTTTTCTCCACTTTCAGAATTTTTAGAGAAAAACCTTTAAACTGTTTTTTTACATTTTACTTATCAAAACCTACATTTTTATTATTGTGAAATTTATGCATGTAAACATATCTTAAGGAAAATTCTCTGAATATACTTTCATTAATATAATTTATTTATTTATCTATATACGATATATTTTTTTAAAGACTTCATTTTTTTAAATTACTGGACTATTTGCAAAATATGCATTCCTCACTTCAGTTTACTAAAAAATGCAGTTTCCTGCCAGATTTTTCTCTAGTTAAACGAATTTTTTAAATAATTTTTCTCTGCCCGATTTTCAATGATAAATTTTTTCTCTGCTGCAATTATTTTTAGAGAAAAAATCTTATACTCTTTCATCTCAACCATCTAATACTTATATTTGATCGTCATTAGTTTATACATCTAAACACTTCTACTTTATTTACAGAATTTTTAAAGAAAAATCTTTAACTGTAAATTTACTTTTTAATTATCCAATTCTTATATTTTATTTTAGTCAATTTATACATGTAAGCAATATCGTATGGAAAATCTCTTAATGTACATCATTAATTTATTTATTTCTCTATGTATGTTTTTTTAATAAAAATTTCATTTGTTTAAGTTACTGGACTATTTACAAATTATATATATATATATATATTCACTTTAATCTCTAAACTTCTAATATTGCGAAGTTTCCTAATAGATTTCTCTGTACCTCAAGAATTTTTAGAGAAAAAATTCTTAAACCATTATTTACATTTAAATACTTACATTTTAGTATTGTCAATTTATACATTTAAACACGTATTATAAGAAGAAAATGAACTTTATATATACATCTTTAGATTACTTATTTATTTGTATAAGCTTATGTTTTTATATAAAGATTTCATGTGTTCAAATATGATAAAAGAAACCTTTTGCAAAAATCGTATTTTTTTTTGTTAGAGTTCTCAATTTTGTATGCGTAAAATTTCCCGATAAATTTTTCTCGGCGTCAAATATTTTTTAGAGGAAAATCTTATACTCTTACATATCATCCATTTGATACTTATATTGATCGTCCTCAGTCTGTACGTCAAAGCACTTCTTCTAAGAAAATTCACACGATATACTGCATTAGTTTATATATTTATCTATATATTCTGATGTTTTTCAGATAAACATTTTATTTGTTTAAGTTACTAGAACTTTTACAAATTATGTGTTTATCACTTTAACTTCAAAATTTCTAATATTTCGAAGTTTCTTGATAGATATTTCTCTACCTCGAGAATTTTTAGAGAAAAATCATTAATCTGTTATTTACATTTTACTCATCTAATACTAACATTTTATTACAGTCAATTTATACCTCTAAACATGTCTTATAGAAAATATCTTAATATGAATCATTAATTTATTTACTTATCTATATATGCTTATGTTTTTTTTTTATAAAGGTTACTTTTGTTCAAGTTACTGGACTATATCCAAATTACGTATTTCTCACTTCATTTTCTAAAAATGCGGCGTTTCCTGACAGATATTTCCCTACTTTTAGATTGTATAAAAAAAACAAACTGTTATTTACATTTTACATATCTAATATTTGCATTTTATTATCGTAAATTTATACATCTAAACAATTCTTCTGAGAAAATCTACTTGATATATATCATTGGTTTATATGATTAACTATATACGGTTATATTTTTTAATAAAGATTTCCTTTGTTTAAGTAACTGAAGCTATTTTCAAATTATCTATATTTCACTTCGATATCTAAATTTTTATTATTTTTTCTCATGTGATTATTTTATTTTTAAAATTAGATTTTATCTTATTTGTTTAGCTTTGTGTTTATGTAACAAAATGTCATTAAAGAGTAGATATTAAAAAGAAATGGAATTATTACGTTGCAAATAATTGTAAATATTTTTATGTTTTCTAATACATTAAAAACTGATAAGTATTCATCAATTAGAAAACAGAAATTACAATTTGCTGGATGGAAAATAAAATTTCCTAGATTGATTAAAAACCTCTAAGTAAAAAATTATCATTTGATTACTCAATAGAATTTACATGGAAAAATAATGCAATTAAAAATTTTATTTCAAAAACTCAGATTATTTCAATATCATATTTATTAAATTTTTATTTTTTTTCCTATTAACATTTTAAGCATCTTGTAAAAAAGGTTAGAAGGTATGCAATGCATATTGATTGATACTTTTTAGAAAATCAGAAAGCTTCATTAAAGAAAATTGTATTGCTAATGATTCTTTAGATTTATTCTATCTCTTTCGCGTATATTATTCTGTTGTATTTTCTTTTGTTTTTGTTTAGTGATTTGTACGTTTAATTCTTGTACATCAATATCTGTATAGGGGTTAGGATAATGTCCAAAATTTTTGGGAAAACTGAAGCAGTGATTAATGGTAATTGTGTTGTTAATGATTTTTTAGATTTATTTGTTTCGCTTATATTATTTTGTTCTTGTATTTTCTTTTGTTTTTGTTCAGCGATTTGTACGTTTAATTTTTGTACATTTATTTCTGTATAGGCGTTAGGATAATGTCCAAAACTTTTGGGAAAACTGAATCCTTGATTAAAGATAATAGTATTGTTAATGATTCTTTAGATTTATACTGTTTCGCATGTATTATTCTGTTGTCTTTTCTTTTGTTTTTGTTCAGTGTTTTGTACGTTTAATTCTTGTACATCGATTTCTGTATATGTCTTAGGATAATGTCCAAAACGTTTGGGAAAACTGAATCCTTGATTAAAGATAATCGTGTTGTTAATGATTCTTTAGGTTTATACTTTTTCGGGATTATTATTCTATTGTTGTCTTTTCTTTTACTTTTGTTTAGTGATTTGTACGTTTAATTTTTATACATCGATTTATGTATAAGCGGTAGTATAATGCCCAAAACGTTTGATAAAACTGAAGCCTTGATTAAATATAAATGTATTGTTAGTGATTCTTAAATAATTCGTTTAATTCTAGTGCATCAAATTCTGTATAGGAGTTAGGATAATGTACAAAAAGATTTTGCATCAGAAATAAAAATTGCTGTTTTCGTGTAACTATGTTTTCATGAATTAATTTAAAAAAAGAGATAGTGTGTAGAAACATACTAACTTTTCACATATTTAACATAATTAATTTTAATTTTTTAACTTTTATTATTTTCAAAATAACGTAGGGAGGTAGAATTT
This sequence comes from Pardosa pseudoannulata, assembly GCA_032207245.1. Classification (NCBI taxonomy): domain Eukaryota; kingdom Metazoa; phylum Arthropoda; class Arachnida; order Araneae; family Lycosidae; genus Pardosa; species Pardosa pseudoannulata. The sequence continues at coordinate 43,862,439 of CM063509.1, forward strand.
ATCAGACTTTCACGTTTGTGTTTTGTCAATTCAAATATTTAAATTTTATTAGTTTCAAAGTTATGTAGCATGAGCCTTGAGATGACTTGAAAGATTAAATAGAAGGTTTCATAACAAACTAGAGTGGTATCGTTATAAAGTATTTGGCCTTTACTCTGGATGATGCGGCTCGGCTCGAATTGTCGTAGTGAAATCGTTTAGACATCAGCCTGGGGACATTATGCTAACAAACTAACAAGCTGATGACAAACTAACAATGTGTTGTCACAAAGAACTTTTGAACCGACTCGCAACGTCTACAGTAATCCCCACTGAATTGTACTTGACTGTCTTCACTGCTTCTAAACTACCACTATTTTGCTTCAACAACATGACAACAGAAGGTGAAAAATAACAGTGGTTATCGCTGCTACTAATCAAATTATACTAAAAGTCTGAAGTTTCTCTCTAGTTCTAACAGTCCTGTTCTGTATGTCTTTGACGAACTCTTACGAGAAGGGGTAAAAAGAGCTGAACCGAATGTAACTTATTGTTACAATTCTGCACGTTTTATATTAAAATTACATACTGCAAAAATAAGTACAGGATATGTTTGTTTATGATAAGTTTAATCCTCTAAGTGGTTCGCACGTACAATTCCGCCAGACCGATCATGGTGCCAAAGCGGTTGTCAAGTACAATTTTCGACCTCCAAAAACGCTCTGAAAATAGATGTAATGTACATTTCTGCCAGTGGTTTTCCCCATAGCGTTTTGCGGTATGAGGGTCAAGTCAATTGTTTAGGAACTGTACCCCTCTTTGGCCGACATTTATGGAGGGATGTACTCCTACCACTTGACGCACAAAGATGCTGATAGCTTTTCATGGCTTTGCAAATCTCTAATTTGATGTATTTCATTTGCGGTAACAGATGTATCTCTAATTGCACCACTTAAATATCTTGGATGAATTTCGTAAAAAAAAATTATAAATAAGTCTCTCAAAGAATGTTTTTATTTGTACTTTTAGAATCCATTATTTCTTATGGGATGATCTTCGAGACTTGGTGAGCTTTATGTGTTTTAAAAATTAACAATCTATAATATCTATATATCTATTTATAACAGGAAGTAAAAAGACAATAGCTAGGTTGGGTTTCCCGTATTCCTTTATAGTAGACAAAGGGTGAAGGAAATAATCATAGAACGCTTTGGCCACTGACAAAGTAAACCTTTAGCGTATTTTTGGATACTCTTTCCTCTATGTGTTCCACTCGGAGGGTTAAACTTAATATGGGGTTAGAAAGTTTTTCTAAAATGTAAACATATATTAAATTCCGTGCTCAAACTTGCAGTATTATTAATTATTGATTAATGCTTAAATTCTGTTCAGATAGGTTCATTCCTTTAGTTGTACATTGTATGAGAATTTTCAACACTTCCTAGCCTTTTAAGATAGCGATGTTATTTTTGGAAATGAAATTAGAAAATAAGATCGCAAAAAATTTCATAGCTAATTCTTTACTTTATTAACACAAATTCGGTTTTGGTCGAACTTTATTTTCATAACCTAAAAGCATTCCGCGTTTGTTAAAAAAAACCAGGTTTTACATTACAGCTTAACATTGTAAACCGGAAGCTGTTGTTAGCCGGAAATAAATATGTTTACGTTTGCATCTGCTATCTCTTCATTTTTCGTAAAATGAGTTTTAAGTAATTAAGTTTACTTTTAAACGTGAATAAAAATACTGTCTCTCTCAGTAAAACAAATTTTTAACCAGCATGACTATTTTTCTTTCTCGATTTTGTCTATTGTCACCTAAGTGGTCCTGAAAGTAGAAAGATAAGCAAAATGTCATTTAGAACCTTACAATGAAAAGGGCAACACGGAAATTAAAATTTCAAAAGCGAAGCTTTTACCCAGAAATGAAAAATAGTGAAATAATATTTTCTAGTGCAAATGTTTAAAACTTATTCTGCAAAAATAGCTTTTAAAGTAAGATATTTTCCAAATAAGAGAGTTAGAAATAAAAATTAAATTTTCCAGAGAACTGAAAGAAAATAGTTTTTAAAATAAAAGGTTTTAAAGTATCATCTTTCTAGATTAATTAAAACTAAAACGGTGAAAGAATCTTTGTTTACTGGAGCGGCGGTTAGGTTCCACATTTGACCCCTCGAAATAAAACTATTGAAAATAATAGCGATAAAACGATTTTAAATGCATTGCATACCTATATATAATAAAAGCCTAAGTTATCTGTCTGTCTGGCCTCGAATATTGTTAAAAACTATATAACTACAAAAATAAAGTGCATATGTTTGTTCATAATAACTAAAAGTTTAAAAGTAACATGGTGTTAGAAAGTTTATCTAAAATGTAAACAGATATCAAATTATGTGACCAAGTTTGCAGCATTAATGATTATTAGTAATAATTAAATATTATTAAAGCTATATACTACAGAAATAAAGTGTATGATATGTTTGTTTATAATAAGTCAAAGTTTAAATGTAACATGGTTTTAGAAAGTTTTTTCTAAAATGTAAACTTATATCAAATTCTGTGTGTAAGTTTTCAGCATTAGTGATTATTAGTAATGATTAAATATTGTTTTAAAACTACTATATACTACTACAAAATAAAATGTAATATATTTTTTTATTATAACTAAAAGTTTAAAAGTAACATGTGGTTAGAAAGTTTTTCTAAAAATGTAAACAGATATCAAATTATGTGAACAAGTTTGCAGCATTAATGATTATTACTAATAAATAAATATTGTTAAAACTATATATAATACAAAAATAAATTGCATAATATTTTTGTTTATAATAACTAAAAGTTTAAAAGTAACATGGGGTTAGAAAGTTTTTCTAAAATGTAAATATATATCAAATTCTGTCTCCAAGTTTGCAGCATTAGTGATTATTAGTAATGATTAAATAATGTTCAAACTATATACTACAAAAATAAATTACATGATATGTTTATTTATAATAACTAAGAGTTTAAATGTCACATGAGGTTGGGAATTTTTCTAAAATGCAAACATATATCAAATTCGGTTTCCAAATTTGTAATATTAGTGATTATTAGTAATTATTAATTATTGTTAAAACTATATACTACAAAAATAAATTACATATGTTTGTTTATAATAACTAAAATTTTAAATGTGGCATGAGGTTGGGAAGATTTTCTAAAATGTAAACATATATCAAATTATGTGTCCAAGTTTGCAGCATTAGTGATTTTTAGTAATAATTAAATATTGTTAAAACTTTTTACTACTAAAATAAAGTACATGATTTGTTTGTTTATAATAACTAAAAGTTTAAATGTCTCATGAGGTTGGGAAGTTTTTCTAAAATGTAAACATATATCAAATTCGGTTTACAAATTTGCAATATTAGTGATTATTAGTAATGATTAAATATTGTTCAAATATGTTCATTCCTTTGTATGTATATTGCAGGAGAATTTTAAATACTTGTACAAGCGCTAGCCTTTTAAGATAGCGATGTTATTTTTGGAAATGAAATTAGAAAATAAGATCGAAAAAATTTCATAGCTAATTCTTTACTTTATTAACACAAATTCGGTTTTGGTCGAACTTTATTTTCATAACCTCAAAGCATTCCGCGTTTGTTAAAAAAACCAGGTTTTACATTACAGCTTAACATTCTAAACAGGAAGCTGTTGTTAGCCGGAAATAAATATGTTTACGTTTGCATCTGCTATCTCTTCATTTTTCGTAAAGTGAGTTTTAAGTAATTAAGTTTACTTTTAAACGTGAATAAAAATACTGTCTCTCTCAGTAAAACAAATTTTTAACCAGCATGACTATTTTTCTTTCTCGATTTTGTCTATTGTCACCTAAGTGGTCCTGAAAGTAGAAAGATAAGCAAAATGTCATTTAGAACCTTACAATGAAAAGGGCAACACGGAAATTAAAATTTCAAAAGCGAAGCTTTTACCCAGAAATGAAAAATAGTGAAATAATATTTTCTAGTGCAAATGTTTTAAAACTCATGCTGCAAAAATAGCTTTTAAAGTAAGATATTTCCCAAATAAGAGAGTTAGAAATAAAAAATTAAATTTTCCAGAGAACTGAAAGAAAATAGTTTTAAAATAAAAGGTTTTAAAGTATCATCTTTCTAGATTAATTAAAACTAAAACGGTGAAAGAATCTTTGTTACTGGAGCGGGCGGTTAGGTTCCAATTTGACCCCTCGAATAAACTATTGAAAAAAATAGCGATAAAACGATTTTAAAATGCATTGCATACCCTATATATAATAGCCTAAGTTATCTGTCTGTCTGGCCTCGAATATTGTTAAAAACTATATACTACAAAAAATAAAGTGCATATGTTTGTTTATAATAACTAAAAGTTTATAAGTAACATGGTGTTAGAAAGTTTTTCTAAAATGTAAACAGATATCAAATTATGTGTCCAAGTTTGAAGCATTAGTGATTATTTAGTAATAATTAAATATTATTAAAGCTATATACTACAGAAATAAAGTGTATGATATGTTTGTTTATAATAAGTCAAAGTTTAAAAGTAATATGGTTTTAGAAAGTTTTTCTAAAATGTAAACTTATATCAAATTCTATGTCTAAGTTTGCAGCATTAGTTATTATTAGTAAGAATTAAATATTGTTAAAAAAACTATATTACTACAAAAAGTACATAATATATTTTTTATTATTATAACTAAAAGTTTAAAAGTAACATGGTGTTAGAAAGTTTATCTAAAATGTAAACAGATATCAAATTATGTGACCAAGTTTGCAGCATTAATGATTATTACTAATAATTAAATATTGTTAAAACAATATAATACAAAAATAAATTACATAATATGTTTGTTTATAATAACTAAAAGTTTAAAAGTAACATGGGGTTAGAAAGTTTTTCTAAAATGTAAACATATATCAAATTCTATGTCAAAGTTTGCAGCATTAGTGATTATTAGTAATAATTAAATATTGTTAAAACTATTTACTAATAAATGAAGTGCATGATAAGTTTGTTTATGATAACTAAAATTTTAAATGTCGCATGAGGTTGGGAAGATTTTCTAAAATGTAAACATATATCAAATTCGGTTTCTAAATTTGTAATATTAGTGATTATTAGTAAGGATTAATTATTGTTAAAACTATATACTACAAAAATAAATTACATATTATGTTTGTTTATAATAACTAAAAGTTTAAAAGTAACATGAGGTTAGAAAGTTTTTCTAAAATGTAAACATATATCAAATTCTGTGTCAAAGTTTGCAGCCTTAGTGATTATTAGTAATAATTAAATATTGTTAAAATCATTTACTAGTAAAATAAAGTACATGATATGTTTGTTTATAATAACTAAAAGTTTAAATGTCTCATGAGGTTGGGAAGTTTTTCTAAAATGTAAACATATATCAAATTCGGTTTACAAATTTGCAATATTAGTGATTATTAGTAATGATTAAATATTGTTCAAATATGTTCATTCCTTTGTATGTACATCGAAATTATAAATACTTGTACAAGTGTTAGCCTTTTAAGATAGCGATGTTATTTTTGGAAATGAAATTAGAAAATAAGATCGAAAAAATTTCATAGCTAATTCTTTACTTTATTAACACAAATTCGGTTTTGGTCGAACTTTATTTTCATAACCTCAAAGCATTCCGCGTTTGTTAAAAAAACCAGGTTTTACATTACAGCTTAACATTCTAAACCGGAAGCTGTTGTTAGCCGGAAATAAATATGTTTACGTTTGCATCTGCTATCTCTTCATTTTTCGTAAAGTGAGTTTTAAGTAATTAAGTTTACTTTTAAACGTGAATAAAAATACTGTCTCTCTCAGTAAAACAAATTTTTAACCAGCATGACTATTTTTCTTTCTCGATTTTGTCTATTGTCACCTAAGTGGTCCTGAAAGTAGAAAGATAAGCAAAATGTCATTTAGAACCTTACAATGAAAAGGGCAACACGGAAATTAAAATTTCAAAAGCGAAGCTTTTACCCAGAAATGAAAAATAGTGAAATAATATTTTCTAGTGCAAATGTTTAAAACTTATTCTGCAAAAATAGCTTTTAAAGTAAGATATTTTCCAAATAAGAGAGTTAGAAATAAAAATTAAATTTTCCAGAGAGATGAAAGAAAATAGTTTTAAAATAAAAAGTTTTAAAATATCATCTTTCTAGACTATTTAAAACTAAAAAGGTGAAAGAATCTTTGTTACTGGAGCAGCGGCTAGTTTCCATTTTGACCACTCGACGAAACAATTAAAATAATAGTGATAAAACTATTTTAAATGCATTCATACCCTATATAATAGCCTAAGTTATCTGTCTGTCTGTCCTCGAATATTGTTAAAACTATGTACTACAAAAATAAAGTGCATATGTTTGTTTATAATAACTAAAAGTTTATAAGTAACATGGTGTAAGAAAGTTTTTCTAAAATGTAAACAGATATCAAATTATGTGTCCAAGTTTGAAGCATTAGTGATTATTAGTAATAATTAAATATTGTTAAAGCTATATACTACAGAAATAAAGTGTATGATATGTTTGTTTATAATAAGTCAAAGTTTAAAAGTAATATGGTTTTAGAAAGTTTTTCTAAAATGTAAACTTATATCAAACTCTGTGTCCAAGTTTTCAGCATTAGTGATTATTAGTAATGATTAAATATTGCTAAAACTATATACTACAAAAAAGTACATAATATGTTTTTTTATTATAACTAAAAGTTTAAAAGTAACATGGGGTTAAAAAGTTTTTCTAAAATGTAAACAGATATCAAATTATGTGACCAAGTTTGCAGCATTAATGATTATTACTAATAATTAAATATTGTTAAAACTATATAATACAAAAATAAATTGCATAATATGTTTGTTTATAACTAAAAGTTTAAAAGTAACATGGGGTTAGAAAGTTTTTCTAAAATGTAAATATATATCAAATTCTGTCTCCAAGTTTGCAGCATTAGTGATTATTAGTAATAATTAAATATCGTTAAAACTATATACTACAAAAATAAATTACACAATATGCATGTGTATGATAACTAAAAGTTTAAACGTTGCATGAGTTTGGGAATTTTTCTAAAATGTAAACATATATCAAACTCGTTTTGCAAATTTGTAATATTAGTGATTATTAGTAAGGACTAATTATTGTTAAAACTATATACTACAAACATAAAGTGCATATGTTTGTTTTAAATAACTAAAAGTTTTAAAATTAACATGGGTTTAGAAAGATTTTCTAAAATGTAAACACATATCAAATTCTGTGTCAAAGTTTGCAGCCTTAGTGATTATTAGTAATAATTAAATATTGTTAAAATCATTTACTAGTAAAATAAAGTACATGATATGTTTGTTTATAATAACTAAAAGTTTAAATGTCGCATGAGTTTAGGAAGTTTTTCTAAAATGAAAACATATATCAAATTCGGTTTCCAAATTTGCAATATTAGTGATTATTAGTAATGATTAAATATTGTTCAAATATGTTAATTCTTTAGTATGTATATTGCAGGAGAATTTTAAATACTTGTACAAGCGCTAGCCTTTTAGGATAGCAATGTTGTTTTGGGATATGAAATTTGAAAATAAGATTGCAAAATATTTCATAACAAATTCTGAAACTTTATTAACACAAATTCGGTTTTGGTCGAACTTTATTTTCATAACCTCAAAGCATTCCGCGTTTGTTAAAAAAACCAGGTTTTACATTACAGCTTAACATTCTAAACAGGAAGCTGTTGTTAGCCGGAAATAAATATGTTTACGTTTGCATCTGCTATCTCTTCATTTTTCGTAAAATGAGTTTTAAGTAATTAAGTTTACTTTTAAACGTGAATAAAAATACTGTCTCTCTCAGTAAAACAAATTTTTAACCAGCATGACTATTTTTCTTTCTCGATTTTGTCTATTGTCACCTAAGTGGTCCTGAAAGTAGAAAGATAAGCAAAATGTCATTTAGAACCTTACAATGAAAAGGGCAACACGGAAATTAAAATTTCAAAAGCGAAGCTTTTACCCAGAAATGAAAAATAGTGAAATAATATTTTCTAGTGCAAATGTTTAAAACTTATTCTGCAAAAATAGCTTTTAAAGTAAGATATTTTCCAAATAAGAGAGTTAGAAATAAAAATTAAATTTTCCAGAGAGATGAAAGAAAATAGTTTTTAAAATAAAAGGTTTTAAAATATCATCTTTCTAGACTATTTAAAACTAAAACAGTGAAAGGATCTTTGCTACTGGAGCAGCGGCTAGTTTCCATTTTGACCACTCGACGAAACAATTAAAATAATAGTGATAAAACTATTTTAAATGCATTCATACCCTATATAATAGCCTAAGTTATCTGTCTGTCTGTCCTCGAATATTGTTAAAACTATGTACTACAAAAATAAAGTGCATATGTTTGTTTATAATAACTAAAAGTTTATAAGTAACATGGTGTAAGAAAGTTTTTCTAAAATGTAAACAGATATCAAATTATGTGTCCAAGTTTGAAGCATTAGTGATTATTAGTAATAATTAAATATTGTTAAAGCTATATACTACAGAAATAAAGTGTATGATATGTTTGTTTATAATAAGTCAAAGTTTAAAAGTAATATGGTTTTAGAAAGTTTTTCTAAAATGTAAACTTATATCAAACTCTGTGTCCAAGTTTTCAGCATTAGTGATTATTAGTAATGATTAAATATTGCTAAAACTATATACTACAAAAAGTAACATAATATTTTTTTTTTATAACTAAAAGTTTAAAAGTAACATGGTGTTAGAAAGTTTATCTAAAATGTAAACAGATATCAAATTATGTGACCAAGTTTGCAGCATTAATGATTATTACTAATAATTAAATATTGTTAAAACAATATAATACAAAAATAAATTGCATAATATTTTTGTTTATAATAACTAAAAGTTTAAAAGTAACATGGGGTTAGAAAGTTTTTCTAAAATGTAAATATATATCAAATTCTGTCTCCAAGTTTGCAGCATTAGTGATTATTAGTAATAATTAAATATCGTTAAAACTATATACTACAAAAATAAATTACACAATATGCATGTGTATGATAACTAAAAGTTTAAACGTTGCATGAGTTTGGGAATTTTTCTAAAATGTAAACATATATTAAATTCGGTTTCCAAATTTGTAATATTAGTGATTATTAGTAATTATTAATTATTGTTAAAACTATATACTACAAAAATAAATTACATAATATGTTTGCTTATAATAACTAAAAGTTTAAAAGTAACATGCGGTTAGAAAGTGTTTCTAAAATGTAAACATATATCAAATTCTATGTCAAAGTTTGCAGCTTTAGTGATTATTAGTAATAATTAAATATTGTTAAAACTATTTACTAGTAAAATAAAGTACATGATATGTTTGTTTATAATAACTAAAAGTTTAAATGTCGCATGAGTTTAGGAAGTTTTTCTAAAATGAAAACATATATCAAATTCGGTTTCCAAATTTGCAATATTAGTGATTATTAGTAATGATTAAATATTGTTCAAATATGTTAATTCTTTAGTATGTATATTGCAGGAGAATTTTAAATACTTGTACAAGCGCTAGCCTTTTAGGATAGCAATGTTGTTTTGGGATATGAAATTTGAAAATAAGATCGCAAAATATTTCATAACAAATTCTGAAACTTTATTAACAAAAATTCTGTTTTGGTCGAACTTTATTTTCATAACCTAAAAGCGTCTCGCATTTTGTTAAAAAAACCAGGTTTTACATTACAGCTTAACATTCTAAACAGGAAGCTGTTGTTAGCCGGAAATAAATATGTTTACGTTTGCATCTGCTATCTCTTCATTTTTCGTAAAATGAGTTTTAAGTAATTAAGTTTACTTTTAAACGTGAATAAAAATACTGTCTCTCTCAGTAAAACAAATTTTTAACCAGCATGACTATTTTTCTTTCTCGATTTTGTCTATTGTCACCTAAGTGGTCCTGAAAGTAGAAAGATAAGCAAAATGTCATTTAGAACCTTACAATGAAAAGGGCAACACGGAAATTAAAATTTCAAAAGCGAAGCTTTTACCCAGAAATGAAAAATAACAATGCAGAAAGAAATGAAAAATAGTGAAATAATATTTTCTAGTGCAAATGTTTAAAACTTATTCTGCAAAAATAGCTTTTAAAGTAAGATATTTTCCAAATAAGAGAGTTAGAAATAAAAATTAAATTTTCCAGAGAGATGAAAGAAAATAGTTTTAAAATAAAAAGTTTTAAAATATCATCTTTCTAGACTATTTAAAACTAAAACAGTGAAAGGATCTTTGCTACTGGAGCAGCGGCTAGTTTCCATTTTGACCACTCGACGAAACAATTAAAATAATAGTGATAAAACTATTTTAAATGCATTCATACCCTATATAATAGCCTAAGTTATCTGTCTGTCTGTCCTCGAATATTGTTAAAACTATGTACTACAAAAATAAAGTTCATATGTTTGTTTATAATAACTAAAAGTTTAAAAGTAACATGGTGTAAGAAAGTGTTTCTAAAATGTAAACATATACCAAATTCTATGTCAAAGTTTGCAGCATTAGTGATTATTAGTAATGATTAAATAATGTTCAAACTATATACTACAAAAATAAATTACATGATATGTTTATTTATAATAACTAAGAGTTTAAAATTAACATGGGTTTAGAAAGATTTTCTAAAATGTAAACATATATCAAATTCTGTGTTCAAGTTTGCAGCATTAGTGATTATTAGTAATAATTAAATATTATTAAAACTATTTACTACTAAAATAAAGTACATGATTTGTTTGGTTATGATAAATAAAAGTTTAAATGTCGCATGAGATTGGGAAGTTTTCCTAAAATGTAAACATATATCAAATTCGGTTTCCAAATTTGCAGTGTTAGTGATTATTAGTAATGATTAAATAGTGTTCAAATATGTTCATTCCTTTGTTTGTATATTGCATGAGAATTTTAAATACTTTGTCAAGTGCTAGAATTTTAGGATAGCAATGTTGTTTTCGGATATGAAATTTGAAAATAAGATCGCAAAATATTTCATAACAAATTCCGAAACTTTATTAACAAAAATTCTGTTTTGGTCGAACTTTATTTTCATAACCTAAAAGCGTCTCGCATTTGTAAAAAAAAATCAGAGTTTACATCAGAGCTTAACATTCTAAACCGGAAGCCGTTGTTAGCCGGAAATAAATATTTTTACGTTTGCATCTCTTCACTTTTCGTAAAGTGAGTTTTAAGTAATTAAGTTTACTTTTAAACATGAATAAAAATACTGCCTCGTGTAGTAAAATAAATTTTTAACCACCATGACTATTTTTCTTTCTCGATTTTGTCTATTGTCACCTAAGTGGTCCTGAAAGTAGAAAGATAAGCAAAATGTCATTTAGAACCTTACAATGAAAAGGGCAACGCGGAAATTAAAATTTCAAAAGCGAAGCTTTTTCCCAGAAATGGAAATTAACAGCGCATAAATGAAAAATAGTGAAATAATATTTTCTAGTAGAAATGTTTAAAACTGATGCTGCAAAAATAGTTTTTAAAGTAAGATATTTTCCAAATAAGAGAGTCAGAATTAAAAATTAAATTTTCCAGAGAAATGAAAGAAAATATCTCAGTAATAAAATGAAGTTTTAAAATATCAACTTTCTAGATTATTTAAAACTAAAACGGTAAAAGAATTTTTCTATTAGAATGTCAGTTAGGTCCCATTATGACCCCCCGACGAAACTACTAAAATAACAAAAATAAAACGATTTTAAATGCGATTTAAAATAATAATAACCTAAGTTATCTGTCTGTCTGTCCTTGAATTTATGAAGCGGTTGAACCTGGAATGGATAGAGACATCCATATTGTATTTTTGATGAGTTAGGGCAATGCGAGTAAAGTTTATCTTCTCCTGAACTATCCACTGAATTCTAAAATAAATTGGTATGAGAATGTTTCATATCACAGCGAAAAACACTGTCCTCTTCAACACTTTTGAAATCTTCACCCTCTACCCTTAATTTGTGTTTAATGTCATTATTTCAAGCCTTAAATTCCCCAGCTCAGAACAGGAGATTAAATTTATTAATTTATCACATTATAAGTAGATGAAAATAACATTTTCTTTCTAGCATTCAGGCGTCATTTTCTTAAAAGTCTCATCTAATTATTTCTTATTTTAAGTTATTTAAATATCGTCTGCATTATTTTCATACATTTTATCACTGAACTTAGATATTACTTAAATAATTTCATTTTATATTTGGCTTAAATAATAAATTAGGTACATATGCGATAATTTTAAATTTATTCATCGATTATTTTTTGTAGAAATAAAAGTTTTATCATCGGTATTAACAACAAATTCCCTTCATGAATAGCTAGAGTTTAAGTCATATATCTTTGAAAATTAAGAAGTTTGTACATTTCTGTATTTGTTTTTATACATAACCACACAGTTTGCAATCGATTCTCTAAATTTTGTACATTAATCATACATGCCGCCAAATAATCACTGTCAATATTAAAACCTCTGCTGTCCATCCTATCACGTAATAAAACATGATAAATTCAAGTTGGCAACTAACATGCGTTCAGTAAAGATAAACAAATTATTAAGCGTGTGAGAGATAATTTTGAGCCAAAAAACAAACCATTTTTTACCTGCCTCAAGGATAGTTTACAATTCTGGAAAATAAATAATTTTTCAGATCCCACAGTATGAGGGGCTATATGCTATTTGCCAATAATATGGAGTTTGCTTGTATTTTATAATTTATATTTAAAATTCTTCATAGTTTAAAAAAATACGGTAATTATATTGATTTAGGAGGTTATCATTTCAATGATACTACAACTATTCAAATCACTCAATAGATTGATATAAAATGATTACAAATAAATGGCCCAAAAATCAATATTATGTTTATATCATAATCAATATATGTTATCAAATATCAATATATTCAATATCAAATATCAATATACCAATCAATATATATCATAATCAATATAATCAATATATTCAATATAAAATATCAATATATCAATCAATATATATCATAATCAATATAATCAATATATTCAATATCAAATATCAATATATCAATCAATATATATCATAATCAATATAATCAATATATGTTATATTAAATTTTAATTTTCTTTCATATTTGGTTTAAATAATATATTAGGAATATTAGAGATAATTTTAATTTTAATCATCAATTATTTTTTGTTCAAAGATAAATCTCAGACTGCCTCATAGGGTACTTTACAATTCTGGGAAATTAAAAACTTTACTGATCCCGTCATATGACGGGCTATATACTAGTCAATTAATAATTAAGTGTAAATTAATATCGTATAAATGGTATTTTAATCATTCTCGAAATGTGGATTAAGCTAATTTAAATTTAACTACCATAAAACTAAAATATAATTACTAACCTAAAGAATAATCTTTAAAATCAATTTTC
>CM063509.1:43878435-43893435 GCA_032207245.1 Pardosa pseudoannulata
ATATATATATATACATATATATTGCTCCATCTATTATACCATATATATATATATAAAATTTATATATATATATTATATATATATATATATATATATATATATATATATATATATATATATATATATATATATATATATATATATATATATATATATATATATATATATATATATATATATATATATATATATGTATATATATATATATATATATATATATATATATATATATATATATATATATATATATATATATATATATATATATATATATATATATATATACTATATATATATATATATATATATATATATATATATATATATATATATATATATATATATATATTTTTTAAATTTTTATTTTTTCAATCAAAGCAAATTACATTGAACACATTTTAGAGAATTTCTTATTAATTCGGTTAAGTTTTAATATGAAAAAGTATATTTTACCTCTAATAAATAATATTAATTGTGAATGCCTGATGTATTATTAAAATTAACAGTAATTTATTTGAAGTAATCCGTGAAAATAAAATTTTCCTTTCAGCACAATATCAGTGACCAGAAAATATTTACGGAATGAACACTTAATACTCTGAAATTAGTCCCAATATCTTATGAAAGATGCGTCAGGTATTTTCTGTTAAAGAATATTCGTAAAATATGTAACTGTAAACGAAAACTTCGACTTGCTCTCTGAAAATCTGCTACATCTTATAGTGCAGTTAATAGAAATTTCACAGTTATCTTCATGAGTGGTTTTCACCATAATGCTCGTCTTTCCACTTGGATTACAACTAAACTCCTTTAGGTTCCACTGAATAAATTCATGGGATGATCACAAAAATTTTAGCCTGAAATACTATTGTTCTGTTACTACATTTCGGGAGTTTCTCTTTTAAATGAACACTTGAATGACTTTAAAGAGACTACCTTAAGAGCAGTTGGCCTCAGGATCTTTTATTTAGCATTTCGTGAATGCAGTTTCTCTGGCATTTATACTTTTAAGGATTAAAGCAATCACCATTAACTGTTCTAGCGATTTACCAAATTTTAACCTTATTCTCTGAATACGCAACAATCCACAGAGCACAAAGAAGAGTCAAGTTTATAAGTATTCCATGCTAAATATTTTAAGATGAGATCAGTTTGTATAACTAGTCTGATTTATATTTTCAATTGTTTTAAAGATAGATTCAGGACAATTTAAATAAAATTAAACTTAATTTCGAATTGTTTTATGTTTACTATTTAAATATATCATATGAGATTTGCGAATTAACATTACTTAAAACAGTATTTATTCCTACAGTCTGTTTCATAAGAGTGTGTCGTCTGTTTCAATGAAAATACAAACGAATTAGTTAAATATATATTTGTAAAGGAAACACTGCCCTCTCGAGAAGACACAGGGCCCTCTCGGCTCTGACCAATGATAAGCCGAGAAAAGGATCACAGAAAACTACAAGACCAATTGTAAGGAGGCACATCCAATGATGGTAAAAATTCACCAAGGGCGATGCAAAGCAAAATTTGGCAATCTGCCACAACACAGTGTCAACAACGTCAGAAGCCGAGCCGATGAGGAAGAAATTATGACAATAAGGTTTAAGAGTCATGGATGCAGGTGGCCAGAATTGGGAGTTCGGTCCGACATTTAATCCCAGACCGAGGTCGACGTGTTTGAAGAGAAAGGCTGTAGCTGAACATACAAGGTACAAAAAAAAGAAAAGGAATGTAAAGTGTAGGCCCTACACTAACACATAAGTAAAATATGTAATGAAATGATATAAATAAAATCTTCATTACACCAATCAAAATCCATAAGCTTTTAATTTAAAGCTTTTTAATTAAAAACAAACCTTAGTAAAAATTCCTCATATAGTTGTCATACAAACTCGTCCGGAAAATTAAAAGATAGTATATAATTAATTATACATATGCATATTCTTAAACAAATACCCAATTTTCTTGTTTTATATATAATACAGTATACAGTTGAAAATATCCTAAATCATTAAATTAGATTGTCATATTTTGCATCTCCAATAACCTCTTTTAAAGAACATGTTAAATGCTAACACTTGCAAGCAGTTTTCTGCGTTATTGCAACATTCCGACCTCGTTATCTGCATTGTAAATAATTTAAACAGTTACCGTGAGAAAATTAATATCAGTTCGTCGTTAGTTTATCCTGATAGCAAATAAACCTTGATTAATGGAAATAAAGAGCGGAATGTGGCATGTTACTCCACACTTTGAATTGTATGCATTTGTTACTACGGTAATTACGATATCGAACATGTTTCATAATGCAAATATATCATTATCCTTTAGTTTTTCCTGGCCATTTAGCACTATTTGTTACAGCAGTGTGTTCATTGGCGTTTATTTTTATAGTTTCTAAAGTTTTCGAAGTTCAGTTTAATTTAGGTTACAGATGACTACTAAGAATGTCATCCAATTTCTGACGAATACTAACTAGACACTAACTAGTATGTTTTCTGACGATTGATACTTAAGCGCGGGGCACGTACTAGTACGTTTTCTTACGATTGACACTCGAGCACGGGACACGTACTAGTACGTTTTCTGATGAAATTATGTATATATATATATATATATATATATATATATATATATATATATATATATGTATTTGTTTATTTGTCTATTTATATACTTGTTTATATATTTCAATATAAAATACTAATAGTTTATTAAAAATTAAAATATTAAATATATATATATATATATATATATATATATATATATATATATATATATATATATATAATATATATATATATATATATATATATATATACATATACATATATATATATATATTATATATATATACATATATATATATACACATATATATATATATATATATATATATATATATATATATGTATATATTATGTATATATATATATTGTATATATATATATATATATATATATATATATATATATATATATATATATATATATATATATATATTATATATATATGTATATATATATGTATATATATATATGTATATATATATATATGTATATATATATATATATATATATATATATTATATATATATATATATATATATATATATTTATATATATATATATATATATATATATATATATATATATATATATATATGTATATATATATTATGTATATATATATATATATATATATATATATATATATATATATATATATATATATATATATATATATATATATATATATATATATATATATATATATATATATATATATATATATATATATATATATATATATATATATATATATATATATATATATATATATATATGTGTGTGTGTGTGTGTATTTGTTTATTTGTCTATTTATATACTTGTTTATATATTTCAATATAAAATACGAATAGTTTATTAAAAATTAAATAACTTTCGACCTATTGAGATTTAACTGAATAACTAAATTTACGCGCAAAACGCCTGCTGTCGGTACAGTTCCGCTGCGAAATGTACCCGCACACAATGTGTTAACAATTCTTTTAAAAAAAAGTTTCAAGTATGCTGTGATAGTAAAAAATATTTTTAATTGCTGAAAATCTTTAATATACTTAAATATAAGACAAATCGTCAGAAAGCATTTTTTCAATGTTTACACATTAGATCTCCTTTGCAGGTCTCCGGAATTAGGTAAAAAGAACCAAGTTTCTTGTAAAAATTATTCCCTGACATTATATTTATCAATTATAGTTTTTAGATATTGAAATAACATAAGTTGAAGAATTTTCTTTTTTGGAAGACCTTTTAAAATTATAAATAAAGGTTTCGAAATATGATTTCAGAGTAAGTGTTGAATACAATTTTATAATTCAACCTATATATTGGTCATTAAATTATTTGAAAATAAATTACAAAATAAACATCATTAATTAATTACTTTCTGCAATTTTTAATCTCATTTAACATATTCGGATTTCTGAAGAAATGAATAAAATATGAATGGCTAATGTACTTGCACAAATGTTTAAAATCTAATCCATTTTTTCGTACACAAATTAGAATTCTGAATTCATATTTCCATGGTTTTTGTTTCTTTTTTTTTACTTGTTCTTGAAACCTTTTTTCTCAATCTTATATTTAGAATTTTTGCAACACTTCTTTCACATTTTTTTTACCATTTTTTCTTATCTTTATAGAAAATTGACAATGGCTCTTTCAGCTAAGAGAAATTCCGTTTCTCTAATATAAATATATATATATATATATATATATATATATTATATATATATATATATATATAATATATATATATATATATATATATATATTTACTTTCAAAGCGTTTCTAATGAAAACATACTTTAGTCAAACATTTCTTTTCTATCCGACATAAGTTTGGCCAGTTTAAGTTAAAGGATAGTTTGTACACAAGCATAATTTTACACACACACACACACACATACACTATATATATATATATATATATATATATATATATATATATATATATATATTACTTGTTTTATATATAATAAAATAAACAAATTAAAACATTATAAGTTATTGAATTATAGTTTATCAATCCATTTTAGGTTTTTCTTCTTTTCGGCATTATATGGCGTCATATTTTATAGCGCAGATTTTTCGAACACAATTTATCTAAACTTTCGAAGTTCAGTTGAAATAAGGTTACTAGTGACTTTTAAATTATTCTCCCAATTTCTTGTGAATCCTTTGAAATATTTATATGAACTATTATATATAAAATATTTTCAAAATTACTACAACAGAAAAAAATATTTTAAATCGCCAAAATTTGAGACCTCTATTATCATTAATTCGAAAACAAATGTAAGTAAACCTTTATTTTCAATGTTTACTTGAGTTCACACAACTGATATCTAATCGCGGTGTTATATTTCAGTGATATGTATTCTGTATTTTGTATGTTTATTTCAGCTTCAGTGATATTTATTTTTACAGTTTCAAAGTTCAGTTATATTAAGGTTACATATGACTATTAAATTATTCTTCCAATTTCATGTGAATCCTTTAAAAAATTATATCACTATTATTTACTAACTATTTTCAAAATTACTACATCAAAACAAGAATTTAAATCGCTGAAATTTGGCACCTCTATTATCATCAATTTGAAAAAAATTAGTAAGCCTTTATTTCCGATGTTTTCTTGAGGTCATACACTGTATATCTGATTGCCGTGTTATATTTCAGTGATATTCATTGTGTATGTTGTATGTTTATTTCAGTTCTAGTAAAATATATTTCTAAAGTCTGAAAGTTCAGTTAAATTAAGGTTACAGATGACTATTCTTCCCAATATTATTTTTCGATTTCTTGTGAATCCTGAAAAAAATTATATCAACAATTATTTATAAAATATTTTTAAAATTACTAAAATAAAAAAAAATTTAAATCATTAAAATTTGACTCCTCTATTATAATTAATTCGAAAAAAAATCTGTAAGCCTTTACTTTCTATGTTTATATGAGGTCATACTCTTGATATCTGATTGAAATTTGCATCTCAAATAACCACTTTTAAAAATCGTGTTAAACGTTATCATTTCAAAGCCATTTTCTGCATTACTGCAACATTCCGTCATCATTATCTCTATTGTAAATAACTTAAACACAAAGTTTTATAAAGTTTCATAGTTCAGTTAAATTAAGGTTACAGATGACTATTAAGTTAATCTTCTGATTTCTAGTGAATACTTAAAAAATTATATCAACCATAATTTATAAAAGATTATCAAAATTATTACAAAAAAAATTTTTTTTAATTGCTAAAATTTGACAACTTTATTATTATTAATTCGAAAAAAAATCAGTAAGCCTTTATTTTCGATGTTTACTTGAGTTCATACACTTGATATCTGATTGCAGTGTCATTTTATTGATATTTATTATGTGCGTATATTGTATGTATTGTATGTTGTATGTTTATTTCAATTTCAGTGATATATTTTTCTAAAGTTTCAAATTTCAGTTAAGTTAAGGTTACACATGACAATTAAAATACTGTTTCAGTTTCTTGTGAATCCTTTAAATATTTATATCTACTATTATTTATAAAATATACAAATATAAGTATTATATTACAATTATTTATAAAATATATACAAAAAAATTTTAAATGGCTAAAATGAGACACCTCTGTTATCATTAATTCGAAAAAAATCATAGTACGTTTCTTTCAGTTTCAGGGATATTTATTTTTAAAGTTTCAAACTTCAGTTAAATTAAGGTTACAGATGACTATTAAGTTATTCTTCTGATTTCTTGTGAATATTTAAAAACAGTTATATCAAGTATCATTTATAAAATATTTTCAAAATTACTACAAAAAAATTGTTTTAAATCGGTAAAATTTAACACTTCTATTATCATTAATTTGAATAAAAATCAATAAGTCTTTATTTTCGATGTTAAACTTGAGGTCATTCGCTTCATCTGATTGCCGTGTTATATTTCACTGATATTTATTTTCTGTTTTATATTGTATGTATTATATGTTGTTTGTTTATTTCAGTTTCTGTGATATTTACTTCTAAAGTTTCAAAGTTCAGTTAAATTAAGGTTACAGTTGACTACTAAATTAATCTTTCTATTTCTTGTGAATCCTTTAAAAATTTCATATCAATTATTACTTATAAAGGTTTTCAAAATTACTACAAAAAATTAAATGGCTAAAATTTGACACCTCTAATATCATTAATTCGGAAAAAAAAAATCTGTAAGCCTTTACCTTCGATGTTTACTTGAGATCATACACTTGATATCTGATTGACATTTGTATCTCCAATAACCAATTTTAAAAATAGTGTTAAACTTTATCACTTGCAAGTCATTTTCTGCATTACTACAATATTCCGACCTCATTATCTGCATTGCAAATAATTTAAACAGTTAGCGTGATAAAATTGATTTCAATTCTGCATTAATTTATCCTGATGGCAAATAAGACTTGATTAATGGAAATAAAGAACTGAATAAGGCATGCAACTCCAAACTTTGAATTATATGAACTTGATACTACTATGATATCGATCATTTTCCCTAACACAAATGCGATATCATTGTGTTTTAGTTTTTCCTTCCTTTCTGCATTATTTGTTAGTGCAGATTGTTTAATGATATTTATTTCCAAAGTTTCCCAGTTCAGTTGAATTAAGGTTACAAATGACTACTAAATTATTCTTCCGATTTCTTGTGAATCCTTTAAAAATTTTATAGCAACTATTTTTGTGAAAGATTTTCAAAATCACTACAACATAAACAATGTTTTATATCGCTAAAATTTGACACCTCTACTCTCTTTAATTAAATGAAATTGTCAGTAAACTTTTATTTTCGATGTTTACTTGAAATCATACATTTAATATCTCCTTCATTGATCTACAGTTGTCCAAAAAAGACTCCAGGATTTATGTAAAAAGTATTATCTGATATTATACGAGGGTCACTCTGACATTTTTAATGGAAATTTTTCTGAAGTTTTTAATACTTACAAAATTTTAGGTGTATTCAAAGCAGTGTCATCCAGTGTGTCAATACACTTTTGTAGACAACTTTTTCAACAGATTAAATGCCTCAAGCTCTTCAATTCATGGAATAGATGAAAAATGTTTTATAGCTTTTCTCTTCTTTTGAATGAAAACGACATCCATGTAAGTTCTTTTTTAGATTAAAGAATAACCAAAAGTCACACATAGCTAGATCAGGTGTATATGGGGGATTTTTTATTCCTTTAATTTGTTTTTGTTTAAGAAACTCAACTGGTAATCCGGCTATATGTGAAGATGCTTTGTCATGGTGAATCATTACTCCCCTAACATTCACTTCTTGTACAATTTCTATAAGACATTTCGTGGTATACAAGTTTCTTGTTACTGTCTTCTGTCCTTCCAGCTTGATGACTTTGACCAATCCGCACTTCTGAAGACAACGGCATGCATCAAATTTTTCACTGCTCGTTGTCTTTTCACCATTGTCGGCATGGGATCATCTTCAAAGACCCACACTTTGCTTTCTTGACGTGATGGAATGTCAGTAAACGGCATGTACGTTTCATCACCCGTTACAATTTTAGAAACGATGCGGTGGCCATCATCATTTAGCAATTATGGAGTTTCTTTACTAGTTCTGACTCGCTCCCCTTTTTAGTGATCAGTTAGATTATGGGGAACACAACGGTAAACTACTTTTTTCATATGCATTTCTTCATTAATAATTTTGTGTATGGCTGTGGATCCAATGTTACGTTCCTTCTCAATAATTTGATAGGTACAGCAATTATCATCCATTAAAATTTTTCGTATGGCAGACACATCTCTGATTACTGCCTACGGCGGCCTTCCTGTGTGTTCTTCATCCTGAAGAAAATTGCGATCTCTACTAAATTCTTTAAACCATCTGAATCCAGTAGCACAAGCTGGAGATTCACAACCAAATGACAATTACAAACGTTGAAAGCATTCTTCTTTATTTAACCCTCCTTTAAAATTGTAGAAAATAATAGCACGAAAATATTCTCGTTCGAACTCCATTTTCTCTTCTGTTTAAAATTTATTCTATATTAAACAAGTTGAAGTAAGTCAGTAAAAAATGTCTGATGTGTTAAAATACATTGTATTTTAAACTTAAACTGTTATTTTTATTCTGTAAATTCTCGTCTGTGCGTATCTCAAAAATTTCAGAGTAACTCTCGTATTTATCAATAATGTTCCTTTCAGGCATTAAAACAACATAAATTGAACGTTTATCTTGTTTTAAAGATACCTTAAGATAGAAGAACTTGTGTAGGACTAATAGTAGCAGAAAAAATGAATGGTCAAAAATTTCACAACATATTTTATTCATTTTATAAGTAAGATGAAATTCTGATTTTTTAAATCTCTTTTAATATTAATATACTATTTAACACACAAGAAAGATGAATACAATTTTGTCCTTATTATTGAAAATCAAGCACGTTTAACTTACTAGTGACGGCGTCGTTGTATTCCAAACAAAGCACTTAAAGACATTCTCGGCTGATATAGGCCGGAAGCAATAAGTATAGAAGTATATTTAGTAGTGAGTCATCTTTTACCTCGTTTTATGATAAATCGATATTTTAATGGATTACTACCTAAGCTTTATCACAATTTGAAATGTTTTGCTTAGCAATGAGTTTAATTTTTTTTCATCCTCTATGAAGATTCTAATCTTATTTTCTGTGATATATAAAGAGAATTTCAATTTAAAAGTGTTTTGTGTAAAATTAAGCTCATCAAAATTATAATTTAATACTTCAAAAATATTTTATATTGATTCAATGCAAAGTGTTTTCTCTTAAATCAAATTTATTGATAATGTGTTGAAAAGGCAAAGCAATTGAGTCAACTGGGAAAAAGTCATTACTTGGACATGATATTGAAGGTGAACTATTAAGAAGGCTTTGCTTTCTTTTTTTCTTAGAATATTTAAAATTTTAGAATAATCTTGAAGAACGAGAATGTGACAGTCCATTTTCACCCACTTAACAATTACCTTTAACTCTTAGGATAGTAAAATAATCCGCCAGCATCGTCTTTATAGTTAACACTGAAAGGAAAACTCAGGTGGTAAAATTATTAAGATAATATTACCGTAGATAAACCATAATTCCCAATTCATTCGGCCAATTATTTTAATAAATCTCGAAACTTGTTTTTCAAGCTTCTATTTTAAATATCTGCATCATTTTTTTCAAATTTTCTATAATTTTATTCTTATTTTTATAGCATTTACGACAACTTGTTTCTGAGTTTAAATTAACTGGTCAAATTATTAATATAATTTTACCGTAGTTGAACCGTAATTCCTAATTCACTAGGCCAACATTTTTATTAAATCTTAAAGCTTGAATTTCAAGCTTGTATTTAAAATTTCTGCAGAATTCCTTTAAAATTTTCTATCATTTTCTTCTTATTTTTATAACATTTACGACAACGTGTTTCTGAGTTTAAATTAACGGTCAAATTATTAATATAATTTTACAGTAAACAAACCATAATTCCCGATTCATTAGGCGAAAATTTTTATTAAATCTTGAAACCTGTTTATCAAGCTTGTATTTAAAATTTCTGCAGAATTTTTTTCAAATTTTCTAGCCTTTTCTTTTTATTTTATAGCATTTACGACAGCTTGTTTCTGAGTTTAAATTTACTGTCAAATTATTAATATAATTTTACCGTAGTTGAACCGTAATTCCCAATTTATTGGGCCAACATTTTTATTAAATCTTGAAACTTGTTTTTCAAGATTGTGTTTTAAATTTCTGCAGCATTACTTTTAAATTTCCGATCATTTTCTTCTTATTTTTATACCATTTACGATAATGCGTATCTCAGTTCACGGAATTTTTGTTAATCAGTCAAAATCCAAATTTTTTATCTTCAAAATTTTTAACTAGAAATAAGCATTAGTAATTTTTTTTGTCAAACATATATTTCCATGTAAATTATCCAGTTACAAATGAAAAAAATTACTAATATTAAATTATACATAGCCCTATGCTCATACTTATATATAATTTTCTAGTTTTATATATAATAAATATTTTATATATAACAATAATAAAATGTACCATTAAAAATTCTTAATACATTATATCTGATTGTCAGCTATATTTTGCATTTCCAATAATCTCTTTAAAGATTATGTTAAATGTTATCACTTGGAAGCAATTTTCTGCATTACTGCAACTTTCTGACCTCATTATCTGCATTGTAAATAATTTAAACAGTTACCGTGAGAAAATTAATATCACTTCGGTATTAATTTATCCTGATAGCAAATAAGCCTTGATTAATGGAAATAAATAGAGGAATGAGGCATGCTACTCCGCACTTTGAATTGTATGCATTTGTTACTATGGTAATTAAGATACAGAACATGTTCCCTAGTGCAAATATGATACTTTTGTATTTTAGTTTTTCCATGCATTATATGTTTGTTGGCCCTGTTTGTTCAATAGCATTTATTTCTAAAATTTCGATACTCAGTTGCATTAAGGGTGGACATGAATACTAATTTTTGTTTTAAATTTGTTATGAATTCTATTATATTTCAACGTTAACCCTTTTTTCATTGTATTACTTTTCAAATAGTTGCAAGTAAAAATGTTTATAATTGGTAAAAATTTACATCTATATCATCTTAATAAAGCTACAAAACACCTATAAACAACCTTAAATAACTTTTTTTCAATTTTTCAGCTTGTTATTTCTTGGTATTATTATCTCAAAGTTATGGTATTTTTAGCATTCATTCTCTATTTAAGTTTAATTTTGTTGAATTTATTAAATTCTAAATAATAATAATTTAGTAAAATATAGAAAAATAGTGAAAGGTGAAATTTTGTTTCAATTGTTTAGTATACTGTGCGTAAACTTAAAACATCAAAAATTGAGTTCAATTAATTACTTTTGATTTTCTGTAAAATATAATTATTATGTATAATTCCCTATAAATTAAAATTTTAAAAATATCAGAAGTATTAAATTTATTTTGTATTTATTTTTGATGAATTTATTTAGGTTCTAAATAATAATATTGGAATTATATTAAAAAAGTTAAAAAGCCTTTTCAAAACATTCCCCACTTAACTGCTCCTTCAGGTTCCATTATAACGGATCAACAGGAAAAAATTGATGCTATTGCCGACTGTTACGAACGTCAGTTTAACCCCAATCAGGATGTTTATTGCCCCAGTACTATTGATAAAGTATACGATGTTAATGATAGGTTTTTTAATAATAATCTTAGCAATGCTAATAATGACCCTATTTCCCCTACCAATGATCAGGAAATTATTACTGCTATTAATAATCTCCCCAACAAAAAAGCTCCCGGCGCCGATAGAATTAGTAATAACGCGCTAAAAAACTTACCCATAAATTATGTTAAATTATTAACTAAAATTATTAATAAAATAATTGAATTTAGGTACTTCCCTAAAATTTGGAAAGTTGCTTGCATCATCCCCATCCCCAAACCTGGTAGTGATAATAACTTACCTAAAAATTACCGTCCCATCAGTCTTCTCTCCTCTCTGAGTAAACTGACTGAACACATCTTATGCACCAGAATTAACTCCTTCCTCAACACACATAACATCATAAACAATTCACAATTTGGCTTCAGAGCACAACATTCTACCACACACCAGTTACTGCGCGTTGCCGAATTCATCCATGATGGATTTGAAAACCGTAAGCATACTGGAGCTGTCTTTTTTGACATCGAGAAGGCTTTTGACAAAGTATGGCACAGTGGCCTCATTTATAAACTCATTAAATACAAATTGCCAGCTGCCATGATCCACTTGATTCACTCTTACCTTCTCGATAGATCCTTCACAGTCCGCCACACACAATACTCTTCCACACACAGGCCTATTAATGCTGGGGTCCCACAAGGATCCAAGCTTGGTCCTATTTTATTCAACTTATACATTAATGACATACCACATCATCACAACACAACACTGGCTATGTTTGCGGACGACACGGCAATCCTTGCTAAAAATAATAACACTAGATACATGCACCTATACTTACAAAGGCACATCAACATCCTTGACCGTTGGTTCGAGAGATGGAGGATTAAAATTAATCCTACCAAAACCAAAGCTGTTTTCTTTAGCTACAAACGCATCCCTCCCCCTCCGGTCACGGTGTGTGGACAGTCGGTTTACTTTGAGAGAGAAATTAAATACCTAGGTTTACTTATTGATAGTAGATTAACTTGGAAAAATAATATTAGTTATAATATTGCAAAGTTTTACAAAGCTAAAAATGCCTTAGCTCACCTCCTGTACCATGATCGAATGGGAATGGGGAATAAAGTCCTACTGTACAAGACGGTTTTAAGGCCCATTCTCCTGTATGCAGCACCGGTCTGGGGCTCTGCATCCAACTCACAGATCCAGAGATTACAAGTAATACAAAATAAAACTTTAAGGTCAATAATAAAAGCTAATCGTTACTTGCGGAACGACATTATCCATAGGGACCTGGGCATTGAGCCTATTAGGGATTTCATCAAAAAAATATCAACAATCTTTTATAATAAAATGAACTCTATTAATAACGAGGAAATTGCTAATATTCCGGACTATGACCCGATTGAGAAACCTAGACGTCCTAGGGCGACTACGGTCCTTCCAACGGGTCTAGTTCCTGGAACATCACTTTTGTAAATATCTTCTGCCCATTATAAAAAAATAAATAAATAAATAAATAAAATAAAATAAAAAAAAATTAAAAAATAAATAAATAAAAAAAATATATATATAAAAAAAAAAAATAAAAAAAAAAAACTCTCAGTACTCTTACCTACTGTTTATAATGTTGCTGACCTTACTTTCAGCGTCTTATGTATTTTTAAATTCAATGGTTCTTATTGTGTACTATTATTATGTATTCCTTTTGTCAAAGAGTAAACTGAGTGGAAAAAAAAAATTTAAAAATAAATTATATAAGGGCTAAAGAAGATATATCTCCTCGTATAAAATTGTAAACATATTGTAACTCTTCTGTTGATTGTGTTTTCTTTTTTCTCTTTTCTCTCTCTCTTCCCCTTCCTTTACTCTATTGTTGTTTTTTGTAGTATGTATAAATTATACCTAATTTCATCAGCCAATAATGAATGTAAATTGGTTCACTTATCAAAGCTCATATTGGGGATAAGGGGACTTCGTCCCCAGGTGCCCCAAAACCCAGTATTCCAGTGTCCAGTGTCCAGTGTCCAATAATAATATTTTAGTAAAATAGGAAAACTAGTGAAACGGGAGAGTTTATTTCAATTTTTTCCAGGCAGACTGTGCGCAGACTTACAAGAACACAAAATCAGTTTCATTAATGACTTTTGATTTTCTGTAAAATATAATCATTAGTTATTATTTGAATTTTAAAAAAGTATCAGAAATATTAAATCTATTTGCATTTATTTAGGTTCTAAATAATAATATTTTAGTAAAATAGGAAAACTAGTGAAACGGGAGAGTTTATTTCATTTTTTTCCAGGCAGACTGTGCGCAGACTTACCAGAAGACAAATTCAGTTTCATTAATGACTTTTGATTTTCTGTAAAATATAATCATTAGTTATTATTTGAATTTTAAAAAAGTATCAGAAATATTAAATCTATTTGCATTTATTTAGGTTCTAAATAATAATATTTTAGTAAAATAGGAAAACTAGTGAAACGGGAGAGTTTATTTCATTTTTTTCCAGGCAGACTGTGCGCAGACTTACCAGAAGACAAATTCAGTTTCATTAATGACTTTTGATTTTCTGTAAAATATAATCATTAGTTATTATTTGAATTTTAAAAAAGTATCAGAAATATTAAATCTATTTGCATTTATTTAGGTTCTAAATAATAATATTTTAGTAAAATAGGAAAACTAGTGAAACGGGAGAGTTTATTTCATTTTTTTCCAGGCAGACTGTGCGCAGACTTACCAGAAGACAAATTCAGTTTCATTAATGACTTTTGATTTTCTGTAAAATATAATCATTAGTTATTATTTGAATTTTAAAAAAGTATCAGAAATATTAAATCTATTTGCATTTATTTAGGTTCTAAATAATAATATTTTAGTAAAATAGGAAAACTAGTGAAACGGGAGAGTTTATTTCAATTTTTCCAGGCAGACTGTGCGCAGACTTACCAGAAGACAAATTCAGTTTCATTAATGACTTTTGATTTTCTGTAAAATAAATCATTAGTTATTATTTGAATTTTAAAAAAGTATCAGAAATATTAAATCTATTTGCATTTATTTAGGTTCTAAATAAATAATATTTTAGTAAAATAGGAAAACTAGTGAAACGGGAGAGTTTATTTCATTTTTTTCCAGGCAGACTGTGCGCAGACTTACCAGAAGACAAATTCAGTTTCATTAATGACTTTTGATTTTCTGTAA
>CM063509.1:43903435-43908435 GCA_032207245.1 Pardosa pseudoannulata
TTTTATGTGATGTTAGTATCTTCTTTCACTGAGAAATGGCGATACTAATGTTTCTCAGATAAAGTCATTTGCTCAAAGCTTTTTCTACCCACCTCCCACTATTTGATCTTGTAAAAGATCAAGAAACAACTAAACTCGAGTATTCAGAAACATACAGGCAGAAAAGAAAATAAAAAGTTGAAAGGTATTTATTTACGTGTAATTTTATATGTGTATTAAATTTTAAATATTTTATCCAATCACATTAAATGCTTTATGTCGGATACTTTTATGGCCTTTTAGAATGAAATACATACAAAAGATAAATAGTATGTTGTATTATGAAAGAAAAGCGTATCCAGGGATTCACTTTTATTTTTACTCAACTAATAAAAGTAATGCATTTATTTAAACGCATAATGTACATTTTTGTACCATTTAAATATTTTATACTTTAAATTCACTGTAGTTGATAAAATAACAATTTTGCAGCATTACAAGTAGTATTTTATTTTAAATTTAATTTATATTTTATGGACCAAACGTTTGCTTGTTACATTTTTTACTATTATTTTTTATATTCAAATAAACTTATATTAAATGTAAAATTTTTAAAACAACGAGAAAACGTGCTAAGTACTTTTTGCTTATACTTAATTATTCGCTTAAAAACTTCTTTAGAGCTACATATGAGGAAGCTTTAAATATATTTAATGTAATACAACTTTTCTTGATTTTCGACAATATTTACTTATATTACTAGTTTTAGTTTGAAATAGTTCTTTTACTTTGAAATCAGTTGCGCTATTTTGTTTTATGCAATTTTTTGAAGTCAATCTTATTCTATGAATATTTATCACTTATAATGAATTACTTAAGTAATTTATTCCTCTAAAAAAGACCTTAAAATATGCTTACATCTAATGCAAAATTTCATTCTTTTCAATCATATTTACTTTACTTATTTCTTATCATTTTTGATTGTACAATATTCTTTCTTTCTTAAAATTAGTAGCGCCATTTTGTTTCATCCATTTTTTTAAGCCAATCATATTTTATTAAAACCAAATTGGACTTAATCATCCAAGAGAGCTTAAAATATGTTTTCATCTGCTGCAACTTTTCTTTCTTTTTGACTTTACTTATTTCATATTATCGGTATTTCTTTGAAATCAGTAGCGCCATTTTGTCTTATTCAATTTTTTTAAGTCAATCTTATTCCATGAATATTTATTACTTATACTGAATTACTTAAGTAATTTATTCCTTTAAAAGATCTTAAAATATGTTTACTTCTAATGCAAAATTTCATTCTTTTCAATCATGTTTACTTTACTTAATTCTTACCATCAATTTTGCTTTTACAATATTAATTCCTTCTTAGTTGCGCCATTTTGTTTTATCCAATATTTTGAAGCCAATCGTATTTCATGAATCCGAAATTGGACTCAATAATCCAAGAGAGCTTAAAATATGTTTTCATCTAAGGCAACTTTTCTTTCCTTTTGACGATATTTACTTTACTTATTTCAAATTATCGGTTTCGCTTTGAATCAGTTACGCCATTTTGTTTCATACAATTTTTGGACGCCATTCTTATTCCAATAATCTTAAATTGGGTTTGCTGATTATATTTTGAAGCCATTTGATAAAAAGTGTTGAAATTTCATTTGTACGAAATTTAGATGAAATATTCAGATTGTATCAAACGTTTAAACAAAATACGTTTTGAAAATACTCAACTACAACGTGCATATCTATAGGTGTTTTCTGATAAATACAACATATTCTATACGCATATCTAAGAAAGTAATTGTGATATCGAGATATGATTTAACTAAAGGATTTAAGCTTACTTGTCCTTTCTGTAGTAACCTATATTTCTGATATTATTAAATTTAAAATACAAGAGTTTTATAAAATAAAAATTAAACATTAAATTTTAAATAGTTACTCCTATTTTAAATTAGTAATTTACAATTTTATTTAATATAATATCTGAATTCATTACAGTTTTT
Organism: Pardosa pseudoannulata; assembly: GCA_032207245.1. Classification (NCBI taxonomy): domain Eukaryota; kingdom Metazoa; phylum Arthropoda; class Arachnida; order Araneae; family Lycosidae; genus Pardosa; species Pardosa pseudoannulata. The sequence continues at coordinate 43,905,433 of CM063509.1, forward strand.
AATATGAAATATATAGTAAAGATAGAAATATTAAATAAGTTACCATGTATCAAGTATAGTTAATATGTAACCTATATATCAGAAATATATATATGTTACACATTAAATATAGGCTATATCAGAAATAAATATAGGTATAAATATAAGTATAAGTTATATCAGAAATATAGTAGCCTAAATGTCTGATATTTATTAAATTTAAAATACAAGAGTATTATAAAATAAAAATTAAACATTAAATTTTAAATAGTTACTCCTATTTTAAATTAGTAATTTACAATTTTATTTAATATAATATCTGAATTCATTACAGTTTTTAATATGAAATATATAGTAAAGATAGAAATATTATATAAGTTACCATGTATCAAGTATAGTTAATATGTAACCTATTTATCAGAAATATATATAGGTTACACATTAAATATATGTTATATCAGAAATAAATATAGGTTATAAATATAGGTTATATCAGAAATATAGTAGCCTATATTTCTGATATTTATTAAGTTTAAAATACAAGTTTTATAAAATAAAAATTAAAAATTAAATTTTAAATCAGTAATTTAGAATTTTATTTAATATAATATCTCAATTTATTACAGTTTTTAAATATTAAATATATAATAAAGTTCGAAAGAATAAATAAGTTAGCATGTATCAAATATAATTAATATGTAACCTATATATCAGATATATATGTAGGTTACGTAATAGATTTATGTTATATCAGAAATAAATATAGGTTATAAATATTGGTTATATCAGAAATATAGTAGCCTATATTTCTGATATTTATTAAAATACAAGTGTTTTATAAAATGCAAACTAAATATTAAATTTCAAATAGTAACTCCCATTATAAATCAGTAATTTACAATTTATTTAATACCATAACTGTATTTATTAAAGTTTTTTAAAAATTAAATATATAGTAAAGTTAGAAAGATTTAATAAATTACCATCTATCAAGTATAATTAATATATAACCTAATTTAAGTATAGCAAATTTGTTCCGATTATAATGGAAGTTTAATAAAACTAATTATTCTAAAAGCTTTGGAAATTATACTGCAGGATCATCATTAAATATCTGGTGCTAGTAGATGTTTGTAACAAAATCCTTCCAAAATCCCTTTTATCTAAAGAAAATCCTCAATTCAAACAATGATAATGAATTTTAAACTTATACTCTTCTTTGCTTTAAAAATTTAATTTAGAAAAAAATCGTAATACGAAAAATGTGTTTAAGTTTTTAACACAAAGTGTAAATTCCAGCGCAGTTTCTCTTATTTTGTTCCATCTCATTTTTAAGATTTCAAATGAAAAAGAACTTTAACTGATTAAAAAAAACTTGAAATCGAATTCATCTGGCAATTTAGAGTGTTTCAAAAACGGTATTATGTTCCATAAAAGGAATAAAATGTAAAATATAGAAAAATGGAGGTGAGGAAAATATACTATAAAAACGAAAAAGGAAATTGGCGATTTGCAAAATTAAAGTAACTGAATGTTCTTTTACTGGTACATATTAACTTGTTTCAAGATTAAACTACTTGGCGAATGTTTTCGGAGAGGCTATTTTCTGGAACTTCATCTCCTTTATCATCGGGTCATAAATATCGCCAAGTAGCTCAAAAAGGGATAAACTGAACAAATATTCTCAACTTTTCTCTTTTTCCGTGCTCAGACCGTTTCTAAGTACGTGATATACCGACGACTGGATTAAAGGAAAAATGACGTTTTTCTTTTTTCTAAGAAACAATGGACTAAATTTCTCCTATAGTATATGGGATCAAACACTTTTATTTGCAGTAAGAATCTACGCTACAAATATTTACGAATTCATTTATTTTCTCACATTTAAGTGCAATTACAAGAATTTCATTTTTACTGGTATGTATATTTCATCAATACATATCCAGTTATTAGCACAAGTATACTTTGCATATACTAAAATATTTTTACCTGTATAAGGATTAAATGATGAGTGTTTTAAATCCTAATACAATCCAATAGAAATAACCTTTTAATCCTAAAAGAGTATGTGGTATTTTCAGGAGAAAAAAGTTTTAATAGAAAGATTGCTTTAGTTGGAAAATGTTCATTTATTACAAGTTAGAAGTAATACATACTTTCTTCTTGTTTGTCAGTGACATCACAGCCCGGGATGGGCCCTTGCCTTCTCCATAAGCTTTTTCCAAGACATCCTTCTGGAGGCCAAATTCTTCAAGTTTTTTATTTTAAGTACCTAAAGGTATCTTTCCAGGCAACTGGCCTTCTCAGTAAGCTTCTTGCAAGACATCCTTCTGGAGGCCAAATTCTTCCAGTGTCTTATTTTAAGTAACTAAACGTATCTTTTCAGGAAGCTGACCTTCTCAATAGGCTTTTTCCAAGACATTCTTCTGGATGCCAAATTCTTCCAGTTTTTTACTTTGAATACCCGGAGGTCTCTTTTCAGACAGCTGGCCTTCTCAATAAGATTTTTCCAAGACATCCTCCTAGAGGTCAAATTCTTCCAGTTTTTTTTTTATACACTTGAAGGTATCTTTCCAGGCAACTGGCCTTCTCAATAGCTTTTTCTAAGACATTCTCCTGGAGGCCAAATTGCTCCAGTTTTTTACTTTATATACCCGAAGGTATCTTTCCAGGCAACTGGCCTTCTCAATAGCTTTTTCCAAGACATCCTCCTGGAGGCCGAATTGCTCCAGGATTTTACTTTATACACCTGAAGGTATCTTTCTAGGCAGCTGGAGTTCTTAATAGCTTTTTCCAAAACATCCTTCTGGAGGCCAAATTCTTCCAGTTTTTCTTTACTTTTTAGTACCTGAAAGTATCTTTCCAGGCAACTGGAATTCTTAATAGATTTTTCCAAAACATCCTTCTGGAGGCTAAATTCTTCCAGTTTTTTATTTTAAGTACCTTAAGGTCTCTTTCCAGGCAGCTGGCCTTCTCAATAAGCTTTTTCGAAGACATCCTTCTGGAGGCCAAATTCTTCCAGTT
>CM063509.1:43913435-43915935 GCA_032207245.1 Pardosa pseudoannulata
TCGGGATAAAATAAACCTCGGGATAAAGCAACATCTATTTGGGTCAAAACCCTTTTCGAAATTTTGTAACAAATCCTGATGAAGCACATGCTAAGGATATGTTAACGATGCTAAACTTGGTGGTTATGACAGTTTCCTCTACCTCAGTTACTGGTGATGGATGGCTCAACGATTATAACACGTGGGGAATCAATTTCAAATTGTTTGTGGGAAGTGCAATTCTAATATTCACGAGCACAAACTGTATTATTATTGAACGTGTAATAATTATAGGAAGTATTTTCATGTTTCAATTTTAGAACAACACTCACGTTAATGTGGTTTTTTAATCCACTATTTCGATTCCAGATTTGTTTTTTTATCATTAAATTTATCCATTTGGGGGGAAATTTAAACTTTAACTGCTGCAGTTATTTTTTTTCATATAAAATTATCCCCTAATTTTTACATTTATATAATTTTTAACTTGATAAAGTGATTGTGACAGTATGCTGTAAAAAGATACGCATAACAGCACGTATCAATTAGGGATTTACAAGTTATATCAAACATGCATTACCGGTAGTTCACAATTGAGTTTTCCTTCGGAGGCTTGCATCAATGGTGAATCAAATACGAACTCTCCATAAGATGGCATGAATGATGTCCATAAGATGACTTAAAGTCGTCAGTCTCTTTAAGAGGCGTGCCATCTGGTGGCTTGCATGATCTTCGATAATACTCCAAACTGTCTTCAAGTACCATTCAACAGCCGTTGATCATGTCCTTTCATCAGTTAGCGTGCATCAGCCATCGATCATCTTCTCTCATCAGTGACGTGCATCATACCTTGATAATGCTATCTCATCAGTTGGTGTGCATCACCCGTCGATCATGGTCTCACATCAGTTGACGTGCATCACCCGTCGATCATGCTCTCTCACCAGTCAGCATACAGCACCTGTCGATTATGAACCAGTTCCCTAACAGACGGTATGCCCCACCGAAGGGTGACGTTAGAGTCATTCATCAAGGTATGTCCGTCAACAGTGATTCCGCTGTAATCTTTCATGAGCCAGAATACATGACATTTGTGTCATACTCAAATCTCCCTTCAAGCGGAGTGTATAATCCTAGAATACCCGTACACTCATCAGACGGTTATCAGTTGAAAGTCTACATATTCGTGTTATTTATAAAATACAGAAGTTGGACAAAATAATAGAACCATCTTAAAAATCCACAAAATATATTAACGAGCACCGTTAGGGTACAAGTGCGACTTATGTTTGAGTGGGTGTTAGTAATTTATAAGCAGAAACCAAGCAGGAGACCATAAGCTTGTCCTGCCAAAACCCAGAGGTATTGATTGAGAACTTGGATGACATTGTAATCACGAACATATATTACATGGTACAGTCACTTTAATGAACAAGGCGGATCGTAAGCTGCCTCGGGTCCGAACCCGAAACCCTCCAATTACGGGAGAGTGGCCTTTGACAACTGAGCTACCGCGGCTATAATTGATGTTATAATGGTTATCAAATGTTATCAAAGTAAGACTTTTACAAAAAGATATTATTTTAGGTACAGAATCGACACAATTTATTCGTAGTATATAATTAGAATTCAGTTGGTTATTTTAGTCAACAAATATCTAGACGTATATTATTGTTCATGTCTTAAAATATTCCTAACTATCTTATTTTAAAATATACTTTCACTCTAAAAATTGTTTTGACGGTGTTAGAAAAAAATTCAGTAAATATTATCTAGGTATACATTTCTAAGTCTTATATTTCGGTTTAAGATTAAAATTCATTAATATAAAATGCTTTTTATAATAAATAGCATTTTAGTATTAAAGTGATGCTTTTCAGTAAAAAAAGTCACTTAAAATGATTGGAATTTATTTAGGTTTAGAATTATTTGTCTTTTGTAACTTAAAACAGTTAATAATTGATGCAACATTAAATAAACAAATTATTTATAATGGAGGGAAAAGAAAGAGTTTGTAGTAATAAAATAGTTTTATTTCCGAAACATTGTAAGAATTAACTTAATTGATCACATTACTTACATTACTTATTAAAAAATTGTCAAAAGTTGTGGTTTTAAGAAATGGAGAAGTTACAAAATCAATTGTTGAAAAGAGATTTTAAATTCTTATTTTTTTAGATGAACACACAAATATATATATAAATATATATATATTATATATATATATATATATATATATATATATATATATATATATATATATATATTATATATATATATATATATATATAATATATATATATATATATATATAATCTGTTCTGTTACCGGAGAGAAATATCACCACATGTTGAACAGCTTTGTCATTCCGGCATTTCAGCAAAGACAATGCCTGGGAGAAATCATTTTCATGCAAACTGGAGCCCCTCCACACGTTGCTGTACGGATGCAACAGCTGCTACGGCAGAAATTCACAACAGAAAGAGACATTAGCGGCTACTTTCCAACTGCATGACCACTT
>CM063509.1:43928435-43955935 GCA_032207245.1 Pardosa pseudoannulata
TTACATTCGTTTATTTGTACATTATCTCATCTGTGTATTTTTGTGTGCATAGTATTAAATAAATTTAAAGCAGAAATATGTAGGAATGAAATTAATTTATATTTGTTTGTGTGATAAACCTGTCTCCGTGTTTTCATTAATGATGGCTGGTTCAAGAAAAATAAGTTCCTGGTCACAATGTCCTCCAAGGTTCTATTCGGAATCGGCTTTAAGCAGTAGGTCCCGGTGTCCTTATACCTCGTGTTGCAAAAAGCAGACCGTAGCTCTCCAAACCCAAACCAAACCAAATCTCCAAGATTCTAAACGGTACCTATGGAGGTGGCAATCCAGTAATGGATATCTCCATCTTTTTCCCTGCTTCTAAATGATGGGTACCCTCTTGATTATCTTGACCCACCATTCTTTCACAAAAGCTGCTCACTGCAAAAGACAAGAGTATACCTTCTCCTAAATTCGAGTAGTTCCTTTCTTAAGTGGCCAAACCATGGCAAAATGGTAGAGCTCTGTTCTTCGGAATCATAATTTACGGGTTCAAATCTCGCTCGTAATATTCATAGCGATTAGGAACCGGCTTTAGGCAGAAGGTATTGGTGTCATTAGCCCTCGTGTTGCAAAACAGTAGACAGTATCGTACCTAATCGAATCAAAACATTCATCACGTGCTTAGTTCGACCAAGCAGCTTTCCTTAAAATCCGTTGGATTCCAAAATTTAATGGATAGCAGAGCCTGAAATTTCCCTTTACATAGAAAAGGTACTGCGTATTCCTTTCGTTTATTAATCGGAATACTAAATACAGATCTAGTTGTACCATTGCCATTTATATCGCTGAAATGATTGGCCAAGTTCTTTCCCCAGATGGTAACAAGAGACTTCGCTGAAGATCTTTTAGTTTGCCACAAATTCTTGGTTGCTCTTTCTTAATTAGTCAATCCATGTTTTTCCTATGTGTTTTGTGTAATGAAAATATGTTTTTTTAAACAAACAGCGTACTTCAGCTCAAATTCTGTTTAATACTTCCTTTCTTTGGAGCAATTGCACAGTGCGTGACGGCACATACTTTCTGAAAAACTTGGTTTACCTCTTTCTTTTAATAAGTCCTTTATATTTTTCCCTGTGCTTTAGCGTATTCAAGTTTGATAAATTAAATTTGCTCTAGTAGAGACACTGGAAAACATAAAATTACGTAACTTAATTTCATATAATAATAAACCTATCATATCACCCATTTGTTCAACGTATCGGGAAATGATTGGCACTAAATCACCCTCTGTTCATAAACATAGGTAAATGATCGGAAAAACTGTCGGAGACACTCCGTAGCAATGATCGCCCGGTGGATTGCCGATGGCTAAACACAACTACTGTCTAACGTCGCCGACGGTATCGCCCCGACGTCAGCGTTTGTACAGTGATTGCCTCTAAATCACCCTCTGTTCATAAACATAGGTAAATGATCGGAAAAACAGTCGGAGACACTCCGTGGCAATGATCACCCGGCGGATTGCCGACGGCCAAACACAACTACCGTCTAACGTCGTCGACGGTATCGCACCGACGTCAGTGTTTGTCCCATGATTGGCACTAAATCACCCTCTATTCATAAACATAGATAAATGATCGGCAAACTGTCGGAAACAAGCCTTGATGATCGGCCGGCAGATTGCCGACGGTCAAACACAACTACTGTCTAAAGTCGCCGACGGTATCTTTCCGACGTCTGTTTGCCCATTGATTGGTCAACGATCTTTTATTGTATGGATTACGATAATTTAGGTTTTGAAACGTAGGTAGCAATAAAAGCTAAAATTTAATAGATTGTTAATAAGTTAATAACTAGTTAATAAAGTTAATAACTATTTGATACAGTTAATAAAGTTAAAAGTTAATAAAAAAATTGTTAAAAGTTTGAGATTCCCATGGTTAAGCAGTATACTTCCTAATAAATATTATAAATGGCAATGATATGAATATTAAATATTTAAGAAATTATTTTAAACTACATCTTAGTGGTAACGGTTTTTGGTGACTTGGTACAGAATGAAGATTTTTTTATTGAATTTTTTTTATTGAATTCTTTGCATATCTTGAAATGATATTATTACTTAAGCGGAATTTGAGGAAGAAAAAGTTTATTAAAAAAGTAGATTATTAAAATTATATTTAAAAAAACTAATTTAAAACTTGTTCCCTTATTAAATTCTTAATATCTTATTCTTATTTTTGCTTATATATTCCCAATGCTATTTGAAAAAAAATTTAGAGACTAAATTATTAACTAAACGTCAAATTATATAAAAAATGATTAAAGAACATCATTTTTTTTATATTTTATATTCAAATATTTCTCTCCAATTTATTTTAAAATTCAACTCTAATTGCTTAGGCTTCTTAAATATGTATTAAAAAACTAGTAATTTTATTCATATTTGTTAGATTTTGAATATTGTGAGTACAGCTATGTATGTAAAAATCTTCAATCAATGTAAATAAATATATACATATTTTAAATGGAAATAAATATTTTAAAGATCACTAAAAAATAATAAAATGGTATGTTTTTGAAATATTTGCTGTATTTTGCACTAATAGCAATTAATTTTTACAAACCTAGCCCGTTATTGTATTATTACTTAACTTCACTTAAGATTTATTAAATCTATGCCTTAATTATTTCTAAAACATTGCGAGTATAAAGCGTTAAAGAATGTTAATATGAATGAATTTTTTTTTTGTTTTCACTAAACCTTACGTACACAGATATTTCACATTTTCAGGTATTTCACCGTTATTTCACAAGTATTATATATATTCATAGGTACAAGTACCAATGAGTATAACTAATTCCTTCCTATTTCGATTCAAATATCAATTTCTATATAATATTATTTTCTTTTAGAGTTAAATTTTCATACGAATTGATGCAAATGAAGTAATTTAGAGTAACGCAACAATTAACAAAGAATTTAATAAGGTGAAGAGAGTAAATATTATAGTTGAACAATATATTTATACAGTAAGATACCGTAGATTAAGGAAGGTTAAAAGACATATTTTAAGGTCAAAACCATGAAAAATTATCTTTATACATTTTTAATTATTCAATGGTGTTGAAATTTCGTCATCCTATACTGAATGTTTCAAAATATATTTTAAGCAAAACATTGAAAAATAGATCTACCCATGAATGTAAGTGACCCACTTATGTGGTTAATTCTGAAATGAATGCATTGAGATCGCAGATAAAATTGCACGGTGTTACATGGCACAATAAACTCACAAAAATAAATTATATCATATTATCTCATAAGAGATTACCTTTCCTTTACTTTAACAAGAACTTATCCATCATATGCAGCAATAAAGATTGTTGTTATATTGAATGCTACATAACTAGTTACGGTAGTCTTAAAAGTTAACAATATTTCTCAAAGAAGTGTATAAAATATCTGCTTCAATTTCCCGCTTTTTGAAGAAAATATAATATTTCCTATTCCAAATACATTGGTTTCCTGCTGTTTGAATTGTTTTATCCTTTTCAACCACCATTACAAAATGCAAATACTAGAAAAATGGCACTGCCGTTTTAGGTTTAATTGTTACAATTACAAAACTGAAAGACATCAACATAATTTTTAGGAGATTTTTAAAAGTTTACTTGCCACATTCAGTTAGAAGTTCATTTTCTTATTTTTTTCAATATATTAAATTATAAGAGCTTTGCATTAGATTTCGTTAACAATAAATAATACTTCACATGTATCAAAAATTATTGTTACATTTAATACCACATATAGTCACTTAAAAGATTGTAAGTTTTTGCTTCTCGGGCATAAATAAATGATAGGATTATGGTGAGCTGATTTATGTTGGTATGGCTTTTGGCGACATTTTAATGTAATTTCATTTCCTTATAATGTGATTTAGATTTTACAAATGTCCGTTATGTGTTCAAGGAAGATAAAACTTGCTATTTACCTGCTATTTGATGTGTTGTTTCTTTAGAGAGTAACTTTGATATATACATATCCTACGTGTGGTAAAAGTCCCCATCTTTACAAATGTTACTGATATTTTTTTACAGAAATGTATGTAATATATCTGTTTTTTTTACATTTTTTGGAGAAAAGATATTTTCTTTGCAAATTATGGTTAATTCCTTCTCGGCTAATTATTTTAGTTTTTACATTAGTATAAGGAAGCCAAAATGGCGAATCCTAGTATTAAATCACAAATATTAAAATCACGGAACTGACAAACGTCTAAACAGTCGGGTTTAAAAGTCTAATTAATGAAAAAAAATAGAAAAATTATTTTTTATATATTTCATCCGAATAAATAATAATATATATAGCTTTTTTCCATGTTATTTTATTACATAAATCTCACCAATTTATATCTATTTTAAATTTAGTTATTAAAAACCAAAAGCAATATCTGGATAATCACTTTTAAAAGTATTTCTCAAATGAAATTAGAAAAAAAATTGCTTATATTTTACATATTATGAAAATAATATTTTAGCTGATTATCATGTTATTTTATTAGACAGATGACTTCGATTTTGAATTTAGGTCTGTTTTAGATTTAAATATTATAAAACGCAAAATTAGGTTTGGCTAAATAATTAGATTTCAAAACTCTATTTGTAATTTAAAATTATAAAATATAATTTGCTTATATTTGACATCACATTACATAAAATTATTTTACCCGTTTCTCATAATATTTTATTAGATAAATGCCACTGAATTTCAATTTAGGTCTATTTTATGGTTACGTATTAGAAACGGAAAGCAACAAGCATCTAAATAAGTATATTTTAAAAGTCCATAAGTTATATTGACTTAAAAAAAATATTTTTCTTATATTTTTCAGTACATGAAATTAAAATATTTTAAACTTTAATTTAGATAAAATAGTTAAATTAAGCTATATTGTTTAGATAAATGACACATAATTTTTAATTTAGAACCGTGTTAGATTTAATATTTAAATACAATAAATACTAATGTATAAAAAATCAGATTAAAATTTGATTTAAAATCTAATTATTTTCATTTTTTTTAAATAATGCAGATATTAGTCACAATAAATTAGAAATATGTTCTTGATATTTTTATTACAGAAAACTAAAATATTTTAACAGTTTCTCATGTTATTTTATTATATAAATTTATAAATTTTGAATTTATGTCTGTTTTATGTTTATGTAATAAAAACACAATACCATGAAATGTCTAAATAATCGGATAATATATTTTATTATTCACATTAAATGATAAAACATTTTTCTTATATTTTTCACTTAAAAAAATTACATTTATATTTTACATGTTTCTCATGCTATTTTGCTTTGCAATTTAACTTGCATGTATTTAGAATTTGGCCTATTCTAAGTTAAATAATATAAACGTAAAATTAACAAACATCTAAATGATCGGATTTTAAGAATTTAAATGAAAATATATTTTCCTTATGTTTTTCATTAGATGGAATTAATAGAGTTTATATAAATGGCATCGATTTTCAATTGAGGTATGTTTTATAGTTAAGTATTTGAAATCAAAACTAATAAGCGTCTAAATATTCGGATTTTAAAAATCTATTAATCGTATAAAACAAGAAAAATATTTTCTTATATTTTTTCGTAATATTTTATTACTCAAATGTCATCGATTTCGAGTTTGGGTTGGTATTACATTTATGTATTAAAATCCCAATAATAAGAAACGTCCAAATAATCAGATTTTGAAATGTATTACTAACTTTAAATTAGAAAAATATTTTCCTTATAAATTTCATTACAAGATTATATTTCATTTCATTACATGATAAATTTCATTAAAGTATTAAAGCCATATCTTATGTTATCTTTTAAAGAAACAGGATCGATTTCGAATTCGATTTTGGTTTTTTTAATATTTAATTATTAAAAGTTTAAAAATCTAATATCTGAATAATAAAATATTAAAAGTATATAAAAATTTAGTCATTTATCATGCTATTTATTACATTTTTAATTTAGGTGTGTTTTAGTCTTACGTATTAAAAATACCAAATTACAAACGTCAAAATATAAAACGTCACATAAAATTAGAAAAAAATAATTTCCTCATATATTTTATTACATGAAATTAAAATATTTTAAATATTTTTCGTGATTCTTTATTACATAAATCACATCGATTTTGAATTTAGATCAGTTTTAAGTATTAAAAACTCAAAAGTAACGTCTAAAAAATCAGACTTAATAAGTTCATTTGTAACATCGAAGTAAAAAAATATTTTTCTTATAACTGTTATTACATTTAATTAAAATATTTTAGATATTTAAGATTCTTCCTTTAAGAAAACCAACAGTACCCAGTTTGAATTTAGTTCACATTGACTTAGTCCACAATTCCAAATTTAAACAGACACACATTCATACATAATCCACAGATTATTAATTAGAAATACTTTTTTTGAAGAAAAATTATATTGTTCACTGAACTTCTATTTCTTACATAATTCGAATTTTAAAATTCCTTCTCTGAAAGAATAAGGTATGCTTACAAAAAGTTAAGAGAAAAATAATGATATTCAGTAGAGTACATTAAAATTCTGAAATATTCGTTTATTCTATTAACGAAAATTCGAACAATGGGAAACATAAAATAGCAAAAAGATTCGAAAGTAATTTACATAATAAAAATATTAATTACTTCATTCCTTAAGCAGTTAGTTATTTGTGCCTGATAAAAATGAGAAAATTTTTGTACTTCAATGTATTTATATTTCTCACGCAGTGCAATATTACTATTATGTTAATACTAGTATTTTACTTGCAGATATCCTTGTAAATATAAACAAATTGAAATTTAAATTTAAAATATATCAGATGTATTTATTTTTATACCATTTCCAAGTTCTTGTAATTTTAATTTTGAGAAGTGAATAATAATTTTCCTTTGAATTTTTTATCTGAGAAATATTTTAAGGCTATTATAGAAAATTAGTAAAAACAATTACATAATTAAATGAAAAGGTTACGTATTATACTTATTTTAAAATTGTAAATGTGTATAAATTATTTGTTTGGGATATATTATTGTGTATAAAGCTTAAGAACATTTAAAAGAAACTTTTTTCATGATCCTATACTATTAAATTTTTAGGACAATGGTTTTACATTGTAACAATGCCAAAACTAAACGTATCATCAATTTTTAAAACTAAAAATATAAAGATATATTATTTCCGTTATTATCCATGTTTAGTATCAGTTTTGTTGTCGCATAAACTGCAGGGAGTTCTAAGTAGTGTTAATTTTATAAAACACCACACATTTTATATATATATATATATATATATATATATATATATATATATATATATATATATATATATATATATATATATATATATAAATATATATATATATATATATATTATATAATATATATATATATATATATATATAAATATATATATATATATATATATATATATATATATATATATATATATATATATATATATATATATATATATATATATATATATATATATATATATATATATATATATATACATATATATATATATATATATATATATATATATATATATATATATATATATATATATATATATATATATATATATATATATATATATATATATATATATATATATATATATATATATATATATATATATATATATATATATATATATATATATATATATATATTATATATATATATATATATATATATATATATATATATATATATATATATATATATATATATATATATATATATATATATATATATATATATATATATATATAAACCAGCATAATAATAACTGAAAGCCACAATAATTATGGTGCAATAATTATAGTTTTTACTGAATACGCAAAAGCCTAACCAGCTAGCAGTAGGACCACATTGAAGCGAACGGCACACAAGTCCAAGACTAATTAAAGTGTTATTTAACAGCCGCTAGAAAAGGAAATATCCACTAGTAAACGGTAGATATATATATATATATATATATATATATATATATATATATATATATATATATATATATATATATATATATATATATATATATATATATATATATATATATATATATATACATATATATATATATATATATATATATATATATATATATATATATATATATATATATACATATATATATATATATATATATATATATATATATATATATAATATATATATATATATATATATATATATATATATATATATATATATATATATATATATATATATATATATATATATATATATATATATATATATATATATATATATATATATATAATATATATATATATATATATATATATATATATATATATATAATATATATATATATATATATATATATATATATATATATATATATATATATATATAAACCAGCATAATAATAACTGAAAGCCACAATAATTATGGTGCAATAATTATAGTTTTTACTGAATACGCAAAAGCCTAACCAGCTAGCAGTAGGACCACATTGAAGCGAACGGCACACAAGTCCAAGACTAATTAAAGTGTTATTTAACAGCCGCTAGAAAAGGAAATATCCACTAGTAAACGGTAGACGAGAGAATCCACACAAAAATAAGACCTGGAACAGAGTTGGAACCCAGACCGTATATATATATATATATATATATATATATATATATATATATATATATATATATATATATATATATATATATAATATATATATATATATGTATATATATATATATATATATATATATATATATATATATATATATATATATATATATATATATATATATATATATATATATATATATATATATATATATATATATATATATATATATATATATATATATATATATATATATATATATATTATATATATATATATATATATATATATATATATATATATATATATATATATATATATATATATATATATATATATATATATATATATATATATATATATATATATATATATATATATATATATATATATATATATATATATATATATATATATATATATATATTATATATATATATATATATATATATATATATATATATATATATATATATATATATATATATATATATATATATATATATATATATATATATATATATATATATATATATATATATATATATATATATATATATATATATATATATATATATATATATATATATATATATATATACATATATTTCTAGAAAGGTGTAAGTAACGGGTATCGCAAATGTGCCCTATCCTTAAGTGACATATATAGCGATCTGAAGTACCCAAAATCAACAGTGGTCTATGTGATTAAGTATTGGAAGGTCAACAGGGATTGTCGGAACGTGCCACGAATCGTCAGTCCAATGAATCTGGGAGTTAGTGACCGACGAGTGCTGTCTAGAGAAATTTGTAAGAACCACACCCAATGGATGCCCTCATCCGCGAGGAGTTTCAACATGCATCCGGGAGTATTGTTTCAATGAATACCATCCGTAAGGAAGCCCATCTGATTGGTTTTCATGGTCTTTCTGCTACGCACAAGTCTTTGATCACAAAGTCCAATCACGCTGCTTGGTTAATATGGTGCAAAACACATAGAAATTGTACCGTAGATCAGTGGAAACGTGTGTGTATGTTTAAATGCGGCTTCAATATAACATTAATTTTATTGGATATAAAAGTTTAACCCCTTGCTTGTGGAATATATTTGAGAAAATGTGCCAAAAATGGAAATTGTTTTTTCTCCAATTTTGATTTTTATTAAAAATGTCTTCAAAATGTTAAAAATAGATCATTTTTGAAATAAATAATTAAACGAGATAACTATTACTTTCAATATTTTCACATATATAGGAAATGTTAATCTATTACAGTAATTTTTGATCAAATTGCAGTAAAATAATTAAAGCAACATAATTTCTTGTATAAATATAATTAACTAATACAATATTATTATTATTTTGACAATATTATTATTCTGTTTGTCATATACAACTGACAATACAGGAACGCAATATTATTATTTATATCACCTGTCATGAATTCCATATCCCTGGAATTTCTTTAAATTTCCCAAATTCTTTAAGTTTTCGGTATATAACTACACATCATTTGAAAAAGTGTCGAACTTTTTAAAAGTATCTATATATATTGTGAAAATGGTAAATTTTATTTTATGCGTTGGGCAAAGTGAATTGGGGCATTTTTATGTAATTGAAATACTATTGAAATGCTCGAAATGACGACAAGCATTCCAAAATTAGCGAAGTTGAGCTGACTGAATCAAATTTATGTTAAAAAAATCAAGTTTAAAATCAAAATTATATGTAACTTAATATAAAAACATTTTGTAGTAATTGCCAAAAACAGATACATAAATTTTGAAAATAAAAACAATGAAAATATGTACTTTAAAAATATGTACAGATTTTGTGCAAATGCAGTCGACAAATATGTTTAGCTCCCATGCCATTGAGAAATTGAGTCCTTTTTAATATTTTTTCTATTTGCTATTTTAATTTTGACTTAAGATATATAATATTAATGGAGATACCGTTGTTTTCCTTCTGGTTCAGTAAATTCCCTGATGAACAATGCAACTTGTCATAGAAAAATATTATTTCGCAGAATGTCACGTGGAGTATCTCTGTACTTAACAGTTAGCTGAAGTCAAAGACCCTTTCTAGTTGACAAATAACATTGACAAATTTGAGTTGAGTTAATTGCAGCTACTCCATGTCACTTCAATTTTTCTAAAGAGATTATGAATTATTTTTTTACGATTCTATTGAAAACAAATAGCAACAATGATAAGAGACATTGTTTTCAAAATCCTGAAGTTCGCTTAATTAAATAATTAATTAATTAATTAATTTTGAAACAATACCAAATTGGACAGTAGCTGTCGAAAAATAAAACTATCACCTGAATTCTAATGTGGAAAATCGAGAACAGATGAAATCAGTATAAATCCAAATTGTCAAAATGTGCAGGGTGTGGTGGGTTAAAATGGATATTTTTTATAATTTACTTAAAAGACACGTCATAACTTTTAACAATTATATTTTAACTTTGTAATATATTTTTAGACATTTGTTGGCAACATTTGTTTTCCTTAAGAAGTTTTATATTTTTCCTTTTGAAACATAGATTGCCTTGTTTGCAAGTCAGGAATATATTCTACTTTACTAAGGTTTCAAAAACTTTTAATTAATAATAATTAGTAATATTTTTCTGTAGGTGAAAATATTCTGTAGGTAAATTTTGTAAAGTTATATTCTTATTCTTGTATTGTTTCTTGTTTGTAAATTTATTTTTTGATAATTATCTGAATATCTTCTGGAAATGCTAGACTATTTAGATATACATTCTAAATTCCTTTTACACGCATTCATATTTGAAGCATTCACCTTATATTTTAAATACTGTAATATAGATTCCATATTATAACGTTATTATACTATCATCCATATTAACTTCCATATTATAGTATCATTCTTTCCATATTATAACTACTACTAACAGTTAGGAAAATAGGTCCATATAGCTATCTAATACGGCATGAAACTGTAGGAAATTTTAGTTAAGCAGGAAAAATAAAATAAATCATTCGAAAAATATAAAAATACATTTTATTTGTACCAATACATTTTAGCTAACAATTAACTAGATAAATATATTCCTTGATACTTGATAATTGATTATTTGATAATTATATATTCCTGAAAGTTCCTCAATAATTTTCTGAATTTCATCTGGACATTCTTATTTAGGTATAGATCCTAATTAACTTTGAAATGCTTTCCGACATACATCATTCACCGTATATTTTAAATTACTAACAAACTGCTTTAATATTTCTATATTACAACTGGTACTAACTGTTACTCCTACCAATACATGTTAGCTAATCACTAACACGATAAATATATTCTTTGATACTTGATTAATCAATAAATATATATTCCTGAAAGTTCCTCAATAATTTTCTGAATTTCATCTGGAAATTCATCTTTAGATATAGATCCTGATTAATTTTGAAATGCATTTCAACTTACATCATTCACCCTATATTTTAAGCTACTATAAACAGTTTTATTACTTATATATTACAACTGCTACTAACTGTTGTTTCAACCAGTACATGTTAGCTAACATCTAGTATGATATATATATTCTTTGATACTTCATAACTGATTACTTGATAAATATATATTCCTGAAAGTTCCTCAATAATTTTCTGAATTTCCTCTGGTAATTCTTATTTAGATATAGATCCTGATTAACTTTGAAATTCATTCTGATTTACATCATTCACCCTATATTTTAAATTACTAAAAAACAGTTTTAATATTTCCATATTACAACTCCTACGAACTGTTATTTCTAAAAATACATGTTAGCTAACACATAACTCGATAAATATATGCTTTGATATCTGATAATTCATTACTTGATAAATATATATTCCTGAAAGTTGCTTAATAATTTTCAAAAGTTCATCTGGATATTCTTATTTAGATATAGATCCTGATAAACTTTGAAATGCATTTTAACTTTCATCATTCACCCTATATTTTAAATTACTTAAAAAGAGTTTTAATATTTATATATTACAACTATCATTAACTGTAATTTCTATCAATACATGTTAGTTAACAACTAACACGACAAATATATTCCTTGATACTTGATAATTGATTACTCAATAAATATTTATTCCTCAAAATCCCTGAATAATTTTTTAAATTTCACATGGATAGTCGTATTTAGATATAGATCCTGATTAACTTTGAAATGAATTCTAATTTACATCATTTACCTTATATTTTAAATTACTAAAAAGTAGTTTTAATATTTACATATTACAACTTCTACTAACTGTTATTTCTACCAATACATGTTAACTAACAACTAACATGATAAATATATTCCTTGATACTTGATAATTAATTACTTAATAAATATCTATTCCTGAAATTTCTTCAATAATTTTCTAAATTTCAACTTTAAATTTAGATATAGATCCTGATTAACTATGAAATACATTCCGACTTATATCCTTCACAAAATATTTTAAATTACTAAAAAACAATTTTAATAATTCCATATTACAACTGCTACTATCTGTTAGGAAAGAAGGGACTGTTAAATAATAATTAATAACAATAAAATAACTGTTAGGATAATTTAGGATAGAAAGTTATTTTATAACTCTGACAAAAACCATTTACGAAAGCCTAGTTAAAGAAAAATAAGTAAATGAATAAGTAAATGTAATTATTTCTGTTGCAGTCTCCTATATCAGATAATAAGGTTTAACCACATAGTCTATGTGAATTACTCGTTCTATTATTTCTAAGAAGGAAGAAAAAAATCCTTTAATCTATGTTTGGCTTATCACGTACCGTGAAATAGTCTGAGCATGGGAAAAGAGAAAAGTTGAGAATATTTGTTGAGTTTATCACTTTTTGAGCCAATTGGCGATATTTATGGTTGGAAGATAAACGAGATGAAGTTTCTGAAAAATAGCTTATCTAAAAACATTCGGCAAGCAGTATCTTCTTGAAATAAGATAATATGTACCCGTAAAAGTACATTCAAGTACTTTAATTTTTCAAATTACCCATTTCCGTACTTTGTTCTTTACCCCTTCGTATTTCTATTTTATAATACTTTTTATTCCATTTATCGATCACAAAAACATTTTGGAACAATACATAAATGTGGAGTGGATTAGATATAAGGTTTATTTTTCTTTGGTAACGTACTGTTTTATTCATAAAAATAAAAAAAAAGAAATTAGATGGAAGAATACATTGTTTAGCTATTGTTACTAATAACTATATTACATTAATGCATACAGGGTGTTTCAAAAATAACTGGTATATTTGAAAAATCAATGACAATGATAGAAATACACAGTTTATTGCAATATGCTTGGGACAATAGTAAATTTTGATGCAGACAAACTTTCAAAATTAGTTACAATATTCCACAACAGATGGCGATGAAATCTGGAAAAATCTAAACTACAATATTATTCTGTAGGGACTTTTAAAAGACCAGGTATACAATCACTATCCAGAAACAATTTAATAACTGGAGCAGTACATCTGTTCTGCACTTGACGTCATCCTGCCTGAGACGTTTACACGGGTTTCTGATAATTTCTTTCTGATAATAAGCCATATTATTGCTGATCCTGGTAGATATCTGGAAAATATCTTAGTTTAGATTTTTCCAGATTGCAGCGTCATCTGTTGTGGAACATTGTAACTAATTTTTAACCCTCTGAGTGAAACACATCGAGGAAAAAAGTTTCCAAAAATAAGCTGAATGTTTACTGTGTCAATGGCCAAAGCGTTCTATAAACTTTCCTTCACCCTTTGTCGATTAGAATGGAATACGGGAAACCCACCCTCGTTATTGTCTGTTTACTTCCGGTTATAAATAGATATATATAAATAGATATTATAGATTGTTAATTTTTAATTCACATAAAGCTTGTCAAATCTTGAAGATCATCCCTTAAGAAATAATGAATTCTAAAAGTACAAATAGAAATATTCTTTGAGCGGCTTATTTATATTTTTTTTACGAAAGTCATCCAAGATATTTAAGTGGTGCAATTAGTGATACATCTGCTACCGCAAATGAAATACTTCGAAATAGAGATTTACAAAGTCGTGAAAAGATATTAGCATCTTTGTGCCTCAGGGGTTCTGGGTGCATCCCTCAATAAATGTCAGTTAAAGAGGGGTGCAGTTCCTAAACAATCGACTTGATCCTCCTACCGCAAAACTCTATGGAGGAAAGCACTGGCAGAAATGTACATTACATCCATTTTCGGAGCGGACAGTTTGAAAACACCATCAGTTTGGCGGAATTTTACGTGCGAACCGCTTAGAGGGTTAAAGTTTGTCTGCGTAAATTGTTAATATTGTCCCAAGCATATTGCAATAAACTGTATATTTCTCTAACTCTCCGTTTAGCTTTTATTGATTTACAAATATACCGGTCATTTTTAAAACATTTTGTATAACTATAATTATTGACTTATGTTTAATTAGAACAATATATTTAAATTATCTTAAATGCATAAATTCAACATTTCTAATAAAATAGACATGTAAATCAAATAGACATTTTTAATGTAAATGCACATGAAAATAATTATTAAAAAATAAAAATTCTATTACAAATCATCTTTTTTCTAAAGGAAAGGATTGGATATAAGGTTTTTTCTTTGTTAACATACTGTTTTATTTATAAAATTAAGAAAAACAATCAAATGGAAGAATAAATTATTTAAATATTATTACTAGTAACTATATTACATTACTACATATAACTAAAATTATTGATTTATGTTTAAGTAGAACAAAATATTTTAAATATCTTAAATGCATGAATTTAATATTTCGATTAAACGAAGTTAATAGTCAAGAAAGTAATTATTAAAACATTAAAAGATATTACAAATTACTTTTTTATAAAGGAATGGATTAGATATAAGTTGATTTTTTTTTGTTGTTAACGTACTGTTTTATTCATAAAAATGAAATAAAACAGAATAATATACGGTTTTTTTTCTTTGGTAACGTACTCTTTCATTCATAAAAAAAAGAAATTAGATGGAAGAATCCAACTCTTTACTCATTATTACTAATAATTTTGTTACAAAACTACATATAATTATAATTATTAATTTATGTTTAATTAGAAGAATGTTATTAAAATACCTTAAATACACAAATATAATTATTAATTTATGTTTAATTAGACAAAATGTAATTAAAGACATTAACTCAACATTTCTAATGAAACGAAGTTAATAATCATAAAAAGTAATTATTTAAAATTTAAAAGATATTACAAGTCATCTTTTTTTATAATTTTACTATATTTTAATTGATAAGCATTTGATATAAACCTTAAAAAGTAATGCATTTTTTTATAATTTCAACGGTTTAATCATATATTTTAGTAAACACTTATATATTATTTCTGTTATCAGATTTTAACATCAATTCAGAAACACTTTGTTTAAAAGCTAAGAAAATTGCTACTTTAATGAGATTTATATCGAAATTTTATCTTCGTTACATCATAAGAAAATTGAAAATATTTTTATCTCAAGACTAAAGAATAATTATCTTTCAGCTCAATTAAATGATGAATTTATATTCAATATATTAATCTGTACTTAGCTATTATATATTATATTAATCTTTACTTAACTATTTCACTCCTTGTAAAACCTGATGATTCAAAATATCACTACAAATATACCTCCAGATGAAAATCACCTGCTTTCATACTGTTGAATAACTCAGTATTTATCTAACTTTATAATACTAATCGAATATGCTAAAAATCAGGAAAAAGTCTAGAATTTTATAATGTAAGTTAAATTTTCAGAGTAGTATTTCACTTTATATCTTATACGCCAATCGTAAAAATAATCAATATGAAATCAAATATCTTAACATTAGGATACTTGTATATATTAATCATAAATATACGTAGCGTAATGTAGAGTAACCCTTGGTTGCGACGCTTGAACTCTACTCGAACAACGTAAATGTGTCAATTTTGGATTGAACGGTCGAAGTTCGGGTTAGAGAAAAAACGGTATTTCAATTCACTGAAGATCAAAATGGGTTCTTCCATTGAGTGTTATTTTATTTGTCATTTAAGAAATAGATAAACTTTTCCGCTAAAAGTTGAGCAGTTTCAAGGCATTTTTCGATAATTCTCGGATACTGTAAAGGATTTCTGAAATTCAAAGGAATTTGTGATACATGGAATTGATACATAGTTGATAAGACATTGATGAGAGTTGATAAAGATAATAATATTGTTGCATCATACAAATAATAATATTGTTGAATTAGTGTATTATATGTAACCAGAAAATTATGTCATTTGATTTATTTTCTGTAAAGTCATTAAAAATCACTTTACTTCATTAACATTTTCAGTATACGTGACAATAAAGAAAGTAATATTTACTTCGTTTAATTTTTTAAATAATATATTTCTAACATTTTGATCATAATAACAAAAAAAAATTAAAGAATTTTTTCCCACTGTTGTCACTTATTTCTCAAATATATTAAACGGACAAGAGTATAATGAATAAAGCAGATATTAAAGGAAACATATACATTTAATAAAAGGTATTTATTTCTTGATAATTAGTTAAATAACGTCAAGCAATGCCAGATATTTTTATTATATATAATGCCAGAGAAATATCAGTCACCGAAAACAAATTTTTTTAAAGGATAATAATTTCTTAAAAGTTAATACTTAATTAAATTTCTTGGAGAAAATTCCATGATATTTAAAAAATAAATGAAATTTTCTTTGAAGTATATTCTAATTTAAATCATTTAGTAGTTATAAATAACGGAGAAAGATTTTAATATTTTCTCCTTACTAGTACTACTACTAACATTTAGTAAATTAGTGTTAGACATTTCATGAGTCGTAAAGATAGGATTCACGAAATCCTAGTCATACAGGAGAAAACAAAATATTCTGTAAATATTTTCAACCCAATCTCCCATAGGAAATAAAAAATCTTGACCACATAGTGTTCGTAAATTACACGTTCTGTTGTTTATGAGAAAATTATAATTAAAATTTTAATTGATATTTTACAATCTTATATAACAAATGTAATGATATTAAACCTTAAAATTCATAACATAATGTAAAGTGATGAATAAGACAGAACTAAAATGAACGCATTTTTTAAAGGCTATTAATTTTTTAATAATTCATTAAACTTCTCGGAGAAGAGAAAATTCCATGTTATTTAAAAACAAATGGAAATTTTCTTTGAAGTGTATTCTGATTTAAATTATTCATCCGTTATTATAAATAACGGAAAATCACTTCAGTATTTTCTCCTTAATACTACTACTAACATTTGATAAAGTAGTGTTAGACATTTCATGAGCCGTAAAAATATGATTCACGAAATCCTAGTGATAGAGGAGAAAATAAATGATTCAGTAAATATTTGTGACCTAATCTACTACAGGAAATAAAAAAGTTTGACCTCATAGTCTTCGTAAACGTCTAGTACTGTTCTTTCTTCGAAAGTTATAATTAATATTTTAATTAATATTTTACAATATTATATGACAAATGTAATAATATTAAACTTAAAAATACATAGCATAATGTACAGTGACGAATAAGACAAAACTTAAATGATCCAACTTTTTTAAAAGCTAATTATTTCTTAAAAATTAATAATAATTAAATTTCTTAAAGAAAATTCCATGTTATTGAGCAATAAATGCAGATTTTCTCTGATGTGTATTTTGATTTAAATCATTCATCCATTATTATAACTAACGAAAAATCTTTACAATATTTTCACTTTACTACTACTACCTATGTTTGGTAAAGTAGTGTCAGACATTTCATGAGTCATAAAAAAAGGATTCACGAAATCCTAGTCATACAGGAGAAAATGAACGATTCTGTAAATATTTGGGACCAAATCTCATATAGGAAAAAGTATATGATCACCCAGTCTTTGTAAATTACTGGTTCTGTTATTTTTTAGAAAATTATGATTAATATTTTAATTGATATTTTACAATCGTATAAGACAAATGTAATGATATTAAACGTAAAAATACGTAGCATAAAATGTAAATAATGAATAAGATAGAACTTAAATGAACGATTTTTTAAAGGCTAATACTTTCTTAAAAATTAATAATCAATTAAATTTCTGGGAGAAAATTCCATGAGTTTTAAAATAAATGCCCAACTTCTTTGAAATGAATTCTAATTTAAATCATTCACCCGTTATTATAAATAACGTTAAATCGCTTCAATATTTTCTCCTAACAATTGCTTCTAGCGTTTGGTACAGTAGTGTTAGACATTTCATGAGTCGTAAAAATAGGATTCACAAAATCCTAGTCATACAGAAGAAAATATATGAATTTGTAAATATTTGTGACCTAATCTACTATAGGAATAAAAAAGTCTGACCTCAAAGTCTTCGTAAATTGCTCGTTCTGTTGTATCTTATAATATTATAATTAATTTTTTAATTAATATTTTACAATCTTATGTGACAAATGTAATGATACTAAACCTGAAAATATGTAGCATAATGTACAGTAATGAATAAAACATAACTGAAATCGTAGAAGTTTTTGAAAGGCTAATAAGTTCTTAAAAGTTAATAATTAATTAAATTTCTTTGAGAAAATTCCATGTTATTTAAAAATAAATGCAGACTTTCTTTGAAATGTATTCTGATTTAAATTATTCATCCGTCATTATAAATAACTGAAAATCGCTTCATTATTTTCAACTTACAACTGCTACTAGAGTTTGGTAAAGTAGTGTTAGAGATTTCATGAGTAGTAAAAATAGGATTCACGAAATCCTAGTCATACAGGAGAAAACAAATGATTCTGTAAATATTTGTGACCTAATCTGCTATAGGAAATAAAAGAGTTTGACTTCATAGTGTTTGTTGATTACTAACGCTGTTGTTTCTTAGAAAATTATAATTAACATTTTACAATATTATATGGCAAATGCATTGATATTAAAAGAAAATATGCGTAGCATAATGTAGAGGGATAAATAAGATAAAACAGAAATTAACAATTTTTTTAGCGGCTAATAAATTTGTTTCAGAAAGTGACATGTTATTTAAAAATAAATGCAGGTTTTCCTTGTATCTAATTTAAATAATTCCTCTGTTATTATAAATAATGGAAAATAGTTTCAGTATTTTCTCCTTATTACTACTATTAATGTTTGGTAAAGTACTGTTAGACTTTTCATGAGTCTTAAAAATAGGATTCAAGAAATCATAGTCATACAGGAGAAATAAATAACACTGTAAATATTTTAACCCAATCTACAATAGGAGATAGTTAAAAGTTTGAACACATAGTCTTCATAAATTACTCGTTCTGTTGTTTTTTAGAAAATTATAATTACTATTTTAATTGATACTTTACAAAATTATATGATAAATGTAATGTTATTAAGCGTAAAAATGCGTACCATAATGTAGAGTTGTGCATAAGACAGAGCTGAAATGAACGAATTTTTAAATGCTAATAATTTCTTAAAAATAAAACATTAATTAAATTTCTTGAAGATAATTCCATGTTATTTAAATATAAATGCAGATTTTCTTCGAATTGTATTCTGATTTAAATCATTCATCCATTATTATAAATAAAGGAAAATCGTTTCAATATTTTCTCCGTACTACTGCTACTAACATTTGGTAAAGTAGTGTTAGACATTTCCTGAACAATAAAAATAGGATTCATGAAATAATAGTCACACAGGAGAAATTAAATGATTCTGTAAATATTTGTGACCCTATCTCCTATAAGAAATAAAAAAGTTTGACCTCATAGTCTTCGTAAATTACTCGTTCTATTGTTTCTTAGAAAATTATAATTAATATTTTACAACCTTCTATCACAAATGTATTGATATGAAACGTAAATATACGTAGCATAATATAGAGGGATAAATAAGATAGAACAGATGTGTACAAGTTTTTCAACGGCTAATAATTTCTTAAAAATTAATATTTAATTAAATTTCTTGGAGAAAATTCCCAGTTATTTAAAAATAAATGCAGATTTACTTTGCATCTAATTTAAATAATTTATGTATTATTATAAATAACGGAAAATAGTTTCAATATTTTCTCCTTACTACTAATACTAACATTTGGTAAAGTAGTGTTAGACATTTAATGAGTCATAACAATAGAATTCACGAAATCCTAGTCATACAGGAGAAAACAAATGATTCTGTAGATATTTGTGACCTAATCTGCTATAGGAAATAAAAGAGTTTGACCTCATAGTCTTTGTTAATTACTCATGCTGTTGTTTCTTAGAAAATTATAATTCACATTTTACAATCTTATATGAAAAATGTATTGATTTTAAACGAAAATATACGTAGCATAATGTAGAGGAATAAATAAGATAGAACAGAAGTTAACAGTTTTTTTTAGCGGTTAATAATTTCTTAAAAATTAATATAACATAACATTAAATTTGTTTCAGAAAATTCCATGTCATTTAAAAATAAATGCAGATTTTCTTTGTATCTAATTTAAATAATTCATCTGTTATTATAAGTAATGGAAAATAGTTTCAGTATTTTCTCCTTACTACTATTACTAACGTTTGGTAAAGTAGTGTTAAACATTTCATGAGTCGTAAAATAGGATTCAAGAAATCCTAGTCATACAGGAGAAAATAAATGATTCTCTAAATATTTGTGACCCAATCTACTACAGAAACAAAAAGTTTTAACTACTTAGTATTCATAAATTACTCGTTCTGTTGTTTTTTAGAAAATTATAATTAATATTTTAATTGATACTTTATAATATTATATGATAAATGTAATGTTATTAAACATAAAAATACTTATCGTAATGTAGAGTTGTGAATAAGACAGAACTTAAATGAACGAATATTTTTAACGACTAATAATTTTTTAAAAATTGATAATTCATTAAATTTTCTGGATGAAATGGAAATTTTCTTTGAAATGTATTCTAATTTAAATAATTTATCCTTTATTATGAATAACAGAAAGTAGTTTCAATATTTTCCCCTTACTACAACTAACGTATGGTAAAGTAGTGCTTGATATTTCACGAGTCTTAAGAATAGGATTCACGAAATCCTAGTTAAACAGGAGAAAATAAATGAATCTGTAAATATTTGTGACCCTATCTCCTATAAGAAATAAAAAAGTTTGACCTCATAGTCTTACTCGTTATATTGTTTCTTAGAAAAAAAGAAAATATTTTCCTTTAATGTAGTTATGAGCGTATCACGTACTGCGTAATAGAGTATAGGAAAAGAGAGAAGTTCAGAATATTTTTTGTTTTCATTATTCTTTGAGCTACTTGGCGATATTTATGATCTAATGGTAAACGAGATGATGTTCCAGAAAAATAGCTTATCTTAAAACATTCACCTAGCAGTTCAATCTTGAGACGTAATAATACATTACCGTAAAAAAACGTTCATTACTTTAATTTTGCAAATTACCCATTTCTGTTCTTTGTTCTTTCTGCATCGGTATTCTTATTTTTACTTTTTTGTCCTTGTCGCTGAAGTAGGCATTTTCGAAGAATTCAGAATGAAGAAATTGATTCCATTTGAAATGGTTTCTTTGTTTCTTAACGTGCTGTTTTATTTGTTATTAAATAAAACACCACGGTAAATTAAATGGCAAAATATAAGCGAACATCTGCTCAAATTTCTTTATTGTATTGAAAATTTGAACAATATTTTACTTCGATCTATTTGGTAAAAATACAATCTATTTTTTTTTATTAAGAAATGACTTTAAATTAATAACTATAAAAATTTTATTAAAATAATTACAAGACAGAAATCTCATTTTGTGATTATTTTATTTTGATTTTACTCAATTTTCATGCTAGAAATATTTGAAATATCATTTTTGTAATTTCCACATTTTTTTAAATTTAATATAAATTCCATGCATATTTTCTTTTTATTGTCCGTTTAAGGAAATATAAACATCAATTAAGAAAAATTGGGAATTTATTTCAATATTTATTTTTATTAAATCATTATAAAATTAAAAATATTTATCTCAATATAAAAAATAATTACATTTGTAATTATTGGGTATTCTAAACTTTATTTCTTTGGTTAATTCAATATCATAATCATTTAAATTTAAATTGTGTTTTAAATATATTAAATCTGAATTAAAATATTCATAAGAATTCAACCCTTCTTATTCCTCATATCAGAAAATATCATTACTAATACATACATGTATAAAAATAATTTCGTTGTACAACCTAAAAAGTCTGCTTAATTATTTAACTTTACTTTATTAACAAAAAAAAGCTAAAAATATGGATAAAAACTTTTAAAATGTTTTGATGTAAATTAATATTTTGAGAGTGGTATTAACGAAAGAAAAAAATTAAAGAGAAAATGTTTTCCATTTTTGGTACGTTTTTCTCAAATATATTCCATGGGTAAGGGGTTAATGAATAAGGCAGTAAAGGAAACATCTATTTTTAAAAGGTACTTGTTTTTTGATAATATGTTGAATACTATTAAGAAATGCCAGATTATATAAATATATAAATTCACATATATATTATATATATATGTGTGTGTGTATATGTATATGTATATGTATATGTATATGTATATGTATATATAAAAATATATAATATATATATATATATATATATAATATATATAAATATATATATAAATATATATATTATTATATATATATATATATATATAAATATTATATAATATATATTATATATAATATATATATATATATATATATATATATATATATATATATATATATATATTATATATATATAATAAATAAACAAATATACATTTAATATATTCTTTTGAAATTGTATTATTTTTCCTATAATGCTGGTCTAATTTAATATAAGAAAAATTATCGTTATAATATATATTATTATATAATAAAATATAAATTAAATCTATATTAGAATTTTCTATATGTTTAGAGACGAAAAAATTGTGTTTTAATTTTGTAAAAATAAACAGTTATGCTTATAAAATATTTTGATATAGAAATTGCTAAATTATATTTCAGAACATTATTGCTATCGTATACAATTTTTGAGTTATATTTATTAAAAATGATATATATATATTATATTTTAATAATAGAAAAATATTCTTCGGCTAAATATAAAACATCCTCGTTTAAATTATAATATAATATGTTAAGATAAAGAGAAGAAATTAAGATCTAGAATACATAAAAATATATTTTATATATTTTAAATAGATATATTATATATATATATATATATAAATATATATATATATATATATATATATATATATATATATATATATATATATATATATATATATATATATATATATATATATATATGTATGTATGTATGTATATTTAATATTTGTCATTGGAATGTATACTGTTTTAAATCATTCTGTTATTTTATAAAACTACAAATAGTTTCAGTTTTTCCTTATTATAACTACTGCTAACGTTTTGTAAATTAATTCCAGATATAAGTCTTAAAAATAGGATTCAAGAAATCATAGTCATATAGAAGAAAATAAATTATTCTGTAAATATTTGCGAACCAGTCTCCTGTAGGAAATATAACAGTTTCACCAGATAGTTTTCCTAAATTGCTAGCTCTGTTGTATCTTAGAAATTTATTATTAATATTTTACAATCTTATCTGACAAATGTAATGATATTAATCGTAAAAATACGTATCATAATGTAGATTGATTAAAAAACAGAACATAAAATTACGAAATTTTTAAAGACTAGTAATTATTAAAAATTCATAATTAATTAAATTTCTTGTTGAAAATTCCATGTTATTTAAAAATACAGATTTTATTTCAAATGTATTTTGATTTAAATCATTCATCCGTTATTGTAAATACGTCAAAAATTTCATTAATTTCTCCTTACTACTACGATTAACGTTTTGTAAAGTAGTGTTAGACATTTCATGAGTCGTAAAAATAGGATTCGCGAAATCCTAGTTAAACAGGACAAAATAAATGAATCTGTAAATATTTGTATGTGATATCAGATAAGAAAGTTCAATCACATAGTCTACTTGAAGTGCCCGTCTATTGTTTCTTAGAAATAAAAAACATAAATATTATTTAATCTGGCCGTGATCCTATCACGTACTACGAAATTGTCTGAGCTTGGGAAAAGACGACAATTGGGAAATTTTATTGGGTTTTTCACTCTTTGGGTTACTTCGCGATATTTGTTTGGAGACTGAATGAGACGAAGTTCCAGAAACATAGTTTATTTAAAACATTCGCCAAGCAGTTTCATATTGAAGCAAAGTAATATGTACCCATAAAAGAATATTTAAATACTTTAATTTTCAAAATTACCCAGTTCCGATCTTTCTTTTTTCAGCTACCGCATTTCTATTTTATACATTTTATTCCCTTTATCGTTCAAAATGGCATTTTTGAACAATTCATAAATTGAAATCAGTGTTTTTTTAGTAATTACCTTTCTAAAATCTTTAGTAATTATATTTCTAAACCTTTAGTAAATTTATTGGATTTTTCACTCTTTGGGATACTTGACGATATTTATGTTTGGAAATTAAATAAGATGAAGCTCCTGAAAAATAGTTTATTTCAAACATTCACCAAGGAATTTTAGTCTTAAACTAAGGTAATATGTAGCCATAGAAGAATACTCAAGTACTTTAATTTTCAAAATTACCCAGTTCCGTTTTTTCTTCCTTCACACACTGCATTTCTATTTTGTACATTTTATTCCCTTTACCGATGAAAATGGCATTTTCTAACTATTCATGAATCAAAATCGGTGGTATTTGTTTTTTTATTATCTTTCTAAAATCTTTAGTAATTATCTTTCTAAACCTTTAGTAAATTTATTGGGTTTTTCACTTTTTGGGATACTTGGCGATATTTATGTTTGGAAATTAAATAAGATGAAGCTCCTGAAAAATAGTTTATTTCAAACATTCACCAAGGAATTTTAGTCTTAAACTAAGGTAATATGTAGCCATAAAAGAATACTCAAGTACTTTAATTTTCAAAATTACCCAGATCCGATCTTTCTTCCTTGACACACCGCATTTCTATTTTGTACATTTTAATCCCTTTATCGATCATAATGACATTTTCGAACAATTCATGAATCGAAATCAGTGGTTTTTGTTTAGTAATTATCTCTCTAAAATCTTTAGTAATTATCTTTCTAAACCTTTAGTAAATTTATTGTGGTTTTCACTCTTTGGGATACTTGGCGATATTTATGTTTGGAAGTTAAATGAGATGAAGCTCCTGAAAAATAGTTTATTTCAAACATTCACCAAAGATTTTTTGTCTTAAATCAAGGTAATATGTAGCCATAAAAGAATACTCAAGTACTTTAATTTTCAAAATTACCCAGTTCCGATCTTTCTTCCTTCACACACCGCATTTCTATTTTGTGCATTTTATTCCCTTTATCGATAAAAATGGCATCTTTGAACAATTCAAGAATGGAAATCAGTAGTTTTCCTTTAGTAATTATCTCTCTAAAATCTTTAGTAATTATCTTTCTAAATCTTTAGTAAATTTATTGGGTTTTTCACTCTTTGGGTTAGTTGGCGATATTTATGTTTGAAAGTTAAAAGAGATGAAGTTCCAGAAAAATCTTTTATTTAAAACATTCGCCAAGCAGTTTCATCTTGATGCAAGGTAATATGTACCCATAAAAGATTATTTAAGTACTTTAATTTTCAAAATTACCCAGTTCCGTTCTTTTTTCAGCTACCGCATTTCTATTTTTTACATTTTGTTCCCTTTACCGTTCAAAATGGCATTTTTGAGCAATTTGTAAATTGAAATCAGTTGTTTTTCTTTAGTAATTATCTTTCTAAACCTTCAGTAAATTTATTGGATTTTTCACTCTTTGGGATACTTGGCGATATTTATGTTTGGAAGTTAAATAAGATGAAGCTCCTGAAAAATAGTTTATTTCAAACATTCACCAAGGAATTTTAGTCTTAAACTAAGGTAATATGTAGCCATAGAAGAATATTCAAGTACTTTAATTTTCAAAATTACCCAGATCCGTTTTTTCTTCCTTCACACACTGCATTTCTATTTTGTACATTTTATTCCCTTTACCGATGAAAATGGCATTTTTTAACAATTCATGAATCAAAATCGGTGGTATTTGTTTTTTAATTATCTTTCTAAAATATTTAGTAATTACCTTTCTAAACCTTTAGTAAATTTATTGGGTTTTTCACTTTTTGGGATACTTGGCGATATTTATGTTTGGAAATTAAATAAGATGAAGCTCCTGAAAAATAGTTTATTTCAAACATTCACCAAGGAATTTTAGTCTTAAACTAAGGTAATATGTAGCCATAGAAGAATACTCAAGTACTTTAATTTTCAAAATTACCCAGTTCCGTTTTTTCTTCCTTCACACACCGGATTTCTATTTTGTACATTTTATTCTCTTTATCGATTAAAATAGAATTTTCGAACAATTCATGAATCAAATTCAGTGGTTTTTCTTTAGTAATTATATTTCTAAATCCTTAGTAAATTTATTGGGTTTTTTACTCTTTAGGATACTTGGCTAAATTTATGTTTGAAAGTTAAATAAGATAAAGTACCAGAAAAATAGTTTATTTAAACCATTCGCCAAGAAGTTTCATCTTGAAACAAGGTAATATGTACCCATAAAAGAATAGTCAAGTACTTTAATTTTCAAAATTACCCAGTTCTGTTCTTTCTTCCTTCTCCCACCGCATTTCTATTTTGTACATTTTCTTCTCGTTATCGATCAAAATGACATTTT
>CM063509.1:43960935-43973435 GCA_032207245.1 Pardosa pseudoannulata
GTTGTGGGTTCGGAACCCGAGCCGGACTAATATCTTCCGTGTTAGCTAAAGTTGACCGGGGCACATAAAAAATGTCAGTGGTCATAATGTTCCCCAAGTTCTCAATCAATACGTCTGGGGTGGCAGGCCAAGTCTGTGGGTCTTCTGTTTGATCTCTTTTTCAAAATTACGTGGAACTACTTGAGCGAAGTCGTTCTTTCACCTTAATGGTGCTGATTAAAACGAAAGGCACACTCCTTGACCTTAATGCGAGAGCTTGCAAGTTCAATCATGATTGGTTTATCCAAGTGGAATAAGAAACAACGACAACTATAACTTCGAAACTATAAACTGCATTTTATCAATAATCCCATATCCTACGGCGTCATTCTCCTTTTCCAAGACCAAACACTCTTAGGTGATCAATCAGACGGAGTCCCTAGTATTAAATTCCCAAGTTTTGAGGTGAATTCCTACTGAGCGTAGAGGCCAGCCGCACAGATAAGTTGATACTTAATTCTTCCTGCTGATTTTATTTTATTTTAAGTATAAATATAGGTGAGAATAATCAATAACAATACTACTTATTTGATAATCCTAAAAGAATCATAATCGAGCGACGATCTGCTCAACATGGCTTCTTCGTCTTACATAAGAAAATGGGGATAGAACTGTCACGGAAGATTTCAAGCTTTACACTCCTTCTTCTACCTTGCTCTCTCTTTATGGTGTCCACAAATCTTTCTCTCAAAAAAAATGCGTTGGACAGAGTTACCTGGGCCGAAGATAGCTAATCCGCGATTAGCAATCTCTCTTGTCCAATGTGATCTAATAATTGTCACTGACACCAGTTTCGACTCCAGGTCAGTCTCTCACTCTGGCGTTGTAAAAGTGTAACCCTTTGTTACTCCAAGTATTCCTGGTCTTTTTTTAACTACTAAAGTGTGGGGGACGTCTCTCGTGTCCGCTGCCTCAATGTCAAGCCGTGAGTGTCCTTTGGATAGGGCTAAATAAGAGATAACTCAGGTTTATTCCTCCTTTATAATCAGGTCTCACGAGCTCGAGGTGCCCTAGTGATCTGGATCTTCAGTTATTCCTTGTACTCTAGAGCTTACCTTTGTAGAGTTTGTTCAGTCATGGGTTTGACAAAATTAAAATCTGACCATGACGGAATTCTCGTAAGTCAGCAGCAACTTTATAGATTGTGTGGTTTCGGTCGTGGCGTACTGGTCTTCAGTTTGTTGCTGCTTTGCGTCTTCGAATGGTTCAGCATAAGTATTGACTTACCTTTGTATAGTTTGCACCTTACCGGGTTTAACAAAATTAAATTCGAACCATGACGGAACTCTTGTAGGTCAGCAGAAGCTTTAGAGCTGTTGTAGTTGCTGTCGTGGAGTACTGGAATTCAGTTTCTTGCTGATGTACGTCTTCGGATGGTTCAGCACAAGTATTCACTTACCTTTGTGGAGCTTTCTCCTTACCGGGTTTAACAAAATTAAAATTGGACCATGACGGAACTCTCCTGGGTCAGCCGCAGCTTTATAGCTGTTGTGGTTGCTGTCGTGGCATACTGGTCATCAGTTTGTTGCTTGATGCTGTATGTCTTCGAATGGGTCAGCCTAAGAATTAACTTACCCACTGAAGGGATGAAAGGCTGAGCAAACTTTTCCTATCCCTAGGATGTAACTTCAAACACGTGTCTTGGAGTTTGAAATTATGAAATCGTTATAGTTCCTGAATGGTGATAATATTGGGTAAAAAAGAATAATATGAAGTAACATTAAATGAGACTTAGAGGAATTGATATGAAATAATGTAAAAATTTCTTGTTGTTGTTGTTTCTCAAGCCACTTGGATAAACCAAGCCTGATTAAGCCTGCACGGTTCTCATATTTAGGCCAAGGATGGCGCCTTTCGTTTTTTAATGAGCACCATTAAGGTGAAAGAACGACTTTGCTCAAGTAGACCCTCGTAATTGTGAAGCAGGGACCAAGTAGAAGACCTAGAGACTTGGCCTACTACCCCCAGAGGTATTAATTGAGAACTTGGAGAACATTGTGACCACGAACAAATTTTAATCACCTTTAACGAACACGGAGGATCTTAGGCCGGCTCTGGTTGAGAACTCGCAACCTCTCACTTACGACAAGGTTGCCTTTGCCGACTGAGCTACCGCGGCTAGAAAATTTCTCTCTTCTTCTCAATGACTTTCTACTAATAACTATACTTAAAAAATATTTTTAATTACTACAATATACTTTAATGATACTATAAATAAGCAGTTTGAATATGACTGGTAAATTACATTTAATAACTATAAAAAGTAATTATTAAACTAATTATATGATAAAAAGTATCTTTTAATTATTTTAAGGAATTTTTGTTTTATGATTAATATTAAAATTGCATGCTAAAAGCATTTGTTTTTATTTCCATTTATTTAAATCAAGTAAAACTTTTCGTAATAACTTCACATTTTCTTTCTATCATCAAATTTTAAGGAATGCAAATATCAATTAAGAAACATATTCATTAAAACTAAGAAAATTAACATTTTAATAAGATTTCTATTGAATACTTCTATTTTTGACTTCATTAAAAAGTTAAAAATACATTTATCTCGTTATTGTGCAGAATAATCTTTCCAGGTACGAGTTTTCATAAGCTGTAACTCAATTATGAATTTAATATGATATTCAATTAAATGATAATTGTATATTAAATGCATTAAATATAAATTAAAGTATACAGAAAATTTCAAACTGATGTGGGAAAATACCATTACTAATATATATATTTATCACTTTTTGAGCCACTTGTCGATATTTATGACCAGATAGTCACCAAGATGAAGTTCCAGAAAAATACCTTATTTAGAAACATTCGCCAAACAGTTTCATCTGAAACAAGATAATATGTTGCCTTAAAAGAACATCAAAATTCTTTAATTTTGCAAATCACCTATTTCCGTTTTTTTTTCTCTTTTATCATTCTTTGTTCCTTACCTATCGTTACTTTTATTTTATAGTTTCTTTTCCCTTTATCGATCAAAATAGCATTTTTGAACAATTCAAAAATGTGAAATGGATTCTTTGTGAAAGCGTTTTTTTTTCTTTTTTTAAGCAATTTTTTTTCGTAAAAGAATAGATTGCAGAACATAAGCGAACATGAACTGCTATTTCTTCATTGTGTTGTAAATTAAAACCGTATTTTCCTATGAGCTGTTTGCGATGATATGATCTTTTTTTTTCCCTTAGATATGTGTTAAAACTAAGAAAAGTATATTTTTTGTATTGTTCATCATTGTTCAAACGAAATGAAGATCGTTAAATAAATGAAATTTCAGATGTCTCGTTTCACTCCACTCTTAAGATATTACTGTACATCTAAGTAATATTGATCTATGTGTTAATATACCTTTAATGTATTTTAAAGTTATGTTAGATTAAAATCATTTATTGAAATTTTATTACAAAAAGAATATCAGCAGTATTTTAATAAAAATAAGTAATAGTTTTTATTCCTACAACCTCAATGTAATAGTTTACATTATATCTTGAATTGCAAAGGTGATAACACTGAATATAAATTTAAACGTATTATCCTTGGAGTACTTGTTATATATATATATATATATATAATATATATATGTATATGTATATATATATATATATATATATATATATATATATATTATATATATATATATATATATATATATATATATATATATATATATATATATATATATATATATATATATATATATATATATATATATATATATATATGTATGTATATGTATATATATATGTATGTATATGTATATATATATATATATATATATATATGTATGTATATGTATATATATATATATATGTATGTATATGTATATATATATATATATATATATACATATATATATATATATATATATATATATATATATATATATATATATATATATATATATATATATGTATATATATATATATATATGTATGTATATGTATATATATATGTATATATATATATATATATATTATATATATATATATATATATATATATATATATATATATATATATATATATATATTATATATTATATATATATTATATATATATATATATAATAAAAATAAATTATTACAATTTGAAAAAAATTGTATGATTTATTCAAGTAACAGAGCTTTACAAATTGGAAAACTCAATAACGCGTTTGTGTAACTTTGGCTCTAGCTTGGAATTCATTAATAGAAGTGACGGATGTCGTCCCGAGAGATATCGTTCCAAATTCTATCCAACTGATACGTTAGATCATCCAAATATTGAGTTAATTGAAAGAATTTTAAAATGATTTATTTTGTATGGAGAGGTTAAACTCACCGTTTTATTAGGATGAAATATAGATGGTACTATATAAACGAATATGAAATAACATTTCTTCATTGTGTTGAAAATTTTAACAATATTTCCTGAGATATTCGTAATAATATGATCTTTCTGTTTAACTGGGTAAAAAGTCCATGTAAACTCAAACTGCAATAATCAAGCGGACGCCCCGGCCAAGTCTGCAGCCGAACAAGACCATTCTGATCTGGAACTTTCTCTCCCAGTGGTCTACATAGAGTACAAACTTCCAGAACGCCAAATAGTTGATTGGCAAATAAATTGGAACACATCGGAGAAGGGTAGGCATGTCTTCGCTTACTACCCGAAAGTAAACCCCACCAGGCTAATTTCCATTGCAGCCCTTACAGCTTTTCCTTACCGATCATGGCCCATTCCCGACCTATCACCCGGTTCAAGCTTTCCGATTCGTCTAGTACGAGATGTGTTTGCGCAGTCTTCCGATTTGCCCGACCACTGCCTACTTGACTGCTCCCTCACTAAGGATTGGTATTTCAAAGGTCCCAGACCAGTCCTGGAGGGTGTCTAGGCTTATTAGGTAAATTGTAACAAAACCCTTTCATCCAAACTAAGCAAACTGTTCGTTGGCTAATGGAAAATTTGGGGTATCTGCAGGACCCGTAACAAGGCTGATTCTGAATATGTAAGGTTCACTGTACCGCGCTATTTTATTTACTTTCATGTAATTATCTTGTAATTATTATTATTATTTTTTTATTTATTTTATTGTTATTACTTTTTTTTGTACTTCTAGTGTTATTTTATGTTTTGTATTTGTATGTGTTGTTTTGTAATATTTTTACTGTATTTATGCTGCATAGTAAATTATGAGCTGCTGGTGATTGTACATCCGAGGGCACCCAAAATATCATAAACCTTTGTTCTAAGGTAAATGGTTCTCATTGATGCAGCCGATCTTTTTGTTTAGAAATTCTTTAAAAAACAAAAGAAGAAACGATTTTTTTGAATTCTTCAACATCAACCTTTAGTATATTCAAACAAAACGACGCTTTTTAAATAAGAGATTTCAGATGTTCATATTTATTTCACCCTTAAAATATCACTGTACATGAAATTATAGTTGTTGTAATATACTTACAACATTAACACTAGTTCGTTTAGAAAGGGGAAAACACAGTAAAAATATGATACATTATATTTAGATTAATACATTTATTCTGTACACTATTTACAAATTGATATCCTTGATTACCATATAACATAACCAGCAATTATTTATGTTTTATATTCATATTTACACCATAATTATTACCATTGTCTTTAGTTAGGATTTATTCCTTAATCACATTATTGAATTACTAACAGAGGCCTAAATGACCGTCATGAATGTGCTAAATCTGCTTTATATCCAGTACAGGTACAGGGGATCGGGCAGGGTCTTTCCTCATGCGGTATGTCGGTCAGAGCGTTCGGGAGCACAGGACGGCGGTGCTGGCGCGTAGGGCTTAGGTTATCCATGTCCAGCTACTCTTGAATCTCAACTCCGACTCATTTCCTTAACTCTTTTTCCCAACCCCTCACCTCGGTTTTAATGCCAGTTTTTCTTCTTTGCCAATCGCTTGTTTTGTGAAATTTTCCCACATCTGGTGGCTCATTAAAATAGCCTCTTTTGTGAAAGCTGGCATTATTTTTAGCCCCTGCCCTCTTAACACATGGTTACATCTCTGTGCGATCTTGACCGTTACACTTGTGCCATTCCGTGATCGTTACCTCCTCCACAGGGGTCCCGAAAACTCGAAGTCAACAATCGAATTCCTAAATTCTTCTGTTAAATTTCTGCCACAGCTCTGTTTGCACATGCTGACCATCGTGGGTTAGTACCTCAGTACATTAGTGTAAGGTGTGTAATTATAATTTCAATGCATTTTGAAGATGTTTACAGAATTATGTTAAAATAAATAAGATTTATTTAAATTATACTGCAATAAAAACCGCACTGAAGTATTTTAATAGAAATATCTAATAGTTTTCTTTATATAACCATTAAATATTTACTACTAATATCTGTTTTTTATCTGTTTTTCTTTTATTATAACAAAATATTGAAACTATACCTTGAATACTCAATTTGAGCCTTGCTGCCAAAAATAATTTTAAATCTGTTAAAACTTTGTTTAGAATAATTACAAAATAAAGAATTCAAACATTTTCCATTAATTTAATATAATTTATCTGATTATCTCTTAATATACATTCTAAAAGCAATGAAAAATTTATTTTATAATTTCAGTTTTTAAATTACAAATTTTAATAAAACTTTCACGTAAATTTTCTTTCTATAATAACGTTCAAACATAAATTAAGAAGTATTTCCTTTAAAAGCTAAGGAAAATAACATTTTAATGAGATTTTTATTGAATATTTCTCTTCGTTACATCGTAAAAATATTAAAAATATTTTTTATCTTAAGATTAAAAAGCAATTACCTTTCAGATGAAGATATTTTCATAAACTGCAGTATATTTATTAATTGAACAGATAATTGAATTATTTAGATTTTATATTCAATTAAATGATAGTTATATATAAAATATATTGTCTCTAAACTTCAATAAATTTTAATTAGGATAGCCAATATTGAGAAACTTGAGTTTAAAAAGTAATATATCTAATAGATCTGGGTGGGTTTAATGCCACTTGATCATTCCAAGCCCGAATGAGCATTTCTCTTTCGAATTAAGGCAGAAGTGAGCATCCTTCGTTTCTAACGATCACCGTTAACCACTTCCCTGTTTTGCCCGTACGCCGTACGGGCACAACTTTCGGGCCTTTACTGATTTGCCCTTACAGCGTACGGGCAATCTGATTTCTATTTCGCTTGCACTGTTGCCATATTTTTTCATATTTTAGTAACAAATTATTCGTATAGATGTCCAGTAAATGATAGTTTGCAGTTCATTGTATTTTCTACTCTGGTTGAAAAGCGCGGGTTTTTTCGCATGTTTAGTATCAGAAGAGGAATTGTTATCTTTTAGTGTATAGCTT
This sequence comes from Pardosa pseudoannulata, assembly GCA_032207245.1. Taxonomy (NCBI): domain Eukaryota; kingdom Metazoa; phylum Arthropoda; class Arachnida; order Araneae; family Lycosidae; genus Pardosa; species Pardosa pseudoannulata. The sequence goes on from CM063509.1 coordinate 43,968,333, forward strand.
TCTGGTTATATTTTTCTAACCGCCTGATAATTTTATTGATGTAATAATGTTGAATAATATATTTTTACTTTTAAATAATGGATAATTCAGAGCGCATGGACCTAATTTCTTGTGATTCGAACAGTCACTCAGTGATTCGATCAGAAACTGAACAGTGATTCGATCAGAAACTGAATTATCTGTAAATTATAGTAGCGAAAGTTTACTAGATAACCGGGATAGTAGTGACTCTGATAGTAGTACAGATGGAATCAGTTAATCAAGACAATTGTTAGAAATTAATTGTGATAATCCTTCGGATCCGCCTCCTAGATTTGCTTTCTCTGGAATTCCAAAAATTAACTTGGATATCGATGAAACTATAGGTAAACTTCAGTTATATGATGCTTTCATAGAAAGAAAAAAAGCTGTAATAAATGTTAAAAAATATTAAAAATGTTAATTTTAATAATATATCTTTACTTAAAAATGTAAAATAAACAAAAAGTGCAATAAAAAATGTGATATTTTTTTACCGAATTCTGGGAAAAATGAAACTATCAAAGGGTTAAGGTGAAAGTACTACTTTGCTCGAACACACACGGCACAAAATTCTTAACGGGATGGTCGAACTCATGCATACACTCATTCATCCATCCACGAGTGAGATTTTAGAACCAAACCAGAGACCGACTCATCCCTGATTCAGTACCCTCAGAGGTATAATTTGTTATGGGAACTTGGAGGACTTTGCAGTCATGGCATATTTTAACGTGCCCCTAACTGCATTTAGCAACACGGCGGTCTTTCGTAGAGACGAGGACAGCACTCTTGACCTTTCGTTTACGAGACTGGTGCTGTACCAACCAGGTTACCATTGCCCTATTAATATATCTACGAGGTAGAATTAATATGTTCCAGAAATGATCACCTACATTCAAGCAGGTGTTCTTTGGAGGTTAAATATCTCTTTTGGAGGTTTCCAGCACTAATATGGGAAACACACAGCCATCTAGAATTCATTTTCGGCATTGTTGGCTTTAGCTGTAGATCAATCATTTCTGACAAAAGGAATTTTTAATACTTCGGAATTTAAAATGTCGTTTTTAGATCAACGCCCAAACACCAACTTCTGAGTTTTGCCCAAGAAATCACCTTCTGAGCCACTTGAAATGTTGATAAAAATCTATAGAAACAGTGCGATGAAAAAACTGCTGCGGACTAGTGGCTAAATGTTTACTGGAAGGTCGCACAAACATCAAAATTGACATTAGGACTGGGTATCCATCTTATTCCACAGTAGAAGGGAATGTTGAACGCTTTTGAGAAATTGTGCATGCGAGCAAACAAATAACCATTGATGCTACTGCTTTTGAAATGGGAATTACACATGGGAGTTTTCACAGCGCTCTTCATCATTCTCTATATTGTCAAAAAAAATTTACCTGGCGATCCTTAAAATTCTACGAGATGCAATCAAACAAAAACGACCTGAAAAACAGATTCCTTTTATACATCAATACTTCAACACATCACGCTCTGATTGTGAGACAGTACCTTGCGAAGAGTATTACCACTTTTGAATATTCTCCTTATTCTCCCGACCTAGCACCAGCAGATTTTTACATATTTTCACTATTGAAAATTGAATTAAGGGGCATCGTTTTCCGGATTAACGAAATCAGGATTACACATGAGTGTGTTCACAGAACTCTCTATGATTATCGATTTTGTCAACATAGAACTATACCTGGAGACGTCTGCAAGACGTCTTAAACGTCTAAAAGATGCAACCAGACGAAAACCTTTACCTGGAGATCCTTTAAAGTCTACAAGGTGCAATCAGACGAAAACGACCCATTAAAACTGGTTCGTTTTCTACATCAACGCTCCTTCACATAGCACTCTGATTGTGAGAAAGTACCTTTCAACCAGTGTTACTAATTTCGGACATCCTCCTTAATCTCTCGATGTAGCACCAGTAGATTTTTACATACTTCCACGACGAAAAATTTAAAGTCTACTTCCAATCAGACGAAAATTGAATTAAAGGGATATCGTTTTCTACAAGGTGCAATCAGAAGAAAACAATCACATACACATTGTGAGAAAGTACCTTTCAAACAGTGTTACCACTTTTGGTCATACTACATATTCTTCCGATTTAGAATCAGTCGATTTTTAAATATTTCTAGCGCTTAAAATTCAAATAAAGGGATATCGTTTTGTGGATTCAGGAAATCGGGATTACACATGGATGAGTTCACAGCACTCTCCGTAATTCTCCATTTTGTCAATACGTTACTTCATCTGGAGATCCTTAAAAGTCTACAAGGTGCAATCAGAAGAAAACAACCTAAAAATGGTTCTTTTTATACATCAATGATTTACCACACTGGGATTGTGACACTATGTGAGAAAGTACCTTTCAAACAGTGTTACCACTTTTGGTCATACTCCGTATTCTTCCGACTTAGAACCAGTCGATTTTTAGATATTTCAAGCTCTTAAAATTCAATTAAAGGGACATTCTTTTGTGGATTCAGGAAGTTGAAATTACAAATGGGAGAGTTCACAGAACTATTCATGATTCTCTACATTGTCAATAAAGAACTTTACCTAGAGATCCTTAAACGTCTAAAAGATACAATCAGACGAAAATGACCTATGAAACGGGTTCAATTTATACAACAATGCTCCTCTACATGGCGTTCTGATTATGAGAAAGTACCCCACAAATAGTGTTACCACCTTCGGACACCCTCCTTATTCTTCGACCTAGCAGAAGTAGATATTTACTGCTTCCACGAATAAAAATTGAATTACAGGGACATCGTTTTGTGGATTCAGGAAATCAGGATTAACAAATGGATGAGTTCGCAGCACTCTAGGAGATTCTTTATTTTGTCAATAAAGGATATTACCTGGAGATCCTTAAAGGTCTACAAGATGCAATCGGACAAAAACGACCTGAAAAACGGGTTCTTTTTATACATCAATTATCCACCACATCTCGCTCTGATTGTGACCAAGTACCTTGCAAACAGAGTTACCACTTTTGTACACCTCCTTGTTTTAACGAGTTTACACCAGTAGAATTTTACATATTTCAATGATTGAAAATTGTATTAAAGGGACATCGTCTTGAGGATTCAGGAAATCGGAATAACACATGGGTGAGTTCTCAGGGCTCTACATGATTATCTATATTGTCAATAAACAACTTTACCTGGAGATCCTTAAAATTCTACAAGATGCAATCAGATGAAAACAATCTGAAAAACTAGTTCCTTTTATGCATGAATAATCCACCACCCCGCTCTCTGATTGTGAGAAAGGACCTAGCAAACAGTGTTACCACTTTCTGCCACCCTCCTTATTTTCCCAACCTAATACAGCAGAATTTTAAATATTTCCACGTCTGAAAATTGAATTAAAGTGACATCGTTTTGGGGATTCAGATGAGGTGATTGAAAATGAGACGAAGCAACTGATGGGTATCTGAAAAATATATGGATTTCAGGAGTGTTTTGAACAGTTCCAGCGAACACTGGAACAAGTATGTACATGTAGGAATGCAGTACTTTAAAGTCAAATAAAGTAATGTTATTTTTCTACTTTTCAATAATTTGTAATTAACCAATTAAGGGCACTTTTTGACCCTACCTCGTATGTAAAAGAATCATACGTTATTAGGGCCTTGTAGAACCTTATTTTAATCAAATATCTATCTTTAATAGAAAATACTAAAAATGAGAAAATGTCAGACATTTTGACACTAACTTAAATATTTGAAAGCAGTAATACAGTTTATATCACAAACATTGTAAATCTGAATGTGAAATTAACCCTTTATGTCTTAGAATTCTTGCATACATTGGATGGAAAATACGCAGCGTAGATTAAATTAGCATAATGTATAAGAGAATTCATAAACGAACCTCTTCTTTTTTAAGAAAAACTCTATGGTCTTTGAATAAAATTGTTACTTTAGACTACTGTTCGATAAACTTAAATAATTTAAAAAGTTTTTGGTATACATTGATAAGTTCATTAATTTAGTAATGATATTTTTATCCTAAAAAATTAACCAACGTAAATAAATCTATCTGAGAATAATTTACTGCCAATTTTATCCTTTTATATCAACTTTTGAGAATATCTTTGTATTCTCTACTTACTTTGTGACTTCACACTAAACTTCGGTTTACATAAGAACATTAAATTAATTCATGACCCTTAAACTACTTAATTAGAGTCACCCATATGACAGGTAATTCAATTTCTTATTAGTTAGCCCAGACCGCCATAAACGTCCGTAAAAGAAGTTGACTAAATAAATTCTGTTTAAAATAATCTCAAAATTTAATATCAAAATGTATGTATATATATATATATATATATATATATATATATATATATATATATATATATATATATATATATATATATATATATGTATATATATATCTATATATATATATATATATATATATATATATATATATATATATATATATATATATATATATATATATATATATATATATATATATATATATATATATATATATATATATATATATATATATATATATATGTATATATATATATATATATATATATATATATATATATATATATATATATATATATATATATATATATATATATATATATATATATATATATATATATATATATATATATATATATATATATATATATATATATATATATATATATATATATATATATATATATATATATATATATATATATAATATATATAATATATATATATATATATATATATATATATATATATATTTTTTAAAAAACCACTTCCAAAATCTCCGCGCAGGTGTTTTTAAAAAACCACTTCCAAGAAAAGAAAAAAAAATTAAACAATAAAACATGGAATATTATCGTTCGAAAGCATGTTGCTGAAGTGTTTTCCTCACGCAATATAGTCTTCATGAAGTAGTGTTATACAAAACACCTGTTATGAAAGCATTAAATATTTTGCTTCATACATCAGCAATTTCGTTCACTCAAGGTGCAAATCTTTTCTTTAATAAAGTCATTCAACTCAATTTTTACGTGTCTTGCCGGTATTTATTC
>CM063509.1:43988435-44015935 GCA_032207245.1 Pardosa pseudoannulata
CGTATTAGAAAAAGTAACAAATCAGTGTATATAATGGAAAACATTTTAAATGTAAAACACCAATAAAGACAAATGCCCTGCATGTGAAAAAAAAAATGTAATTTTCAAAAACCTTTTTAATGAATAAATATACATATTGTAAAATAAAATATAAACACAAATAACTTATGTATCATGATTTAATCCTTTTAATGAAATTGTGGTGTTTAAATCGATGTCTCATTCTTTTTTAATGTTTTTATTACTCATTTATTAAATTATAAAATTTTAAAAACTGAATTACAGCATCATCTCAAAAACAAGTTAACATTTTATTCGATTCAAGAGTAAACACCGATTTTTTGACTCTATGTCAGGAAAAGTGTCCTGAAAAATAAATAAAGTCATTCAAAAGTAATGCCATTATATCTTTTCAATCTTTTCTATATTTTATTTATTAGGTAAGGAAAACTCAGAATTGAGTCAGTCTCCCGAAAATATAGTAACTTTATATTCTATTATCGAGTAACAACAATTCTTTGTCTCTCAATAATACAAATACCAGTAAAATAAGTAAAGACATTCAAAATTAATATCATTATATCTTTTTAATCTTTTCTACATTTTATTTATTACGTAAGGAAAACTCAGAATTGATTCAGCCTCTCGAAAATATAGTAAATTTTTATTATATTATCTAATAACAATAATTCTTTGTCTCTCAATGATACAAATACCAGTATAATAAGTAAAAACATTCAAAATTAATATCATTATACCTTTTTAATCTTTTTACATTTTATTTATTACGTAAGGAAAACTCAGAATTGATTCAGTCTCTCGAAAATATAGTAACTTTTTATTCTATTATCTAGTAACAACAATTCTTTGTCTCTAAATGATACAAATACCAGTAAAATAAGTAAAGACATTCAAAATAATATCATATCTTTTTAATCTTTTCTACATTTTATTAATTACGTAAGGAAAACTCAGAATTGATTCAGCCTCTCGAAAATATAGTAAATTTTTATTATATTATCTAATAACAATAATTCTTTGTCTCTCAATGATACAAATACCAGAATAATAAGTAAAAACATTCAAAATTAATATCATTATACCTTTTTAATCTTTTTACATTTTATTTATTACGTAAGGAAAACTCAGAATTGATTCAGCCTCTCGAAAATATAGTAACTTTTTATTCTATTATCTAGTAACAACAATTCTTTGTCTCTAAATGATACAAATACCAGTAAAATAAATAAAGACATTCAAAATTAATGTCATTATATATTTTTAATCTTTTCTATATTTTATTCATTACGTTAGGAAAACTCAGAATTCATAGAGCCTCTCGAAAATATAGTAACTTTGTATTCTATTATCTAATAACAATAGTTGTTTGTCTCTGAATGATCAAAAATACCAGTAAAATAAGTGAAGACATTCAAAATTAATATCATTATATCTTTTTAATCTGTTCTACATTTTACTTATTACGTAAGGAAAACTCAGAATTGATTCAGCCTCTCAAAAATATAGTAAAATTTTAATATATTATCTAATAACAACAATTCTTTGTCTCTAAATGATACAAATACCAGTAAAATAAGTGAAGACATTCAAAATTAATATCATTATATCTTTTTAATCTGTTCTACATTTTACTTATTACGTAAGGAAAACTCAGAATTGATTCAGCCTCTCGAAAATATAGTAAATTTTTATTCTATTATCTAGTAACAACAATTCTTTGTCTCTAAATGATACAAATACCAGTAAAATAATAAAAACATTCAAAATTAATATCATATATTTTTTAATCTTTTACATTTTACTTATTACGTAAGGAAAACTCAGAATTGATTCAGCCTCTCGAAAATATAGTAAATTTTTATTCTATTATCTAGTAACAACAATTCTTTGTCTCTAAATGATACAAATACTACTAAAATAAATAAAGACATTCAAAATTAATGTCATTATATATTTTTAATCTTTTCTATATTTTATTCATTACGTAAAAAAACTCAGAATTGATTCAGCCTCTCGAAAATATAGTAAATTTTTATTATATTATCTAATAACAATAATTCTTTGTCTCTCAATGATCAAATACCATAATAATAAAAACATTAATTAAACATTATATTTTAATCTTTTTCCATTTTATTACGTAAGAAAACTCAGAATGATTCACATCTCAAAATCAGTAACATTTTTATCTATTATCTAGTAACACAATTTTTGTCTAAATGTTCAAATACCAGAAATAAGTAAAGACATTAAAATTAATATCATTATATCTTTTTAATTTTTTCTACATTTTTTATTACGTAAGGAAAACTCAGAATTGATTCAGCCTCTCAAAATATAGTAAATAATTTTTATTATATTATCTAATAACAATAATTCTTGTCTCTAATGATACAAAAACCAGATAATGTCTTCATTAATATCATTATCTTTAATTTTTACATTTTATTTATTACGTGACTCAGAATCATGCCTCTCGAAAATATAGTAATTTTATTCAATTATCTAATACAATATTTGTTTGTCTCTGAATAGTCAAAAATACCATGATTGTGTCTAAATTTTTTAAATTTATTTTTTTATGTTTGATTAAGAAGAGACTGAAAGTCAACATCTATGTAACATTTTATCGATTTAATAACAGTTTTTGTTATCAGTAAAAAGAATATTATAAATACTTAAAATGTATCTTATGATTTTAATTTTTATCTATACTTGTTTTATCCACAATACTGAGAATTGCAGCACTATCTCAAAAACGTATTAATATTTTATTCGACTCTCTAGTAACACAGATTCTTTTGTATTGACATACTTCGTTTTTTGGAAACAACTTAGAGTTTTCCTATAATAGTCGGTCACAGAGCACACACTTCAGAAATCACTCACGAATTCAAGAATTTATTTACATCTCAAAGAATACATTTAATGATCACAATTTTCTGAATAGATATTCAGAAAATAGTAACCTTTAAATATATACAGCGATCTGTAATAAATGCAACATATTTTTTTCTTAGATTTCAAAGAGACTGAAAGAAATTTTATTTTTCACGAAGGTAAATATAAAGTTGTGGATAGTTTCTTCAGTTTTACAGTTTCTCATATTATGTCACAGGAAAGATAATGTACTGTGCATGAGTTGCTAGACCACAAATTTTCTTTGTTTAGCTTGCTGATATTGGTGTTATCCATGACTGAAACTTGGTAACACCCTTTGCAGTTTGAATCGATTCAGTCAGCAATTTAAACCTTTTGTTATTGTTAATCGAGTCAGAAAAGTACCATGCTCTGCTTAAATTCTGATGGGTTGCTAATCTGGAGATTTTTATGAAAAGCCTTCTGATATCGGTGTTATCCATGACAGAAAATTGGTAACACCCGTGAGGTTTGGATCGATCCAGTCAGTAATTTAAACCGTTTGTTACTATTAATCATGCCCTAGGAAAAGTATTATACTGTACTTAATTGGTGATGGGTTGCTAATCTGGAGATATTTTAGGAAAGCCTGCTGATATTGGAATTACCCATGAAATAAATATGCTAGATCGATTCATAGCATAAATTTAGCATATGTTATTACTATTTACAAAAGATCATACTGTTAGTATAACTAATCAGATTTTTCTTTGAGTAAAAGAAAGTGACACATGAAAAACTAACAATTCTAAACCGATTCTCTTTTTAAACGGGACTTCATTCCCTTAATGTAGTAAAGTCTACACAGGGGCAATATACCTTGTTGTAGTATGCGACGGTCCTTAGATAAGGGGAATACTCATCTAAACTTTGATCGAGCAAAATATAGACATATTAGCGTAGCCTTTTATTTTGAAAAGACCATTTTAGTATACTAATAGTTATAAAAGTAGCAGAATTGTATGGAAAGACTAACAATTCCTGAAAACCATTCTTTATCTTCTAACGGGACTTCATTCCGTAATGTAATCAAGCCTACACTAAGGGCAACAGACCTTGTTGAAATATGCGAAGTGTCCTTAGATAAGGGAATACTCATTTAAACTTTGAGCGAGCAATATATAGACGTATTAGCTTCACAACAATGTATAGACATATTAGTATAGCATTTTATTAAAAAAAGACCATTTTCACGTACTAGGGGGTATAAGAGTATCAGATTTGTATGAAAAGAAAGTGACAGACTAACAATTTCTAAAAACTAGTCTTCATCTTCTAACGGGACTTCATTCCCGTAATGTAGTCAAGCCTACACTAAGGGCAATAGATTTTGTCGCAATATGTGACGGGTCCTTCAAAAGGGATTTACTCATCTAAACTTTGATAGATCAATGTATAGACATATTAAAGTAGCATTTTATAAAAAAAGACCATTTTCATATACTTAGAGGTATAAGAGTAGCATATTTGTACAAAAAGAAAGTGACAGACTAACAATTCCTAAAAGCCAGTCTTTATCTTCTAACGGGACTTCATTCCCGTAATATAGTCAAGCCTACACTAAGCATAATATACCTTGTCGCACTAGGCCATTGGTCAATGAAATACTCATGTAAACTTTAAGCGCCCATTGTATAGACATATTAGTATAGCATTTTATTAAAAAAAGACCATTTTCATATACTAAGATGTATAAAAGTAGCAAATTTGTATGAAAAGAAAGTGACAGACTAACAATTCTTAAAATCCTGTCTTTATCTTCTAAAGGGACTTCATTCCCGTATTGTAGTAAGGCCAACACTAGGGGCAATAGAGTTTGTTGCAATATGCGACGGGTCCTTAGAGAAGGAGAATAAACACCTAAACTTTAAGCAAGCAATGTATAGACATATTAGAGTAGCATTCTATTAAAAAAAGACTATTTTCATATACTCAGAGGTATAAGAGTGACATATTTGTACTAAAAGAGAGTGGGATATTAACAATTTCTAAAAACCATTCTTTATTTACTAACGGGACTTCATTCCCGTAATGTAGTCAAGCCAACATTAGAAGCAAAACACCTTGTCGCAATATGCAACGGGTCCATAGATAAGAGGTATACTTATGTAAACTTTGAGGAACAATGTATAGACATATTAGTATAGCATTTTATTAAAAAAAGACCATTTTCATAAAGTAACAGGTAGAAGAGTAGAAGATTTGTATGAAAAGAAAGTGGCAGATTAACAATTCCTAAAAACCAGTCTTTATCTTCTAACGGGACTTCATTCCCGTAATGCAGTCTAGCCTACACTAAAACAATAGATATTGTTCCAATATCCTACTGATCCTTAGATAATGGGGATACTCATCTAAACTTTAAGCGAGAATGTATAGACATATTAGCTCCACAGCAATGTATAGACATATTAATTTCACAGCAATGTATAGACACATTAGCTTAGCATACCATTTTGTTAAAAAAAGACCCTTTTCATATACTAAGAGGTTTAAAAGTAGCAGATTTGTACGAAAAGAAAGTGACAGATTAACAATTCCTAAAATCCACTCTTTATCTTTAACAGGACTCTACTTAGTGTATCCTCGTATTTACTTTTAAAAAACTCCGAAACTCCGGTATAATGTATTTAGAAAAAATTTCAGTTTCAGAAAAAGAAATACTGGTATTAAAATAAAACTAAAATATGCTTATGATGCACAGAGATATACGTTAAAAGTTACCAATAATGAAAGAAATCAGTTTCGAGCATTCATTCTTATATAGTATAAAAAAATGTTTAAAATAAGGCATCGTAGTTCTTCTTGCATACATGAAAAATTACATACTGAAAGGAAGAATAGAATACCTGTACGAGGCTTCTGCATAATTGAAGTCTACGCTCTCTATTACTAAATATCTCTCATAGCGTATCAAGCATACATTTAGTGAAACGCATGCTAATTGCCTCAATGGCATAAAAGGCTGGTACTTTGGGAGAACCGACATCTGGAAAGAGAAAAAAATCATCTCCGCAAACCTAGCACGCGACAATTAAAGAGAATGCATTAATGAGTCATTAATGAATATGCATGCAGAAAATGCATTACGAGAAATTTAATAAAGCTAGATTAGGACTCCTGAAATGAGTGTAATGTTTTTTTTCTTATATATGCAAATATCTTTCTGTTATCGAATGCACTTTAGAACATACCAAGAATACTCGATCATTCTGTAAGTCATAAGGAAATGTTCTGTGATATTCTGTCAAAAAATATGGATTTTGGAAGATATGTAAACAGGTTTACATTACAAAATGTTTTCATAAAGTATCAACTTATGGTTATGAATCACTTGGACGAATAAAAAATACAGCAAAAGTAAATTAATCAAGAAAAAGTTTTCTTAAATTCAGGTGATATTTTGAAAAATTATTTCTAGAATTTTTAAAATTTTGCTTAAAATTTAATATTTTATAAATTACCATGATGTTTACAAAACATGCTTTATATAAATAAAAAAAATCTGAGTATATATCTTTCAATTTCAGTTTTGATTATAAAAGTTACAGAAAACTTTAGAATTTTTAAAATGTCAACATATATCCATAAAATCATTTTTTATGATATAAGTATTTAATTTATAGACAAAATAATACCCAAAAATATTCGGAAGATATTTTAAACTAATACTATAGTGTAAAAAATTAAAATTAATGTGCTATAAACATTTTGAAACTCATAAACTAATTAAAAAAATTAATTTAAAAAACTTTTTTTTAAGTTTTGAAGGGTTCGTATGACTATTAAAAGTCGAAAAAAGTAAAATGATTATCATTTTTGACTTCTCATAGCTTAAAAACTATCAGGTTTAGAAGCATAATTTGGTTTAACATATTTAGAATACATTATTATCTTTACACACATATCTCATTCATTTTTGAAAAATAAAAAAATATTTTTATTAGAAATTTTTAAATAAGAGAAACTTTGTCGTTAATTAAAATAATATCAAGGCTAACACGCATGATAACAAAAATATAATTAAGTTACAGACAAACTTATTGTTTTAAAACATACTACAATATTCCAAAATAATTTTGAATCTAAGCTTCTATGTATTTAAGATAAATATATATATTTTTAAAAATATTTGAAAAAATGATTATTTCTTTAAAAATTAAAATATTATCATTGCAAAATAAAAAAAAAATATTTAAAGAAAATATACAAGAAAATTTAAGTTCAATCGGATGAAAATTATATTGTATATAACCTGTAAAAATTTCATGAAAATATATTAAAAACTTTTGAGATAACATGCGCGTTACATGAATAAAAACACAATTTGAGAAAAATCAAGTTAAAGTTTTGTTGCAGTCAAGTTAAATTTATTTGCAGTAAATAGCTGACATGCTTTTAATCATAACTGTTTTGAATATTTGAAATTTTTAAGAGGATTATTTTATAATATTCAGAACTGAATTTCTTTTCACATAAATGTTTTTCTGAAAAATCTAATTTTTTGTCGATTTAACAATCCTATAACTTCTTAAATTTTCTCTATTTACATTTCTAATAATCCTTGTCTACTGCATCCTCTTAGTTATTGAAAAACTCCGAATTTACAAAGAATATAAACAGAAAATGTACAATTTCAGAAAAAGAAATGGGTAATAAAACAAAATAAAGTTTGCTTATAATTCAAATATTTAAAATTTAAAATCCTTATTAATAAGACATATCAAAAATATTTTCGAAATTATACAAGAAAATTTAGGGTCAATCGGTTGAAAATTATATTGTATACAACCAGTAAAAATTCATGAAAAAATATGTAAAAAAATTTGAGGTAATATGAGCGTTACATAAAATAAAACAAAATTTGATAAAAGACAAGTCAACGTTTGAAAGTTAAATTCATTTACAGAAAACAGATGACACGTTCTGTTTCATTACACCTATAAATATAGGAAACTTTTTACGGAGATTGTTTTAAAATATTCAGAACTGAATTTCTTTTCCCATATATTTTTTTCTGAAAAATCAAATTTTTTGTCGATTTAACAATCCTATGACCTCTTAAATTTTCTTTATTTAGATTTCTAATAATCCTCTTCTACTGCATCCTCTTAGTTATTGAAAAACTCCGAATTTATAAAGAATATAAACAGAAAATGTGTAATTTAAGAAAAAGAAATGGGTAATAAATCAAAATAAAATTTGTTTATAATTCAAATATTTATAATTTAAAATCCCTATCAATGAGACATATCAAACAGACATATCAAAATATTTTCGAAATTAAACAAGAAAATTTAGTTTCAATCGGTTGAAAATTATACTGTATACAACCTGTAAAAATTCATGAAAATATATTAAAAAGTTTTTGGGGTAACATGAGCGTTACATAAAATAAAGCAGAATTTGAGAAAAGTCAAGTTAATGTTTTGTAAGTTAAACTTATTTACAGTAAATAGCTGACACGTTTGTATTCATAACACCTCTGAATATAGGAAACTTTTTTATGGGGATTGTTTTAAAATATTCAGAACTTAAATATTTTTTCTCAAAAATCGAATTTTTTGTCGAGTTAACAATCGTATGACCTCTTAAATTTTATTTATTTAGATTTCTAATATTCCTAGCCTACTGCATCCTCTTAGGTTTTGAAAAACTCCGAATTTACAACGAATATAAATAGAAAATGTGCAATTTAAAAAAAAAAGAAATTGGTATTAAACAAAATATTTGTTTTAATCAACAATTTTTATATTTAAAATCCTTAATGAGACATATCCAGACATATCAAAATATTTTCGAAATTAAACATTAGTTTCAAAACGGTTGAAAATTATACTGTATACAATAAAAATTCATGAAAAAATATTAAAAAGTTTTTTTACATGAGCGTTACATAAATAAAGCAGAATTTGAGAAAGTCAAGTTAATGTTTTGTAAGTTAAACTTATTTACAGTAAATAGCTGATTTGTATTCATAACACCTCTGAAAATAGGAAACTTTATATTGTTAAAATATTCAGAACTTAAATATTTTTTCTCAAAAATCGAATTTTTTGTCGAGTTAACAATCGTATGACCTCTTAAATTTTATTTATTTAGATTTCTAATATTCCTAGCCTACTGCATCCTCTTAGGTTTTGAAAAACTCCGAATTTACAACGAATATAAATAGAAAATGTGCAATTTTAAAAAAAGAAATTGGTATTAAAACAACTATTATTTTTAATCAACATATTGTTACGAATTTGTTAATGAACCTTAAATTCAACATGTGACTCTATAGGTATCTCGACAAACTGGGGAGAAGCCGGCTCGTTCGCGATAGTTTTGGCAACTTTATTTTGTCTCCAAGTGTTGCCAAATGTTGGGATATTTTACAACTTCCGGTTCCGGTTTCTGGAATATTCGAGAAGTTTCTTCGGTCCTATTTAAGGCAGGCTGAGTCAGAAACGAAGGGAGTCGTTAAGTAGATTTCTCAGTGTATATAGTACACACGGTGTGATGTGTTTTACCGGTGCTTCCATTTTGTTTGATGCGGAATGAGTTATGAGAGTCCAGGGCATTGTTATCGAGTTGTTTCGCGATGATTTTGTAAGTTTGGTGCAAGTTTGCAGTACCTAAATCTCGATGACTTCCTGACATTGTATTTTCCAACTGATTGCCAATAAATTATTGTTTTCGTGCTGTCTTACTTAAAGTCCATTCGATCCCCGAGCCCTGCTTTGAAGTTCGTAACAATATTTATACATTTAAAATCCTTATTACTGAGACATATCAAAACGTTCGAACATATATTCTCATTAAGTGTTAAAATAGCTGAATATATTTACTTAGTATTAAAATAATGCATCGGAGTTGTTCTTGCATGCATAAAAAGTACGTGCTGAGACGCAGATGGGATTGCCCTGTACGAGGCTCTTGCATAATTGACGTCTACACTGCCTATTCATTGCATATCTCTCATAACGTATCTAAAATACAATTAGTAAAGCGCTTGCTAATTACCTCAATGACATAGGAATAGGTTACTAAGGGAGAAACAACAACGAAAAAAAGAAAAACAATCATCTCCACAAACTTGACAGGCAACAATTAAAGATAATGCATAAATGAAGCATTAATAAAAATGCTTGAAGAAAATGGATTACGTTAAGTTTAATGATGCTAGCTGATGACTCCCTAAATAAATATATTTTTCTGATTTTCCATTGTATACATCACATTTTTTTGTTATCTTTTTATGATGTTCTTTCGATTTTACGAAGAGTAACTTATCTCTCTGTAAATCATAAGGAATTGCTTTCTACTCTTAGTAAAACGTGTGGTAGATAGAAGAAATTAAACGAAGTTTAATCTTAAGATATTACAAACTGTTTTCATGAAGTCAATCACTGATGAATATTTGGGGAGATATAAACAAATTGCATAAATAGTCCTTAAATATTTTTTTGTCCCTATAGTTTTTTGAAAAACAATTTCTCCATGAAAATGTTTGTAAGTTTCCAAATTGTTCCATGTGAATTATTTTTTCATAGATTCCCAAACCTGCATTCATTTTCAATCTCTTTTTTTTATTTTCATTTTAAAATTCATTTTTAATTCAGGAAAATTCTTAAAAATCGTAACTATAAAAATATTTCTTATAAA
The DNA here is from genome assembly GCA_032207245.1 of Pardosa pseudoannulata. Classification (NCBI taxonomy): domain Eukaryota; kingdom Metazoa; phylum Arthropoda; class Arachnida; order Araneae; family Lycosidae; genus Pardosa; species Pardosa pseudoannulata. The sequence continues at coordinate 43,999,026 of CM063509.1, forward strand.
GTAATTATTCAATTGCTTGACAAAGCATTACTCTAAAACTTTCAAGATATTTTGAAAAAGAAATTTTCCATGAGTATTTATCATATATATTTACTTTCAAATTATTATAATTTTGATTACAGTTTTTGACGTTAGCCTTGATATTATTCATTTTATCTCAAATTGAGAATAAAGTTTAAAAACAGCAAAAAGGAAAGCAATCTTTCATTAGAAAATTATAAAAATAATACAGAATAAAAATGTTAAACATATTATTAAAAATAACAGTATGATTGTATGAATATTAAATAAAAATTTTGGCTTTATTTTTTAAAATGAACTATGAAAAATGTATTGTTTCATTTATGCTGATCTTTTTAAAAATTCTCCATCTTTATCTTTATTTAGAGATAAATTTATTTAGATTAGTAAAAACATTATAGCTATATGAATTATTAAGTTATACGAGTAAACCCACAAAAAGTTGGATTTTCTCAAAAAATATATCTGAAAAGAAATTAAAAACATTTTTACAATCCACTTTTAAAATTTAATAAAAAGATTTGCATAAAAAATGTCATTTTAAATAAATAAATACCTTAAAAATTTTATCTTCACTTCTCCAAAGTTTTCAATATTTTTTAAAAAATTTTCATGAAAGTTAATATTCATTAAAAATTTCTAGTATATTTTGCGATAAAATACATTTTTTATTTGCAATGATACATTTTTTAATTTAAAATATTTATTTATTATTATATAATATTTATAAATATATATATATATATTATAATTATTTTAAAAAAAATAAAAAATATATATTATATATTTTATATATAATTATATTATATATATATAACAAATATACATTATTCTTTATATATATACATATATATATATAAATATAATATTTTTTATATTATACATTATATATTCAAATTTGTCAAATTGTTTAAAGGTACTGTAGTATAATAAAAAGTAATTTGTCTTAAACTAACTTGTCTTTTAGTAAACATAGTTTTATCCTTGATATTATTTTTGTTAAAAAAAACTCTGTCTCTTATTTGAAACTGTTTAACAATATATTTCGTTTCAGAAATGAATGAGATATGTGTGTAAAGATAATACTTTTTTTTTCTATATTAAAAAAAATGTTATGTTTACAAAATGGTTATTTTTAAGGCGTGAAAAGTTAAAAATGATAATTTTTTCAATTTTTAAGAGCCGCATGACCCTTAAAGGGTTCCTAAAGCTATAAAGAACTCAAAATATATTATAATTGAAATGTAGATACATGAAATTTAATTATTTAATATAAATATTTTTACATAAACTTTTAATTTTTTTTATTGTTTTAAATAAAAAAACTACATTACTGCAAAGTTATATAGACAAAATTTAAAGAATACTGAATGATATATACTTTTAAAAATCATCGTACACACACTTCCACATATATATAAATAATTGAATACGTTAATAAATATATTTATCCTTTGAACCAGAAGTGGTCAAACCAAGATGTTTCCTTAAAATGTTGGGGCCCGAGTTGAAAATCAATAAATGTTCTATAATTGAATCTTTGAATTTGCATTTCTTATTCAAATATTTTGACTCCTAGAAATGGCAAATATATCAATATCTAGACCTGGTATCGAAGCTTTCCATTAGGATAAATTCATGTTCATTTTTTAAGACGTATAAAAAAAAGTACGAGCTTATATTCTTATTATAAATTAGTCTTGAATTATTAACAAGTCACCATCCACTTTATTCTCTAAATTATTTAAAAAATATCCGAAAATATGAATCATACATTTAGAAAAATTTGTCAATTACAGAAAAAAGGAGTATGTAAAAAAAATTGAAATGTGCTTTTGAAGCACATAGTTACGCGTTTTTTATTAATGAGGGAAATAAGTTGAAAACTTATTTTCATTAAGTACTTGAAATAGAACTGAAACCTTTTATTATAAATTTAAGCTTATAACCATATAAAATTTCTTATTAATTGCTCTCTTGGATGATAGATTAATATTAAAAAAATGTTTAAGAGACAATAATACGGCGAAACAAAAGAAAAATTGTTGAAGCACATAGTTACGCGTTTTTTATTGATGAGAGAAATAAAATAAGTTGAAAATTTATTATCATTAGGTACTTGAAATAAAACTGAAACATTTTTTATAAATTTAAACTTATAAAGATAAAAATATTTCATATAAATTAACTGCTCCATTGGTTGATAGATTAATATTATAAAAAAAAAGTTTAAAAGGCAACATTACAAGGGAACAAAAGAAAAATTATTGAAGCACATAGTTAAGCGTTTTTTTATTAATGAGGGAAATCAAATAAATTGAAAATTTATTATCATTAAGTACTTGATATAAAACTAAAACCTTTTTTACAAATTTAAACTTATAATTATAAAAAAATTTCTTATAAATTAACTGCTCCCTTGGTTGATAGATTAATATTAAAAATATGTAAAAGCAACAATACGGGGGAACAAAAGAAAAATTGTTGAAGTACATAGTTACGCGTTTTTTATTGATGAGAGAAATCAAATAAGTTGAAAACATTTTCTCATTAAGTACTTGATAAAAAACTGAACTTTTATCTATAAAATTATTTCCTATAAATTAACTGCCTTTCGGTTGATAGATTAATATTAAAAAATTTTTTTAAAGACAAAAGTACAGGGAGAACAAAAGAAAAATTTCTGATACACATAGTTATGCGTTTTTTATTAATGAGAGAAAACAAATAAGTTGAAAATTTATTCTCTTTAAATAATTGAAATAAAACTGAAAACTTTTTATAAATTTAAACTTATAACCATAAAAAAATTTCTTATAAATTAACTGTTGCCTTGGTTGATATATTAATATTAAAAATGATTAAAAGCAACAGTAAGGGTCAACAAAAGAAAAATTGTTGAAGCACATAGTTACGCGTTTTTTATTAATGAGAGAAATCAAATAAGTTGAATATTCATTCTCATTATGTAGTTGAAAAAAAAATGAAAACATTTTTTATAAATGTTTCGTATTGAAATTTATAACCATAAAATATTTCTTATAAATTAACTGAACCCTTCGTTTTTAGATTACTATTAAAAAATGTTTAAAAGAGAACAATTCGGGGGGAATAGAAGAAAAATTAAGAATTAATCCACAAGAAATCTATTAAGACTTATGAAAAATTAAAATAAAATTTATCAAAAATATCTGTTCATTATATAGACGTAAATTATTTTGTTTCACTAAAAGACATCCACTTACTGCATTCTCTTAGTTCGAACTCCGAATCAAGACTTATTTCAAGTAAAATAGGGAATTCCAGAAAAAGGGATAGTCATAAAAGCAAAAATAAAATAAGCTTCTAACGCATATAGTTACACCGTCAAAAATTTCACGAATGAGATAAATAACAGAGTTCGGACATATCGAGTATTCGAAATAAACTGAAATAAATTTACTTATGGCATTAAAATAATGGACTGTAGTAGTTCTTGCACGCATAAAAAATATGTGCTGAGAGGCAGAAGGGAATGCCCAGTACGTGGCTTTTGCATAATTGAAGTCTATAAACTGTACTAGCTGCATATTTATCATAACGTATCTAGAATACAATTAGTAGAACACATTCTAATTGCCTCAATGGCATACGGTCTGGTACTGTCGAAGAACTGGCAAAGGCAAAGGAAAAAATCATGTCCGCAATCTTGGCACGCGACAATTAAAGAGAATGCATAAATGAAAGTTATTAATGAAAATGAATGCAGATATACATTACGATAAATTTAATGAAGCTAGATTGTAGCTCTCGAAATGAATGTATTTTTATCTTATTTTTTATTATGCTTGCATATCTTTCTTTATATTATCCTTATCGGATGCTTTTATTTAGCCTTTTGCATACTATGAGTAATCTGTTTTTCTGTACGTGATAAAAAAATGCTCTGTAATATTTAATAAAAAAGTATGTGTTTTGTAAGTAAAGAAATTTTGATTGATTTTAAAGTGATCAAGGAAAGTTCGATAGATTTTGATACTAAATAATTTTTAGTTAGTTAGGAATATACCCCAAGATAAAGCTTATTTTTAGGAGCACATGATTATTTTACTTCACAAATAATTGTTTTTTGTTGTAGACCTATATGTAAAATTTATCAAAATAATTGAGAAAATTAATAAATACTATAAGCCTTTGAACCAGAAGTGGTCAAACCACGACTATTCCGTAAACTTTTCAGGTCCGAAATGTAAATCAATAAATGTTCTATAATTGAATCTTCGAATATGCATTTCTTATTCAAATATTTTGACTTCCAGAAATTGCAAATATATCAATATCTAGACCTGGTAGCGAATCTTCCCATTAGGAAAATTTCATGTTGATATTCTAAGATATATAAGAATATAAGATATATATAAAGCAAAAGAACGAGCTTCCAGTTTTTTCTATAAAGTAGTCTTCAATGTTTAACAAACCTGCACCAACTTTATTCTGTAATTTACTAAAAATATACTCGAAACAATAATTTATACATTTAGAAAAATTCTGCAATTTCAGTAAAATGTATAGGTATAAAAATGAACGAGGAATAGGTATAAAAAGAACAAGCTTGCATTATTATTATAAAGTAGTCTTTAATGTTTAACAAGCCTACACCAACTTTATTCTGTAATTTATTAAAAGAAATACTCGAAACTATAATTCATACATTCAGAAAAAGTTTGCAATTTAAAAAAAATGAATAGGAACAAAATCGAACGAGGAACAAGTATAAAATGAAACAGCTTACATTTTTATGATAAATTAGTCTTGGATGTTTAACAAGAATCTACCAACTTTATTCTTTAATTTATTTAAAAACAATACCCGAAACTTCAATTCATACGTTTAGAAAAATTGTGGAATTTCAGAAAAAGGAATAGGTATAAAAAGAAAGCCAAAATATGCTTTTTAAGCACATAGTTATGCGTTTTTTATTTATGAAAGAAATCAAATAATTTGAAAATTTATTCTCATTAAGTACTTGAAATAAAACTGAAAACTTTTTTATAAATTTAAACTAATAACCATAAATATATTTCTTATAATTTAACTGTTTCCTTGGTTGATAGATTAATAATAAAAAAAGTTTAAAAGTCAGCAGTACAGGGGAAACAAAAGAAAAATTGTTAAAGCAAATAGTTAAGCGTTTTTTATTGATGAGAGATATCAAAGAAACTGAAAATTAATTATCATTAAGTACTTGTAATAAAACTGAAAACTTTTCTATAATTTAAACTTATAAGCATAAAAATATTTCTTATAAATTAACTGTTCCCTTGGTTGATAAATTAATATTAAAAAATGTTTAAAAACAATAGTACGAGGGGAAAAAAGAAAAAATATTGAAGCACATAGTTATGCTTTTTTTATTAATGAGAAATATCAAATTAGTTGAAAATTTATTCTCATTAAGTATTTAAAATAAAAATGAAAACTTAAAACCATAAAAATATTTCTTATAAATTAACTCTTCCCTTGGTTGATAGATTTTCAATAAAAAATGTTCAAAAGCAATAATACTGGGGGAATAAAAGAAAAATTTAAAACTAAACTAAAAGAAATGTATTAAAAACTTTTAAAAATATTAAAAAATTAATTTATCAAAAACGCCTGTTTCATTATATAGACGCTATTTATGTGTTATCACTAAAAGTCTTCCACTAACTGCTTTCAATTAGTTATTATAAAACTCCGAATTCAAGGATGTTGCTTCAAATAAAATAGGGAATTCCAGAAAAAGGGATAGTGATAAAAGTAAAAATAATATAAGCTTTTAATACATATACTTACACGATCAAAAATTTTATTAATGAGATAAATCATACAATTCGAACATATCAAATATTCGAAATAAACCGGAATAAATTTACTTATGGTATTAAAATAATGGACCGTACTTGTCCTTGCCCGCATAAAAAAGTATGTGCTGAGAGGCAAAAGTGAATGCTCTGTACGTGGCTTTTGCATAATTGAAGTCTATACCCCCTATTAGATGCCTATCTCTCATAACGTATCTAGAATACAATTAGCAGAACACATGCTAATTGCCTCAATGGCATACGGACTGGTACTGTAGGAGAACCGAAAAATGCAAAAGGAAAAAAATCATCTCCACGAAGTTGGCAAGCGACAATTAAAGAGAATGCATAAATTAAAATCATTAATGAAAATGAATGCAGATATGCATTACGATAATTTTAATGAAGCTACATTATAACTCCCAAAATGAATGTATTTTTATCTTATTTTTTATTATGCATGCATGTCTCTCTTTATATTATCCTTTTCGGATGCTCTTTAATTAGTTTTTTGCATCCTGTGAGTAATCTGTCTTTCTGTGCGTGATAAAAAAATGCTCTGTAATATTTAATAAAAAGGTAAGCATTTTGGTAAGAAAAGAAATTAAGTTTGATCTTAAAATGAACAAGGAACATACGATAGATTTTGATGTTAAATAGATTTTTGTTATGAAAAAATCAAGTTAGGAGAATGCCCCAAAATAAAAATTATTTCTTGAAACACATGATTACTTTATTTTATTTACACTAAAATTTATTTTCATTATGTATTTGAAACAATTCTAAAAACTCTTCTATAAATTTAAACTGATAACCATAAAAATATTTCTTATAAATTATCTGCTCCATTGGTTGATACATTAATATTAAAAACAATGTTTAAAAGACAATAATAAAGGGGAAATAAAAGAAAAATTGTTGAAGCACATAGTTACGCGTTTTTTATTAATGAGTGAAATCAAATAGACTGCAAATTTATTCTCATTAAATACTTCAAATAAAACTAAAAACTTTTTTTTTATAAATTTAAATTCATAACCATAAAAATATTTCTTATAATTTAACTGCTTCCTTGGTTTATAGATTAACAGTAAAAAAATGTTTAAAAGACAACAGTACGGGGAGATCAAAAGAAAAAAATTTGAAGCACATAGTTACTCGTTTTTTTGGTAAAGAGAGAAATCAAATCAGCAAAAAAATTTAATTTATTAAGTACTTTAAATAAAAGTGTAAACTGTTTATAAATATAAACTTTTAATCATAAAAATATTTCTTATAAATTAACTGCATCATTGGTTAACAGATTAATATTAAAAGATGTTCCAAAAGCAATAATATGGGGAGTTAAAAGAAAAATTAGATTTAAAGCACAAGAAAGATTTTAAAACCAAAAAAATATTAAAAATCAAATTTATCAAAAGCATTAGTGTTATTTCATTATGAAGTCGTGATTGATATGGTTTCACTAAAAGACATCCACTTACTGCATTCTCTTAGTTCGAACTCCGAATACAAGTCTGTTTTTCAAATAAAATAGGGAATTCCAAAAAAAGTGATAGTTATAGAAGCAAAACTAATAAGCTTCTAATGCATATAGTTAGAGTGTCAAAAATATCATTAACACTTTGACTGCCATGGCTATCATATGTGATATCCAGTGATATTTCCGTTGAGACACTGGCTATCCGATATGATAGCCATGGTGTTTTAACACTTCAGGCCATGGCTATCAAAGATGTTATCAGTTACATGAAAATCGTATTGGAGTTTGATTGTTGAGCTCACTGCGATGTGTTAGGTATACGTCGTTTGCTCAAATTGGTATATGTCACGATTTTATGAGCTAAGTTTTATGAAAAATTAAATATTTGGAACATGAAACAAAAAAGGGAATATATATAAATAGAGAGAGTTTGTTTTAAAATATTGTTTGTTTTGAAATATTGTTTTTATATATAGTTTTATATTGAAAAAATACACATTACACAAACAAAAAAAAGTTTGTCCCCGTTGCTGTGAACATTTGCAATTTTGGCTTGGCAGTCAAAGTGTTAATGAGATAAATCACACCATTCGAACATATCAAGTATTCGACATAAAAAGGGGTAAATGTATTTATGGTAATAAAATAATGGACCACTCATCTTGCACGCATAAAAAATATGAGCTGAGAGGCAGAAGGTAATACCCTATACGAGGCTTTTGCATAATTGAAGTCTATTCCTCTACTAGCTGCATATCTCTCATAACGTATCTAGAATACAATTAGTAGAACACATGCTAATTGCCTCAATGGCATACTGGCTGGTATTGTGTGAGAACTGACAAGTGCAAAGTAAAAAAACCATCTCCGCAAGCTTGGCACGCGACAATTAAAGAGAATGTATAAATGAAAGTCATTAATGAAAATGAATGCAGATATGCATTACGATAAATTTAATGAAGCCAGATTATAATTCAAGAAATGTATATATTTTATCTTATTTCTTATTATGCATGCATAATTCTTTTTATAATATCCTTTTCGTATGCACTTTAGTATTTTACATCCTATGAGTAATCTGTCTTTCTGTGCGTCATAAAAAATCCTCTGTAATATGTAATAACGCTTTGTAAGAAAAGAAATTAGTTTGAAGCTTAAAGTCAAAAAAGAACCTTCGATAGGTTTTTATAGATAATAGTTTTTTGTTTTAAAAAATCAAGGTAGGTGTATACCCCAAAATAAAAATTATTTTTGAAACATGTAATTACTTAACTTTATTTACACTAAAATTATTCTCATTAAGTACTTGAAATAATACTAAAAACTTTTCTATAAATTTAAACTGATAACCATAAATTTTTACTTATAAATTAACTGTTTGATTGGTTAATACATTAATATTAAAAAAATGTTTAAAAGACAACAGTAAGGGAGGTACAAGAGAAAAATTGCTAAAAGCACATATTTCGCGTTTTTTAGTAATGAGAGAGATCAAATAAGTTAAAAATTTATTCTCATTAAGTACATGAAATAATACTGAAAACTTTTTTTTATAAATTTAATCTTATAACCATGAAAAAAAATTCTTATAAATTAACTGATCCATTGGTTGACATATTGCTATTAAATGTTTTTCAAAAGGCAAGAATATCAGAGAAATAGAAGAAAAAAATAAGAATTAATCTACAAGAAATCTATTAAAAACAAAAAAATAAATTAAAATTTATCAAAAATATCTGTTTTATTTATTTTTATAGACATTATATAGACGTATTTCATTATATAGAATTTACTAAAAGACTTCCACTTACTATTTCTCTTAGTAAAAAATTCCGAATTCAAATATTTTGTTTCGAGTAAAATATTTAACTCCAGAAAAAGGAATAAAAGTAAAAATAATATAAGCTTCTAATGCATATCGTATCATGGTTGAAAATTTCATTAATGAGATAAATCCTACAGATCGAACATATCAAGTATTCGAAATAAACTAAACCAAATTTACGTATAGTATTAAATATTGTTTGAAATGTAATAGGAAATTCCAGAATAATTGAAAGTGATAAAAGAAAAAACAATACAACCTTCTAATGCATATAGTTACAAGGACAAAACTTTTATTAATGAGACAAATAACATAATTTGAACATATTGAGTATTTGAAATAATACGGAATAAATTTGCTTATTGTATTAAATGTTGTTTCAAATAAAATAGGGAATTCCAGAATAATGGATAGTTATAAACACAAAAATAGTATAAGCTTCTAATGCATATAATAACACGATCAGAAATATTATTAATGAGATAAATTCGAACATATCAAGTATTTGATATAAAACGGAATACATTTGCTTATCGTATTAAATGTTGTTTAAAAAAAAACAGGGAACTCCAAGAATGATGTATAGTGATAAAAGCAAAAATAATAAAAGCTACTAGTGCATATGGTTAGAGGTTAAAAAATTTTATAAATGAGATAAATCACACAGTTCAAACAAATCAAGTATTCGAAATAAACCGGAAAAATTTACTTATGGTATTAATATAATGTACCGTAGTTGTCCTTGAACGCATAAAAAAGTATGTGCTGAGAGACAGAAGTGAATGCCCTGCACGATGCTTTTGCATAATTGAAGTCTATACCCCCTACTAGTTGCATATCTCTCATAACGTATCTAGAATACAATTAGTAGAACACATGCTAATTGCCTCAGTGGCATACGGGTTGGTACTGTGGGAGAACCGACAAATGCAAAGGAAAAAATTATCTCCACAAACTCGGCACACAACAATTAAAGAGAATGCATAAATGAAAGGCATTAATGAAAATGAATGCAGATATACATTACGATAAATTTAATGAAGCTGGATTATAACTCACGAAATGAATGTATTTTGATCTTATTTTTTATTATGTATATATATATATATATATATATATATATATATATATATATATATATATATATATATATATATATATATATATATATATATATCTTTATATTATCCTTTTCGAATGCTGTTTAGTATTTTGCATCCTATGAGTAATCTGTCTTTCTGTGCGTGATAAAAAATGCTCTGTAATATTTAATAAAAATATATGTGGTTTGTAAAAAAAGAAACAAAGTTTTCTCTTAAAATGAACAAGGAACCTTCGGTAGATTTTGATAAAAATAATTTTTAGTTTTGAAAAAATACATAGCTTATTTTTCGGAGCACATGATTATTTTACTTCACTAAAGAGTATTTCTTGTTGTACACCCATATGTAAAATTTATAAAAATAATTGAATAATTTAATAAATATATATAACCTTTGAAGCAGAAGTGGTCAAAACCCAACGCTTCTGTAAAATGTTGCGTCCCGAAATGAAAATCAATAAATGTTCTATAATTGAATCTTTGAATTTGCATTTCTTATTCAAATATTTTGAATTCCAGAAATCATAAATATATCAATATCTAGACCTGGTAGCCAAGCTTTCCATTCAAATAATTTCATGTACATATTCTAAGATATATAAGAAGATAAGATATATACAGAACAAAAAAACGAGCTTACATTTTTACTATAATGTAGCCTTGATTGTTTAAAAAACCTCGACCAACATTATCCTCTAATTTATTAAAAAAATACCCGAAACTGCAATTCATACGTTTAGAAAAATTGTGCAATTTCAGATAAAGGAACAGTTATAAAATGAACGAGCTTAAATTTTTATTATAAATTGGTCTTGAATGTTTAACAAGCATCCATCAACTTTGTTCTCTATTGAATTAAAAATATATCCAAATCTTCAATTCATACATTTACAAAAATTGTACAATTTCATGAAAGGAAATTGGTATAAAAAGAAAACTAAAATATGATTTTAAATTACATAATTACGTGTTTTTATTAATGAGATATATCAAATACTTTTAAAAGTTTATTCTCATTAAGTACTTAAAATAAAACTGAAAAATTTATTTATAAATTTAAACTTATAACCATAAAAATATTTCTAATAAACTAACTGGTCCATTGATTGATAGATTAAAATTAAATTTTTTTTTAAATACAACAGTGTGGTGGAAACAAACGAAAAATTGAAGCACATAGTTACGCGTTTTTTATTATTGAGAGAAATGAAATAAGTTGAAAATTTATTCTCATTAAGTACTTGAAATAAAACTGAAAACATTTTTGATAAAATTAAACTTATAACCATAAAAATATTTCTTATAAATTAACTGCTCCATGGGTAGACAGATTAAAATAAAAAAAATGTTTAAAAGACAACAGTATGGGGGGATCAAAAGAAAAATTAAGAATTAAACTACAAGAAATGTATTAAAAAGTTTAAAAAAATAAAAAATTAAATTTATCAAAAACATCCGTTTCATTTCAGTATATATACGTGATTTATTTGGTTTTACTAAACGGCTTCCACTTACTGCATTCTCTTAGTTATTAAAAAACTTCGAATTCAAGACTGTTGCTTCAAATAAAATAGGGAATTCCAGAAAAAGGGATAGTGATAAAAGCAAAAATAATAAGTTTTTAATACGTATACTTACACGATCAAAAATTTTATTAATGAGATAAATCATACAGTTCGAACATATCAAATATTCGAAATTAACCGGAATAAATGTACTTATGGTAATAAAATAATGGAATACTCATCTTGCAAGCATAAAAATGTATGTGCTGAGAGGCAGAAGTGAATGCCCTGTACGAGACTTCTGCATAATTGAAATCTATACCCCCTACTAGCTGCATATCTCTCATAACGTATCTAGAATATAATTAGTTGAACACATGCTAATTGCCTCAGTGGCATACGGGTTGGTACTGTGGGAGAACCGACAAATGCAAAGGAAAAAAATCATCTCCGCAAACTTGGCCCGCGACAATTAAAGAGAATGTATAAATGAAAGTCAGTAATGAAAATGAATGCAGATATGCATTACGATAAATTTAATGAAGCTAGATTATAACTCCCGAAATGAATGTATTTTTATCTTATTTTTATTATGCTTGCATATCTCTTTTTATAATATCCTATTCGGATGTTCTTCAGTATTTTGCATTCTATGAGTAATCTGTCTTTCTGTGCGTGATAAAAAAATGCTCTCTAATATTTAATAAAATGGTATGCGTTATGAAAGAAAAGAAATTAAGTTTTCTCTTAAATTTAACAAGGAACCTTCGACAGGTTTTGATAAAAAATAATTTTTAGTTTTGAATAAAACAAAGTTAGGTATATGCACCCAAAATAAAGCTTATTTTTAGGAGCACATGATTATTTTACTTCACCAATAAGTGTTTCTTATTGTACACAAATATGTAAAATTTATAAAAATAATTGAGAAAGTTAAGATAGTTAGACTTTGAACCAGAAGTGGTCAAACCACGACTATTCCATAAAATGTTGCGAATCGAAATGAAAATCAATAAATGTTCTATAACTGAATCTTCGAATTTGCATTTCTTATTCAAATATTTTGATTTCCAGAAATCGCAAATATATCAATATCTAGACCTGTTAGCGACGTTTTCCATTAGGATAAGTTCATGTTCATATTCTAAGATATATAAGAATATAATACATACAGAAAGCAAAAGAATGATCTTAAATTTTTACTATAAAGTAGTCTTTAATGTTTACCAAACCTACACGAATTTTATTCTCTAATATTTAAAAAAAAATACCCGAAACTACAATTCATATTCTTAGAAACATTGTGCAATTTCAGAAAAAGGAATAGGTATAAAATAATTGATTTTGATTTAATATAATTTTTCGCTCTCAAAAAATCAATTCAAGTGTATAGCCCAAAATAAAACTTACTTTTCTAAACACATGATTATTTTATTTCTCTAAAACATGCTTCTTGTCGAGGATTTAATTTACAAAAATACTTTTCTAAACTGCTGAATACCTTAAAGTTTATTAATAAAGGTGTCATTCCTGAAAAATTATACAACTGTTAAATTAATTGTGAAATTTAATCGGAATAAGGGCATTAATGCATGTTTACCGTATCCTGTAGATACTATTCTTATTTTTATTATAGTATTAAGAGGAAAATGGTCCTATAAAAGTACAGAATTAGATAAAAAATATCAGATGATCTTGTGGTCTGAAAAAAAAATCAGGATAAAAATATCATTCATTATCAAAACATTTTTTTGAGTAAAATAATTGTTTTACTGTATTGAATGCTGATTTACCGTTCACTCTTGTTTTAAAGTTTTTTTTTCTGTTTGGCAAGTTTTCTATTGAATTATTAATTTCTATTTGTTTTAGGAGCATTTCTTTTATATCTTTCTTATTAAAACTTTTTTTAGATTGTCTATTAGTACAATCGTTATAAAACTGGGTATGCTTTACAAAATTGCAAGGTTTGTTTTATTAGTTACATAGTAATTTTATACAAAAAAAAGATTATTTAAAATATTACTAGAACAAGGTTTTATAAATAATATATAACGTAATGAAAATGAATACCCAGTTTTTTTCTTTACTAATTCTAATGATAACATTAAAAAAGTAAAAGCTATTGTAAAAGCTTATATGTAGTGCACTAGTATTATCTTTAATGGGTGAAGTTGGGTGATTAACTTTTCTGGAAACAAGCTTGCATTTTAATGAAACTTTGTTTTCTAATATTTTTAGCGTCTTATATTTCTCGTAAAAAATACTACATATCCTCAATACAAAATTATAGTTAAATATTTAAAACTTTTGATGAAATTCAACGTTGTACACTTTAATTAATGTACACTTAATGTACTGCAGTTGCTATTGCATACATGAAAACTTGATTACAGAACAGTAGATTGGAATTCAGTCTACGAGGACGTTGTATAACTGCATTCTACCTCCTACTCATTATATATTTTTCATAGCGTATTCAGAATGCAATTAGCAGAACATATACTAATTACCTCAATGGCATCTAGAGGTGTGGAAGTGGGACAAACAATTGCAAAAAGAAGAAAAAATGCACCAGCTCGGAAAACTTGGCACGCGACAATGAAATGGAGTGCATAAGTGAGTATCATTAATGAAAATGCATGAGCAGAATATATTACGGTAAATTTGATGAAACTAGATTATGAATCCCAGAATGAATGTCAGTTTTTAAGGAAAGTGTGAACTTATTTTTCTACTGCACTTTTAACACTTTTAGGACCAGTCAATAAATCATGATATGGATAGGTTGTTTTTATAAGATTTCAATACATCTTATATATGTACGTCAAATAGATAAATGTTTATGATTAAAAAAAAAGGTAAAATTTGGGAAAAAAGTTAAAAAGTTTTTATTATAAACTGTGATTTAGAAAAAGACTGTTTCTTCGTGGAGTATTACATATGGTTTTCTATTACATAAACTTTTCTTTCAAAGATACCTAAATGGGTTGCACTTAATTTTGTCAATGTATATGCCTCAGAGCAATAAATAAAAAATATTTTAATGAATTCTTCTTATAGCAGGAATTGTGTTGTTCTAAAAATAAACTTCGATTTAAGAACGGTTTTTAACCCCTTCCGGTATGATTTAATAATGAAAAACTGTGCAGGAAATAACTATTTAATTTTTATTTAAAAAACTTGTTTCATTTTACAATTCTTACATATTCTTAATTAAAGTCCACTTTTTACATAGTGTTAAATAATATCAGAAACAGTAAAATTAAGAAAATATCAAAGCAAAACATTAATAAGGTATACATATAATAGTCTTCAAACTAGTGGTATTCTTCAAAACAAAGTGCAAAGGAATTCTTAATTGTTTACACCGCCAAGTAGTCTCACTTTTAATTTGATTCTTGTAACACACACGGCATTTCTTAGTAGGTTTTCTTTTATTCTGACTCTTTAATTTGGCAATGACTTGTACCAAGAAATTCTAAGTAAACAATATGCAATAGTGACTTGTGATTTTCACAAGTGATAAAAGTGTTGCCAAATTCAGTACACTAGAAATTTTAAACTAAATTAATTATGATATTTAACAGTAACTTTAATCGCATGACGAATGTAGCTCGTAATTGTGCGGTATGGAATGAAAAACTAATGACGAGCTAGACTCGTCATTTTACGGGAAGGAGTTAAGCACATAAAAACCTCTGTTAGCAAATATAATTCTATTTTTAATTTCTGACAAACATTATTTTCACAATCAATTTCATAAAGCAAGTATTTAATAACGTGTAATGATTCTTACATGTGTATGCCTAAACGAACATTGGAAGGATTTTGGAGATTATTTTAAGTACTAGTATATACCCCATCATATTACGGAATCAGTAAAATTTTAAATTTTAATGAATTGTAAAGTACCTATAAAGCAAATGAAAATATTGTTTTTTGGCTGAGAATTATCTGGTACAAGCTTAATATTTTGTGTATCTTCATACTCCTCTAAATTCTCGGGATACTGGGAGTGCAGTTTAGAATCACACTGAATTCATTAGAAAAATAATACAAAGATTTTAGCTACATTGAAATTATCGTTAGGTGTTTTTCAATTTTTTACCACAGTAATTAATGAAAGTAAAGGAATGACACTATCATTTCTACTACACACTGGAGGTAGATAGAATTTTGTGTATATACCGGTGATGAAATTTTCATTGCAACAAAAATGAATCAGTAATTAAATTTATAATTATAATATATATACCTTATCTATTATTTAAGCCAAATATAAAAGAAAATTATTTAAGATAAGAAATGATTAAATGAGATGGTTAAAGGAATGACGTCATAATGCCAAAAATAAATGTTATTTTTACCTATTTATTATGTGATAAATTGATAAATTTAACCACCGGCTCTTAAACGGGGAAATAAGGCTTGAAATAATGGCAATAAATGCTTGAAAAGGGGGGGGGGAGAGATGGATTTCGAACATTTCAAAGATGACGATATATTACGATGTGATATTAAGCATATTTATACCAATTTATTTTAGAATAGGATAGATAGTATAAGAGAATATAAACATTACTCGCTTAGAATTTTACTAACCGTAACTCATCAACGATCCATTATGGATGCCTCTATCCATTCCATGTCCAACCGCAACAAAAATTTTCGATGATTACCTTTAAAATTACCATATATATATATATATATATTATATATATATATATATATATATATATATATATATATATAATCTATTATTTAAGCCAAATATATATAAGAAAATTATTGACGTCATATCTAAGATCAGTGATAAAAGGTATGAAAATAATGCAGACGATATTCAAATAGTTTGAAATAAAAAATTATTAAATGAGATGCGGAAAGGAATGATGGCATAATGCTAGAAATAAATGTTATTTTTACCTATTTATTATGTTATAAATTGACAAATTTAATCACATGTTCTTAAAATAGGGCTTAAAATAATGGCAGTAAATGCTTGAAAAGGGGGGGAGAGAGGGATTTCGAACGTTTTAAAAATGACGATATATTACGATGTGATATTAAGCATATTTATACCAATTTATTTTAAAATCGGATAGCTAGTTTAGGAGAAGGTATACATTACTCGCTTTGAATTTTACTCACC
>CM063509.1:44020935-44025935 GCA_032207245.1 Pardosa pseudoannulata
TAACTTCATGTTCATATTATAAGATATATAAAAAGATAAGACATATAGAAAGATAAAGAACGAGCTTACATTTTTAATATAAAGTAGTCTTCAATGTTTAACAGGCTTCCACAACTTTATTCTCTAATTTATTAAAAAAAATATACGAAACTACAATTCATGCATTTAGTAAAAATTGAAGAATTTCAGAAAAAATAGGTATAAAATCGGACGATAATAAAATGAATAGGTATAAAAAACGAGCTTAAATTATTATTATAAATTTGTCTTGAATGTTTAACAAGCCTCCACCAACTTTATTCTCTATATTATTACAAAAAATACCCAAAACTACAATTCATACCTTTAGCAAAATTGTGCAATTTTAGAAAAAGAATGAGAGAAAACTAAAGTATGCTTTTAAAGCACATAGTTACGTGTTTTTTTAATGAGCGAAATCAAATAAGTTGAAAAATTATTGTCATTAAGTACTAGAAATAAAATTAATTTTTTTATAAATTTAAACTTATAAACATGAAAATATTTGATGTAAATTAACTGCTTCTTGGTTGATAGATTAATATTAAAAAATATTTAAAGGCAACAGTACAGGGGGAACCAAAGAAAAATTGTAGAATCACATAGTTACGTATTTTTTATTAATGATTGAAACCCAATAAGTTGAAAATTTATTCTCATTAAGTACTTGAAATAAAACTAATTTTTTTTTATAAATTTAATCTTATAACCATATAAATATTTCTTATAATTTAACTGCTCCCTTCGTTGATAGATTAATATTAAAAAAGTATTTAAAAGAAAAAAGAACGGGGGAACAAAAGAAAAATAGTTGAAGCACATAGTTACCCGTTTTTTATTAATGAGAGAAATCAAATAAGTATAAAATTTATTCTCATTAAATACTAAAGAAAACTGAAAACTGTTTTATAAATTTAAACTTATAACCATAAAAATATTTCTTATAAATTAACTGCTCCCTTGGTTGACAGATTAATATTAAAATTTTTTAAAATAAAACAGTATGGGGGATTAAAAGAAAAATTAAGAATTAAACTACAAGAGATGAATTAAAAACTTTAAAAAGTTAAAAATTAAATTTATCAAAAACATCTGTTTTATTTCAGTATATATAGGCGATTTATTTGTTTCACTAAGAGGCTTCCACTTACCGCATTCTCTTAGTTTTAAAAAACTCCGAATTCAAGAGTGTTGCTTGGAATAAAATAGGGAATTCCAGAAAAGGGATAGTGATAAAAGCAAAACTTATATAAGCTTCTAATGCGTATAGTTACACGGTGAAAAATTTTATTAAAGAGATAAATCACACAAATCGAACATATCAAATATTCAAAATAAACCTGAATAAATTTATTTATGTTAATAAAATAATGGAACACTCATCTTGCACGCATAAAAAAGTATGTGCTGAGAGGCAGAAGTGAATGCTCTGTACGTGGCTTTTGCATAAATGAAGTCTATACACCCTATTAGCTGCATATCTCTCATAACGTATCTAGAATACAATTAGTAGAACACATGCTAATTGCCTCAATGGCATACGGGCTGGTACTTTGTGAGAACCGACAAATGCAAAGGAAAAAAAATCATCTCCGCAAACTTGGCACGCGACAATTAAAGAGAATGCATAAATGAAAGTCATTAATGAAAATGAATGCAGATATGCATTACGATAAATTTAATGATGCTTGATTGTCACTCAAGAAATGAATGTATTTTTATCTTATTTTTTATTATGCTTGCATATATCTTTTTATAATATCCTGTTCGGATGCTCTTTATATATTCTTCTGCATCCTATGAGTAATCTTACTTTTTGTGCGTGATAAAAAAATATTATGTAATATTTAATAAAAAAGTATGCTTTTGTAAAAAAAGAAATTAAGTTTAATATCAAAGTGTACAAGAAATACACGATAGGTTTTGATACAATATAATTTTTAGTTTAAAAAAAAAGGAATTAGGAATATAACCCAAAATAAAGCTTATTTTTTGGAGCACATGATCATTTTACTTCACTAATGAGTTTTTCTTCTTGTACACCCATATATAAAATTTTTAAAAATAATTGATTAAGTTAAAAATATATAATCCTTTTGAACCAGAAGCGGTCAAACTACGACTATTCCGTAAAATGTTGCGCCCCAAAATGAAAATCAATAAATATTCTATAATTGAATCTTTGAATTTGCATTTCTTATTCAAATATTTTGACTTCCAGAAACCGCAAATATATCAATATCTAGACCTGGTAACGATGCTTTCCATTAGAATAAGTTCATGTTCATATTATAAGATATATAAAAAGATAAGACATATAGAAAGATAAAGAACGAGTTTACATTCGAAATATAAAGTAGTCTTCAATGTTTAACTGGTCTCCACCAACTTTGTTCTCTGAATTATTAGAAAATACCCAAAACTACATTTCATACTTTAGAAAAATTATGCAATTTAAAAAAAGTTGAAAATTTATTCTCATTAAGTACTAGATATAAAATTATTTTTTTTTATAAATTTAAACTTATAACCATAAAAATATTTAATGTAAATTAACTGCTCCCTTGATTGATAGATTAATATTAAAAAATATTTAAAAGACAACAGTACAGGGGGAACAAAATAAAAATTGTTGAAGCACATAGTTACGCGTATTATATTAATGAAATATGAAGTATTTGAAATAAAATGGAATAAATTTACTTATGGTATTAATTTCTCTTTCAAATAAAATAGGGAATTACAGAAAGGTGTATACTGATAAAAGCAAAAATAAAATAAGCTTCTAATGCATATAGTTACACGGTCAAAATTTTATTAATGAGATGAATCACACAGTTCGAACATATCAAGTATTCGAAATAGAACTGAGTAAATTTACTTATGGTATTAAAATAATGGACCGTAGTTGTCCTTGAACGCTTAAAAAAGTATGTGCTGAGAGGCAGAAATGAATGCCCTGTACGTGGCTTTTGCATAATTGAAGTCTATACCCCCTACTAGCTGCCTATCTCTCATAACGTATCTAGAATACAATTAGCAGAACACATGCTAATTGCCTCAATGGCATACGGGCTGGTATTGTAGGAGAACCGAAAAATGCAAAAATAGAAAAATCATCTCCACAAAATTGGCAAGCGACAATTAAAGAGAATGCATAAATGAAAATTATTAATGAAAATGAATGCAGATATGCATTACGATAATTTTAATGAAGCTACATTATAACTCCCAAAATGAATGTATTTTTATCTTATTTTTTATTATGCATGCATGTCTCTCTTTATATTATCCTTTTCGGATGCTCTTTAATTAGTTTTTTTGCATCCTGTGAGTAATCTGTCTTTCTGTGCGTGATAAAAAAATGCTCTGTAATATTTAATAAAAAGGTAAACATTTTTGTAAGAAAAGAAATTAAGTTTGATCTTAAAATGAACAAGTAACATACGACAGGTTTTGATAAAAAATAATTTTTAGTTTTGAATAAAACAAAGTTAGGTATATGCACCCAAAATATAGCTTATTTTTCGGAGCACATGATTATTTTACTTCACTAATAAGTGTTTCTTATTGTACACAAATATGTAAAATTTATAAAAATAATTGAAAAAGTTAATAAATATAGTTAGCCTTTGAACCAGAAGGGGTCAAACCGCGACAATTCCGTAAAATGTTGCCGTCCAAGTTGAAAATCTGTAAATGTTCTATAATTGAATCTTACGACTTTTGCATTTCTTATACAAATATTTTGATTTCGAGAAATCGGAAATATATCAATATCCAGACCTGGTAGCGAAGTTTCCCATTAGGATAAGTTCATGTTCATATTCTAAGATATATAAGAATATAAGACATAGAGAAAGCAAAAGAATGATCTTACATTTTTACTATAAAGTAGTTTTCAATGTTTACCAAACCTACACGAACGTTATTCTCTAATATTTAAAAAAATACCCGAAACTACAATTCATACATTTAAAAAAATTGTGCAATTTTGGAAAAAGGAATAGGTATAAAATTATTGATTTTGATTTAATATAATTTTTTTGTTCTGAAAAAATCAAGTTAAGTGTATAGCCCAAAATAAAACTTATTTTTCCAAACACATGATTATTTTATTTCACTAAAACATGCTTATTTTCCGGTATTTAATTTACAAGGATACTTTTCTAAACTGCTGAATACCTTAAAGTTTATTAATAAAGGTGTCATTCCTGAAAAATTATACAACTGTTAAATTAATTGTGAAACTTAATCGGAATAAGGGCATTAATGCATGTTTACCGTATCCTGTAGATACTATTCTTATTTTTATTATAGTATTAAGAGGAAAATGGTCCTATAAAAGTACAGAATTAGATAAAAAAATAATTTTGTGTCTGAAAAAAAAAAAGGAAAAATATAGCTTATTTTTTTTAAAAAATATTATTTTTTAAAAAAAATTAAAAATTTATAAAATAATTTTTTTGTATTTTTCTATTTAATTTTTAATAAATAAAATTTTAATGTTTTGAATATTTTTTATAAATACAATATTTTTTATTCAACTTTTTGAAATCTTATTTTTCAAAAAATATCTAGTTATATAGTAAAATAAGGATAAAAGTCAAAAAAAGATACTTAATATGAGAGAAAAAAAAGATAATTTATTTTTACTATATTTTATTTTTTTTTCAATTTTATTTTATAAAATGATATTTCTAAATTTAAATTTTTTTATAAATATAATATTATAAAGTTTTAAAAAAAAATTTTTTATTAAAAGGATAAAATTTAAAATTATTTTTAATATTTTTTTTTTATTTATACTTTATATTAAAATATCCTCAAAAACATATAAAAATCGTAAAAATTTTTAAAATTAATTAATTTAAAAAAAATAACAAAATAATTAAAATTTTTTGCATACTTATAATTAAGCAAACAGTAATTGGAGTTCAGTCTATTTAATTTTGTATAACTGCATTATTAAAAATATATAT
>CM063509.1:44035935-44060935 GCA_032207245.1 Pardosa pseudoannulata
AACATAAATAATTCTTGGCAAAAGTTCATAATTTTTGGAGATAGAAATATTGAATTTTCTGTCATAACGTATTAATTTATATGATGTAATATAAAAATAACTAACATATTTGTGAAGATAAAGTAAAGTATTTGTAACATATTTGTATGACAGCTAGAAATGCAATAGAGTGCAGAAAATTTGTTACATTGACCCATTCTTCTATATCAAAATATTTCATTTCTAGAGAAAAAACAAAACCTACTTTTCGTACCTTGATAAATATCAATACTTTAAGTATTAAAAAAAAACTTATCATGATGACTTTCTTCGAATACATGCACGAACACACATACACATACATATGAATATGTGTTAATTATTAAATTGAACATTATTAAATTGACACACACATGCATTATTAAATTGAAAAACAGAAATATGGCAGTTAAAAATACCAAATGAGTTTTCTCAATATAATTGAAATATAAAAAATATTTTTAAATATATACTAAATTATAGTTATAACATAATCTCTTTTAGTAATAATGATTTCAACATAAATAACTCTTAGCAAAAGTTTATAATTTTTGAAGATAGAAATATTCAGTTTTCTGTCATAACGTATTAATTAATATGATGTAATTTAAATAACTAACATATTTGTAGAGGTAAAGTATTATATTTGTAACATATTTGTATGACAACTAGAAGTGCAAGAGATTGCAGCAAATTTCTGTCATTGACCCATTCTTCTATATCAAAATATTATATTTCTAGAGAAAAAATTTTTTTGTATCTTAATACATATCTATAATTTATGTATTAAAAAAACTTATGACGACTTTCTCCTAATACACGCAAGCACACATATACACATATATATGAATACACACATTCATCATTAAATTAAAAAAAAGAGATATGACAGTTGAAAATACAAACTGATTTATTCTCAATATAATTGAAATGTAAAAAAATATTTTAAAATATATACTAAATTATAGGTATAACATTATCTCTTGTAGTAATAATTATATTCAACATAAATAATTGTTAGTAAAAGTTCATAATTTTCGGAGATGAAAATATTGAATTTTTTGTCAAAACGTATTAATTTATATGATGTAATTTAAATAACTAACATATTTGTGAAGATAAAGTAACATATTTGTAAAATATTTGTATGACATCTATAGATTGAATAGATTTTTCTGAATATTTATAAAATAGACATAATTCCGTAAAAACATTCAAAATTATATTTAGTAATAATTTTACCATCAGATGTAGTGATAATTATATTTATTATACATTTAAAGGATTTTTTAGAAATATTGCATAATTCTATGAAAATTAACTGTCAAATTTCAGTCATTATTTTTAGATCACTGGAATTACTATTTAATTTATAGTTATTTTATTATCAATATACTTAACATTTTGTAAGAATTTAAAATCAATTATTCACCATTTTATTGAAAATAGATGCAAAATGAAAATAGATGTTTTTTAAGACTAAAACTGTTTACTTTATATGTTGCAGTGTTATAAGTTAACCCTTTCCGGTATGATTTAATAATGAAAAACTGTGCATGAAATAACCATTTAATTTTTATTTAAAAAACTTGTTTCATTTTACAATTCTTACATATTCTTAATTAAAATCCACTTTTTACATAGTGTTAAATAATATCAGAAACAGTAAAATTAAGAAAATATCAAAGCAAAACATTAAAAAGGTATACAGATAATAGTCTTCAAGCTAGTGGTACTTTTCAAAACAAAGTGCAAAGGAATTCTTAATTGTTTACACCGCCAAGTAGTCTCACTTTTAATTTGATTCTTGTAACACACACGGCATTTCTTAGTAGGTTTTCTTTTATTCTGACTCATTAATTTGGCAATGACTTGCACCAAGTAAACAATATGCAATAGTGACTTGTGATTTTCACAAGTGATAAAAGTGTTGCCAAATTCAGTACACTAGAAATTTTAAACTAAATTAATTATCATATTTAACAGTAACTTTAATCGCATGACGAGTGTAGTTCGTCATTGTGCGGTATGGAATGAAAAACTAATGACGAGCTAGACTCGTCATTTTACCGGTTAATAAATTTTAAAAAGAAAGATGGCAAATAGAATTAATTAGTTTTCTCGATATTAATTAAATATGCAAAATTTAAAAAAAATGTTTAGAAGTTTCGTTAGTATGAATATTTATTTTAGTAATAATTGTATTAATAACATAAAATTTTAGTAATACCCCATAATTGTAGAAAACAGAAGTATTGAACTTTTAGCCATTATCTAATTTATCTGATAAAATATAATTTGCTATTAAATCTAAAAAGGATATATGACAGTTATAGACGACGAGTTTTCTCAAGATTAATAAAATACACAAAATTTCGAAAAATATTCAAATTTACATTTGTAGTATAATCTATCATGTAATAAAATTATACTCAACATAAAGAATTTTTAGTAATAGTTCATAATTTAGGATATAGAAATATTGAGTTTTCAGTCATAATGTTTTACTTTATATGCTGCAATTAAAATAGTTTAAAACTATCTATCTAACTATCAAATTAATTTTAATTATCATAACTAACGAGTTTTCTAATTATCATATTTAAGAAGTAATATGATAGTTAAAAATATAACGGAGTTTTCTTAATAATATTGGAATGAACGAAATTCCTTAAGAACATTAAAAATTATCATTAGTAATAATTTTACAATTAGTTGTGTAATAATGATATGAAGTTTATTATACATTTATGGGAATTCTTAGTAATAATCTATAATTCAAGGAAATATAGCTATCAAATTTTGGCCGTTATTTATAGATGATAGAGATTATTATTACATTTAAAAATATGTTACTATCAATATACTTTATATTTTCGAAGATTTGAAAATGAATTATACACCATTTTATTGAAAATAGATGCAATTTTTACAAACTAAAACTGTTTACTCTGTATGCTGCAGTGTTATAAGTTGATAAATTGTAAAAAGAGAGATGGTAGATAGAATTAATTAGTTTTCGCTGCATTTTTAATAGTTTAAGACTATCTATCTAACAATTAAACTATTTTAACGATCATAACTAACATGTTTTCTATCACATTTAAGAAGTAATGTGATAGTTAAAAATACAATGGAGTTTCTTTAATAATATTGGGATGAAAAAAATTCCCTAAGAACATAAAAATATATAATTTGTTATTAGTTTTTAATTAGTGAGGATAATTATATTAAATTAATTATACATTTGTGGGAAATCTTAGTAATAATCTATAATTCCAGGACATATAGCTATCAAATTGCGGCCATTATATTTCCAGATTAAAGTCTACAATTCTCTTATATATAAAACATTTTTCCTAATATCTCATAGACCACCGGCATTACCAGCATATTTATAAATTACAGTATCATGTAATAAAATTATACTCAACATAAATAATTTTTAGTAATAGTCCAAAATTTAGGATATAGAAATATTGAGTTTTCAGTCATAATGTTTTACTTTATATGCTGCAATTTAAATAGTTTAAGACTATCTATCAAACTATCAAAGTTTTTTTACTACCATAAATAAAGAGTTTTCTAAATATCACATTTAAGAAGTAATATTATAGTTAAAAATACAATGCAGTTTTCTCAATAATTTTGAAATGAACAAAATTCCCAAAAATATCATTAGAATTATTTTTACGATTAGTTAGGATTGTAATTATATCAAATAAATTATACATTTATGAGAACTCTTAGTTATAATCTATAATTTTAGGAAACATATTAATAATTTCTGCCATAATTTATCAAGTTTAAATTCTACAATCCCTTCATATATAAAAAATATTTTTACTTAATATCTCATAGACCATCTGGATTAGTAGCTTATTTATAAATACTTCATTTTCAATATATTTTACATTTTCCAAAAATTGAAAATAAATTATTCATTATTTTATCCAAAACCATCAGCATTTTTATTTTTTATTTTCGAAAATTATTCATATAATTTTTCATTTGACCTTTCTTAATCAATTATTGACGATGTTAAATAAATAAAAAAACATTGGCAATCGAAAATTCCGAAAATAAATCTCACACGTGCAGAAAATTATTGCTAAAGTGGCCGTACAGTTTGCTTTTTTCAAACACGCATCCGGGTTATTGATTTATTGAACACCTAGCAGTTTGCATTATAAAAGTTTGTTGAATTATGATAAAATGTTAAATGTGGAACGTATCTTATTGATTCGTACCAGGTTGTGAAAATTGAGATCACGTCCGAGAACGGATTTCGTTTATAGAGATCAAACCGTGTAAATCGAATATCCGTTCATAAGGTGGTGACAATATAGACTATAACGTCAGATTAAAGATGATTATATCAGTAATTGGAAAAAAAAATATTTGTTTGTGTTATAGTCTTATATTGAGGCACAAAGGGTTAAATCTTATAATATCTTATTATAACTTTTAATTATGTATTTGTTTATGTTCTTTTATTATAATCATAGACAAAGATAAGCTAAATATTTGTTGATAGATACCTTACCAAATTAAGTTTAAGGAATAAGGAACTTTTGAAATCATAGATTTAAATCAAATATTTGAAATGATTTATTTTGTTCGAAAAAACAGGTAAACAGTTTTTTATCTAATTTTTTTTAATAACATAATTATTTTTCTGCTTCTCTAAAAGAGAAAAAGTAGCTAGAATTACATACGAAGTTTTTTTCATATTACTTAAATATGTAAAATTAAAAAATGAAAATTAGTATTTTCGTTAGTAATAATTTTTCTTTTTGTAATAAATGTATTAATGAAAGAATATTATAGTAATAATCCAGAATTCTAGGAAACAGAAATATTGAACATTTAGCCATTGTATAGTTTATCTGCGTATTATATCTTATCAAATATAAAAAAGAAATATTACAGTTATAGATACCAACTCAGTTTTCTCAATAATAATAAAAGGTACAAAACTGTGAAAAACATTCATAATTAGCGATATTAATAATCATATCGTCTATTAAAATTATAGTCAATATAATAAATTTTTAGTAATAGTTGGTCATATTAGGATATAGAAATGTTGATTTTTCAGTCATAATGTGTTACTTTATATGCTGTAATTTAAAAAGTTAACATATTTAAGAAGTGATATGATAGTTAGAAATACAATGGAGTTTTAACAATAATATTGGAATGAACAAAATTCCATAAGAACATTAAAAATTATCATTAGTAATAATTTTACTAATTAGTTGGGATGCTAATTAAATTAAATTAATTATAGATTTACGGGAACTCTTAGTAATAATCTATAATTCAGGTAAATATAGCTATCAAATTTCGGCCATTATTTTTCCAGATTAATGCCTACAACTTCCTTATATATACATAACATATTTTTCCTAATATCTCATAGATCATCAGGATTACCAGCACATTTATAAATACTTTATTTTCAATATACTTTACATTTTCTAGAAATTTAAATTGAATTATTCACTATTTCATCGAAAACCACCACCATTTCTTTTTCCAAAATTATTCATATAATTTTTCATTTGACCTTTCTTAATCAATTATTGACGATGTTAAATAAATATAAAAAAGCATGGCCAATCGCAAACTCCGAAAATAAATCTCACACGTGCAGAAAATTATTGCTAAAGTGGCCGTACATTTTGCTTTTTTCAAACACGCATCCGGGTTATTGATTTATTGAGCACCTAGCAGTTTGCATTATAAAAGTTTGTTGAATTATGATAAAATGTTAAATGCGGGACGTATCGTATTGATTCGTACCAGGTTGTGTAAATTGAGATCACGTCCGAGAACTGATTTCGTTTATAGAGATCAAACCGTGTAAATCGAATATCCGTTGATAAGCTGATGACAATATAGACTCCAACGGCAGATTAAAGATGATTATATCAGTAACTGGAAAATAAAATATTTTTTTGTGTTATAGGCTGTAATAATCAAAAAAGTTAAGTCTTATAATAGATTATCTTATTATATCTTTTGAGGACGTATTTGTTTATGTTCTTTATTATGAGTATATATTTTATATGAGTATAGATATTTTAACAAATTAAATTTAAGGTTAAGGAACGTTTGAAATCATTCATTTCAATCAAACATATGAAATGATATATTTTATTCAGAAAAACAAAACAGGTAAACAGTTCCTTATGAAAAGGTATTTTTAGTAACATAATTATATTTCTGCTTCTCTAAAAGAAAGAAAGTAGCTAGAATTACCCACGAAGTTTTCTCAATATTACTTAAATACGCAAAATTAAAAATAAAATTAGCATTTTCGTTAATAATAATGTTTCTTTTTGAAATAATTGTATTAATAAAAGAAAATTTTAGTAATAGTCCAGAACTCTAGCAAACCGAAATAATGAAAATTTAGCCATTGTCTAGTCTATCTGCTTCAGTACTTTGTATTTTCATATGAAAAAAAAAATAAGACATTTATAGATACCAACTCAGTTTTCTCAATATTAATAGAATGCACAAATCTTTGAAGAAAATTCATTTTTATCGTTATTAATAATAATATCTTCTATTAAAATTATACTCAACATAAAGAATTTTTAGAAATAATTAGGATGTAGAAATATTGAGTTTTCAGTCACAATGTATTACTTTATATGCTGCAATTTAAATAGTTAATATATTTAAGAAGTGATATGATAATTACATATGCAATTGAGTTTTCTCAATAATATTGGAATCAACAAAATTCAAATAAGAACATTAAAAATATATAATTAGTAATAATTTTGCGAATAGTTAGGGTTGTAATTGTATCAAATTAATTATACATTTAAGGGAACTCTTAGTTACAATCTATAATTCTGGAAAATATAGCTATCAAATTTCGGCCATTATGTTTCCAGGTTAAAGTCTACAATTTCCTTTTATATAAAACATTTTTTCCTAATATGTCATAGATCATCGGGATTACCAGCACATTTATAAATATTTTATTTCCAATATACTTTACATTTCCTAGAAATTGAAAATGAGTTATTCACTATTTTATTGAAAACCATCGCCATTTTTATTTTCCAAAATTATTCATATAATTTTTCATTTGACCTTTCTTAATCAATTATTGACGATGTTAAATAAATAAAAAAACATTGCCAATCGAAAATTCCGAAAATAAATCTCACACGTGCAGAAAATTATTGCTAAAGTGGCCGTACATTTTGCTTTTTTCAAACACGCATCCGGGTTATTGATTTATTGAGCACCTAGCAGTTTGCATTATAAAAGTTTGTTGAATTATGATAAAATGTTAAATGTGAGACGTATCTTATTGATTCGTACCAGGTTGTGAAAATTGAGATCACGTCCGAGAACTGATTTCGTTTATAGAGATCAAACCGTGTAAATCGAATATCCGTTGATAAGCCGATGACAATATAGACTCCTACGTCGGAACAAAGATGATCATATCAGTAATTGGAAAACATATATTTGTTTATGTTATATGTTGTAATAAAGTACAAAGGTTAAGTCTTTTAATACATTATCTTATTATATCTTTTAAGCTAGTATCTGTTTAATTATGAGTACATAAAATAAAGATATAAGTTAAATATGAGTTGATGCATATTTTACTTAATATAATTTAAAGGGTAAAGAACTTTCGAAATAGTATATTTTAACAAAAAAACATGAAATGATTTATTTTATTCAGAAAAACAAAACTGGTAAGCAATTCATTAATAACAGGTATTTTTTGTAGAATCATTTTTCTGAAAAATTTTTGGTCATACATTTTAATTTTATACTATTAAAAGTGATATTTTTCAGTTAGATGAGTTTGTAACGAGTTAGTCATATTGAAATATTATTGTTGCATATTTTTATGTATTTCATATTAAATATTTTAGAGATTCTCTATTAATGCGTTTATCTTTAAACTGGGTATACTTTTGAAATTCCGAAAATTCTTTTTCAAGTTATGGAAGATTTATTACTGTAAAACAACGAAACTAGTTATTAAAACGTTACACAATTTCAAATAACTGTCATACATTAATAGTTTTTAATGTAAATAAAAACTGATATTCACTTTTGCTTCTTGATAAATTCTACAGATGAAATGTATAAACACTTAGTTAATATGCTATGAAATAGGAATGTTTTTAAGGAATATTATTTGACAAAATAAATTTTTCTCAAATAGTCTCATTTTAATTTAAAAAATCGTAAAAATCGTTTCTGGTTGGCTTTTTGAGTCATACGTTTTACGTAACAGCATTATATAATCTCATTACAAAAATGTCCTTAAAATTGGAGAATTTACAATTTGTTTAATGTCGTTACTAATAATTTAATGTAATAAACAACGAAACTAGTTACAACATTATATAATCTCATTATAAAAATATCGTTAAAAATGGAGAATTTACAATTTATTTCAAGTAATAAACAACGAAACTAGTTACTAAAACGTTACGCTATTTCAAATAATTGTCATATATAAATAGTTTTTAATGTAAATAAAAATTGATACTCACATTTGCTTCTTGATAAATTCTACAGATGAAACGAAAGTGTATAAACAATTAGTTAATTTGCTATAAACTAGGAATATTTTTAAGAATTATTACTAGACAAACTGAATTTTTACAAAATAGGTTAGTATTTTAATTTAAAAAATCTCAAAAATGATTTCGGATTGCTTGAGTCTTATGCGTTTTATGTAATAGCGTTATATAATCTCATTATAAAAATATCGTTAAAAATGAAAAATGTACAATTCCTGTAATGTCGTTACAATTTATTTAATAAAATAAACAACGATACCAGTTACTAAAACGTTACACAATTTTAAATAATTGTCATATATAAATAGTTTTTAATGTAAATAAAAATTGATACTCACTTTTGCTTCTAATAAATTCTAGAGATGAAACGAAAATGTATAAATAATTAGTTAATATGCTATAAAATAGGAATATTTTTAAGGAATATTATTTGCCAAACAGAATTTTTACAAAACAGTCTCATATTTTAATTTAAAAAATCTTATAAATCTTTTCTCATTGCTTTTTGAGTCTTATAAGTTTTGTATAACAGTATTATATAATCTCATTATAAAAATATCGTTAAAAATGGAAAATTTATAATTTTTTTAATGTCATTACAGTTTATTTAATGTACTAATCAGCGAAACTAATTACTAAAACGTTACAAAATTTCAAATAATTGTTATATATAAATAGTATTTAATGTAAATAAAAATTGACACTCACTTTCGCTTCTTGATAAATTCTACAGATGAAACGAAAATGAAAAAAAAATTATTTAATATGCAATAAACTAGGAATATTTTTAATGAATATTATTTGACAAACTAAATTTTTACCTTTAGAACCTTCAGGATGGTAGGTCAACTGGATTTCCTGGACCGAACCCTCTAGTCTCATATTTTAATTTAAAAAATCTTATTAATTTTTTCTGATTGCTTTTTGAATCTTATAAGTTTTATGTAACAGCATTATATAAACTCAAAATATCGTTAAAAATGGAAAATTTACATTATATTTAATGTCGTTACAATTTATTTAATGTAATAGAGAACGAAACTAGTCACTGAAACGTTACACAATTTAAAATAATTGTCATATATAAATAGTTTTTAATGTAAATAAAAATTGACACTCACTTTCGCTTCTTGATAAATTCTACAGATGAAACGAAAATGAAAAAAAATAGTTAATGTGCAATAAACTAGGAATATTTTTAAGGAATAATATTTGACAAACTGAATTTTTACCTTTAGATCCTTCTGGATGGTATGTTAACTGGATTTCCTGGGCCGAACCCTCTTGTCTCATATTTTAATTTTAAAAATCTTCAAAATATTTTCTGATTGTTTTTTGAGTCTTATACGTTTTATGTAACAGCATCATATAATCTCATTATACAAATATCATTAAAATTGGAAATTTACAATTTTTTTAATGTTGTTACAGTTTATTTAATGTAATAAAGAACGAAACCAGTCACTAAAACGTTACACATTTTCAAATAATTGTGATATATAAATAGATTTTAATATAAATAAAAATTGACACTCATTTGTGCTTTATAAAATCTACAGATGAAATGAAAATGTGTAAACAATTAATTAATATGTTATGAACTATGAATATTTTTAATGGATATTATTTGACAAACTAAATTTCTACAAAACAGTCTCGTATTTTAATTTAAAAATCTTAAACATCTTTTCTGGTTGATTTTTGAGTCTTATACGTTTTATGTAACAACATTGTATAAACTCATTATAAAAATATCGTTAAAAATCGAAAATTTACAATATATTTAATGTCGTTACAATTAATTTAATGTAACAGAGTATGAAATTAGTCACTAAAACGTGACACAATGTAAAATAATTGTCATATATAAATAGTTTTTAATATAAATAAAAATTGCACTCACTTGTGCATGATAAATTCCACAGGTGAAACGAAAATGTGTAAACAATTAATTAATATTCTATGAACTAGGAAAATTTTTAAGAAATATTATTTCACAAACTAAATTTCTACAAAGTCTCGTATTTTAATTTAAAAAATCTTATAAATATTTTTTGATTACTTTTTGAGTCTTATACGTTTTATGTAACAGAGTTATATAAAAATATCGTTAAAAATTGAAAATTTATTTAAAGTCGTTTCAGTATATTTAATGTAATAAACAACAAAACTAGTCACTAAAACGTTACACAATTTCAAATAATTGTCATATGTAAATAAAAACTGATACTCACATTTGCTTCTGGATAAATTCTACAGATGAAACGAAAATTTATAAACAGTTAATATGCTATGAAATAGGAATATTTTTGAGAAACATTATTTGACAAACTGATTTTTTATAAAATAGTCTAGTATTTTAACTTAACAAATTTAAAAAAAAATTCTGATTGCATTTTGAGTCTTATACGTTGTATGTAATAGCATTATATAATATTATTATAAAAATATCGTTAAAATGGAAAATTTACAGATTATTTAATGTCTTAAAACAATAAGTACAGTTGTATTTTATACTGTTATATACTGTTATATACTGTTATATTGTCTTACATAAATAGTATTAAAGCTAAATGAAAATCTATACGTAGATTCGTTTATAAATTCATTCTAAAGATAAAATGAAAAAATAAAAGGCATAGATTAGAATGTTGTGGAGTAAGGTAATATTTAAGGAATATTGGAAGACTTAATTTGTATGACCCATAGTCTCTTATATTAATGCAAATTTCCTTTTTGTTAGATAATGTGTCATAAATGTTTCCTGTAATAACGTTATTATTTTAATTATGCAAAATATATCTTTTGTTTATGCAAAATATGTTTAAATAGGTATTATATATATGTATATTATATATATATATATATATATATTTATATATATATATGTATATATTATATATATATGTATATATATTATATATATATATATATATATATATATATATATATATATTTATATAAATATATATGTAATATATAAAATTAGTTAACTTTAATATAAAAACATCTCTCCAATTTTTAAATTCTTCCAAATCTGTTTCCCAGCCTCTAAATGGTTTGGGGAACGTGTGTTTACTTAACATTCCTTTCTGTCATAAAACTGTAAACTTTCTTGTCTATGCAGCAGTTCGATGTTAACATGTGTTTTTTGTTGTGGGAAAATTCTTGTTTAATGCTCTTGAGTACTTGTGTCTGAAAAGTGAACTCTGTCTTTTGATTATGTATTAAACAATGTCGTGTTGTCTAAATAAAGTTTTAGATTAGACTTTGAGTTCTCTTGATATGAAGCCCGACTGCATTCTCTCATTACTTATATCTGTTAATTTTCCTTGTCATTTATAAAAAATGGATTACAATATTTGAAATTAAAATGTCTTAGTCTATAATGTACTATTCAGTTTCATTTTAAGTATAAAATTAAAATTGAGATAATCATTTTACGTCTAAATTCATATGTGAAATTAAATACTGGATAGTTAAAACTTACAAATGAACAATGTTTCGAAGAAAGTTCAGTTTGATTTTCAGTGTGAACTAAAATTTTTTAATATTTAATTAGAGATCTGCAAAGTCAAGGGATAGCTTAAGCGATTTGTCGTTGCTCTTCAGCTTCCTCTAGGTCATGAACGTATTCCGTCATCGCCTTCGAGGCAAGCCCCTTCCACTCTCCGAGATATTTTTGAAGTTAATCTGATTATTGTGTTTCGGTTTTTTCACACTGAAGATGAGTAACGTTTGTATGATCATGTAGACTGTTACGCATACCTCTGATCTTTGTAGAGAAAAAAGAAATAAAAGTTTCAAAATGTTGTTCACATATAATGTTGGAGAGCCCTGTCACAAAAAACAATAGGTAGTCGCTCCACTGAGGGATGAACCTTTTGTCGTTTTGTGTACTGTGAGCACCCTCGGGGTCACTAACAATTTTCACGTTGGTCACCACAGAGGACAGCCATTTTCCTTCTCCAAAGTTTATTTCAGTAAAATTTTAATAAAGCATAATTTGAACAGTTTGAGTTAAGTTTTGCTTAGGAAAATATTGAATTTCATAATGATAAACTTTCTTAAATACTTGTTTACTGTAAACCTTCATTTGCGTGTATTATTATGTTTCTGTTATATTCATTGCATATTATCTTTTCATTATTTAGGTTATATATAGATTGATTCTGTATAGAGATTTTGTGATGGTGCAGGAGAGTCAGAGGAACGGTATAACTTGATAGATTTAAATTTTGATGTGATGGTGTGGAATTATTATGATGAGTTACAGACCAAGCTTCTGACTCTGTAAATGTCTCCAATTCTGACACACTAGAAGAACAGTTCTGACTCTTCTACACTAAATTATTATTTAATGTTACAATTTCTTGTAAAAAAATTTTGATAATCATATATTTGTACTATTTTAAGTTGTGAAAATGTCACCCATCAGCGAGACCATTTTCTCTTTTAATCTGTAATATATCAAAATTAGTTAACTTTAATATTTCTTCAAAAACCTCCTCTCTCCAATTTTAATTCTTCCAAATCTTTTTATTAAATGGTTTTCAACGAAGTTTTTCCACTTAACATTCCTTTCTGTCATAAAACTGTAAACTTTCTGTCTATGCAGCAGTTTCGATTTGTTCGCGGAACATGTGTTCGTGTTTTGTTGTGGGAAAAATTCTTGTTGTAAGTGCTCTTGAGTACTTGTGTTTGAACAGAGTGAACTAGGCTTTTGATTATGTATCGTCCAACAGATGTGTCGTGTTGCCGCTCTGAAATAAAGTTTTAGATTAGATTCTGAGTTCTCTTGAATATGAAGCCCGACTGCATTTCCTTTACTTATATCTGTTGAACTTTCTCCTTGTGAAGGAGTTTTATAAAAAAATGATTACATATATATATATATATTTATATATATATAATATATATATAATATATATTTATTATATTTTAATATATATATAATATATTTTATTATATATATATATATATATATATATATATATATATATATATATAATGCGAAATTCATTTAAAACAATTGAATTTGCTTTATTTTGATTTAAAACATCCAGTGATTCTTTTTTGTAATTCTTCTGAAAATTTGATTGTATCTCATTCAGAACTTGTGTAGTGTATGTATCTCTGATACATATACTACACAACTTTTGAATACACAATACATATTTATTATTTGTATAGTATGTGTATCTATGAATTAAATCTATACATACGGATTTTTCGTTTTAATTTTTGCAATTACTTCACTTTGAGTATTTCAAGTATGCTTAAATATGATTTTACATACAATGAAATATGTGTAAGGCAAAAAAAAATAAGCATCTACAATAGATTTTAGAGCTAAAAATTATTTATTTTATTTGAAAAATACCTTCTAATTTCATTTATTTTTATAAATGAAATGCCTAACAGCATCAGCCAAAAAGAGAAGTATTTAGTAATATCCTAATAAAATATTAGAAAACAGTGTGGCTAAACAATACTGTAATGCTTAGTTCATAGTATTTTTTTATGAAGATGATACCTCAGGCTTAGAGTGTTTGACATGCGCGTATTAGCATAATCATTTCATATTCAAATAAACAGGTATCACATTATTTGAAATTATTAATTCCTTTTCTCAGATTAATCATTTTCGTTTTGAGAATTTACATGTGAGAACTAATTATATACAATTTCGATGTAACAATGTAGAACCAAATACGTCTTTAACTATAACAGATTTTATACCTAAAGAAAATCTTTTTACTAAATAAATTATCTTAAATCCATTAAATAATGTAATTATAGCACATAAGAATAAACAAACGAACACTTAATCGTGTCAGAATTATATAGAAAAGATGTCGCGGATAATCAAAACAACAATACTTTTTTATTCTACTTTGATATAAATAATTTAAGGTTTTTAATATTCGCATATTACATTACATGTTATATTAAAAAAAAACTTGCCCCTTATTATTTGAAATTATAATTCGTTTTATCTAATTCCTCTACTTTCATTTTGAGAATTTCCATGTAGAATTTTTAATGAAGTTTTTTAATATAAAACACAATAAAATATGTATTATAAATTTAAAATGTTTATAAACATACGTAATATTTTATAGCTACTAAAAATTACTTTTTCTTGGTAAAACCCCCTTTAAATTTCCATAAATATCATAATTAGAGCTTCTAATAGCATTGACTAATAATAGTATTTTATCAGGTCACATGTATATAGTACCAGAGGGCGTGGCTAAACAATACAGAAATTTTTGGTTTATACTGCTTTTATATTACTGAATTTCCGGATCAAGGTTTTTAACATTCATATATCAGCTAATTTCATTTCATATGCAAAGAAATGTGCATAGCATTAACTGAAATTATAATCCGTTTTATCTAATTCCTCTTTCTTTGTTATGAGACTTTACATGTATAATTAAATTTGTATCATTTGCATACAGTAAAATATCTATGATAATTTAAAATGTTTTTAAACATATGTAATATATTTTATTTACTAAAACGTTACTTTGTCTTGAAAAAAATCCCTTTTAAGTTTTTTAAATATTATAATTAGATCATCTAATAGCAGTTATCAAAATAGAATATTTTATACAGTCATATTTATATAGTACCAAAAGGCGTGGCTAAATAATACAGCAATGTTTTGTTCATACTGTTATTTTGTTGTAACTCAGGTTTAAGCGTTTAACATTCATATATCAGATTATTTCCATTCATATACAAAGAAGTGTGCATCGTATTATTTCTTTGTAATACCCATAGTAATCCCTTCTAAGTTTTTTAAATATTATAATTAGATCATCTAATAGCATTGTCCTAAAAGAGTACACTATTGGGTCACATTTATAGAGTAAAAAAGGGTGTGGCTAAACAATTCAGCAATTTTTCGTTAAAATAGTTATTTTGTTATAACTCAGATTTAAGGATTTAGCATGCATATCTCAAGATGCTTTCCTTTCATATAAAAAAGTGCATCACTTAATTTAAAATTATAATTCCTTTTATCTTATTCCTTCACTTTCGTTTTGAGGCTTTGCATGCATAATTAAATTTGTATTATTTAAATGCAGCAAAGTAAGCACTATAAACTAAACATTTTTAAGTATGTATAATAGATTTTATAGCTATTACAAACCTTTATCCTTCTTGGAAAAATCACTCTTATATTCATTAAATATTCTCATTAGAACAGTATATTTAAATATATTCAAAACGTTTGGGTAGGGAAAGCAAACATTTCCTCGATTTCAACAGATTTGTGGCAGCAGGTCGGTCACAAAAGCCTTCTTTCTTTTCATCGTCATGCAATTTTAATGAATGTGGAATTTCGGAAGGTTTGGATTCTAAACAAAAAAAAAGTCCTCATGAAGATATCATATCTGACATGAATTTTATACAATCATATTCAATCTTTTATTCATTGTTTTTCATAACTGTTGTTCCGCAAATGGTTTCCTTATTCATGTGGGAACCTTGTTCGCGTGAAAAACCCTCATTTGCATTTATTTAACTTGTTCTCTTTTAGAAAAAAAAAAGAAAAGGGTGCTTTGTTAACACATGGTGTACTTATTGTTCTTCGGAAAATCAAAAACAAAACAAAATAATAACGACAATTCGTAAAGTATAAATAAATTCAGAGACTCTTTAAATATTCCAGAAATGTTTCAAAAGGCTTCCGAACGTATGAAAAGAATTCCGAAGAAGGAATTTTATAAAAATCGATGATATTCATAAAATTTCAACAAAGAAATCATTTCCAGTAATGATATCTATTTCGTAATTGTGTAATTTTCATTTTTTTAAGTATGCATTTTTTACAAATAGGAAAGGCTGTATTGCTATGTTTAATAAAAGTTACCGTTCCTATTTCAACTCAATTATTAAATTAACTCTTGATGGTTTCGATTATATTTTTTCGGCATTCTTAGTTAGCATAAAGAAGTCATTTCATATTTGTAATTATAATTTCTATTGTTGAATTAAAAAAAAAGAATTTATTAACAATAACTGTATATCAAGAGCAGTAGAAATACAGTTCTTTATTTAAATGCAAAAATGCTAAGATAAAATAAAACCAGTTTTTAGTTCTTAACAGAACATTTGCATGGAACGACCTATTGCTACTGTTTATCGAAAAGAATTCAAAGAAAGAGAAAAAATATATCAGTTAGTAATTAAAATTTTTACATATCATAGAGGTTGAGAAAACCAGATGATAAATTATATTATCTTAGTTATTTATTATATTTTATATTATTTATTATAATAAAGAAAATATCAATATTTTTTATTTTATATTTTATATTTTTAAATTTATTATTTACATTTTAATATCTTTTTATATTTTTTCTTTTCTTTTTTTTCTTCTCTTCTTTATGTTCTCTTAGTTAGCATAAAGATGTCACTTAAAATTAGTAATTTTAATTTCTATTGTTAATTTCAACGAAGACTAGAACTTCTCAACAATACATGGATATGAATTGCAGTAGAAATACAGTTCCTTATTTAAATGAAAGAATTATACGTTAAAATAAAACCAAGGTTTCATTCGTAACAGAATGTTTACATGAAAGAACGTATTGCTAATGCCTGTTCAAGTGAATTGGAGAAAATTCATCAAATTTATTTATAATCTTTTAGAATTGTCCTAAAATAGTATATTATTGGATCACATTTATATAGTACACAAGGGTGGGGCTAAACAATTCAGCAAAACAGTTACTTTGTTATAATTCAGGTTTAAGGATTTATTATGCATATATCAGTGTATATCCTTTCATATACAAACGTACATAGCATTATAGTCCTAAAACAGTATATTATTGGGTCACATTTATATTTTACAGAAGGGCAGGGCTAAATAATTCAGCAATTTTTTTTTCAAAGAGTTATTTTGTAATAACAACAGGTTTAAGGATTTAGCATGCATCTATCAGATTATTTCCTTTCATATGCAAACGTACGTAGCATTATTTGAAATTATAATTAATTTTATCAAATTCCTTCACTTTCGTTTTGAGGCTTTGCATGCATAATTAAATTTGTTTCATTTAAATGCAGCAAATTAAGCACTATAAACTAAACATTTTTAAGTATGTATAATAGATTTTAAAGCTATTACAAACCTTTATCCTTCTTGAAAAAATCACTCTTATATTCATTAAATATTCTCATTAGAACAGTATATTTAAATATATTTCAAACGATTGCGTAGGGAAAGCAAACATTTCCTCGATTTCAACAGATTTGTGGCAGCAGGTCGGTCACAAAAGTCTTCTTTCTTTTCATCGTCATGCAATTTTAATGAATGTGGAATTTCGGAAGGTTTGGATTCTAAACAAAAAAAGTCCTCATGAAGAGATCATATCTGACATGAATTTTATACAATCATATTCAATCTTTTATTCATTGTTTTTCATAACTGTTGTTCCGCAAATGGTTTCCTTATTCATGTGGGAACCTTGTTCGCGTGAAAAACCCTCATTTGCATTTATTTAACTTGTCCCCTTTTAGAAAAAAAGAACAGGGTGCTTTGTTAACACGTGGTGTACTTATTGTTCTTCGAAAATCAAAAAACAAAACAAAATAATAACGACAATTCGTAAAGTATAAATAAATTCAGAGACTCTTTAAATATTCCAGAAATGTTTCAAAAGGCTTCCGAACGTATGAAAAGAATTCCGAAGAAGGAATTTTATAAAAATCGATGAAATTCATAAAATTTCAACAAAGAAATCATTTCCAGTAATGATATCTATTTCGTAATTGTATAATTATCATTTTTTAAATATGCATGTTT
Organism: Pardosa pseudoannulata; assembly: GCA_032207245.1. Classification (NCBI taxonomy): domain Eukaryota; kingdom Metazoa; phylum Arthropoda; class Arachnida; order Araneae; family Lycosidae; genus Pardosa; species Pardosa pseudoannulata. The sequence continues at coordinate 44,054,362 of CM063509.1, forward strand.
TTTACAAATAGAAAAGACTTTATGCTATGTTAAATAAAAGTTATGGTGCATATTTCGACTCAATTATTAACTTAACTCTTGATGGTTTCGTTTATATTTTTCGGCTCTCTTAGTTAGCATAAAGAAGTTATTTAAATTTGTAATTATAATTTCTATTGTTGGTTTTAACGAAGAATAGAATTTTTTAAGAATAACTGGATATCAAGAGCGGTAGAAATACAGTTCTTTATTTAAATGCAAAAATGTTAAGATAAAATAAAACCAATGTTTCGTTCGTAACAGAACGTCTGCATGAAAGAACATATTGCTACTGTCCATTGAAAGGTATTGAAGAAAAAATCCATCAATTACTCATTAAAATTTTTACATATGATTGACGTTGACAAAACCAGATTATAAATTAATTAAAAGTGGTTTAATTGTTTGACTGTTGTTTTTGGGGTTTAAACTTTTGAATATTCCAAAGATATACTCCTATTAATGAAGTATTTTATACAAAAATATTCTTATACAAAAATTTTTACATATCATAGACGTTAGGATTATTTATTATTTAATATTTATATCTTTTCTTTATATTTATTATTTAATATTTATGCTTTTTTATATTTTTTATATTCTCTTATTTATGCTCTCTTAGTTAGCATAAAGAATACATTTCAAAATTGTAATTATAATTTCTAATGGTATTATTAACGAAGAATATAATTTATTTAACACTAACTGGATGTCAATACCTGTATAAATAGGTTTCTTTATTTAAGTGCAAAAATGTTAACATAAAATAAAACCACTGTTTCGTTCGTAAAAGAACGTTTGCATGAAAGAACATATTGCTACTCTCTATTCAAAGGAATTAGCTAAAAATCCATCAATTAGTCATTAAAACTTTTACAAATCATACACGTTCAGAAAACCAAATGATCAATTATACTTAGTTATGTATTATTCTTTTATATTATTTAGTAGTTTATATAAATAATATAAAAAAGAAATAATAAAGAATAAATATTTATTTTATTAGATTTTAGATTTTTATATTTATTATATAATACTTATTATCTACTTTTAATATTGTATATTTTTTTAATTATTTTTTAATTTTTTCTTTATGTTCTCTTAGTTAGCGTAAAGATGTCCTTTCAAATTTGTAATTATAATTTTAAAAATTATAATTACAAATAATTATTAATTATTAATTTTGTAATTAAAAACAGTGTTTTGTTCGTAACAGAAAGTTTGCATTAAAGAACACATTGCTACTGTCCAGTTGGAGACAATATCCATCAATTAGTCATTAAAATATTTATATATGATGGACATTAAGAAAAGCAGACGATAGTTTATACTCTCTTAGTTATTTATTCTTTTTTATTTATTATTTTATATAAATAATATAAAAAAAGAAATAAAGAAAGAATAAATATTTATTATTTTATATTTTTTTATTTATTATGTAATTTTTATTATCTATTTTTTAATATTTTATAATTTTTATATTCTCTTTTTGTCTTTTCTTTATTCTCTCTTAGTTAGCATAAAGAAGTCATTTCTAATTTGTAATTATAATTTCTATTGTTGGTTTTAACGAAGAATAGAATTTATGAACAATAACTGGATATCAAGAGCGGTAGAAATACAGTTCTTTATTTAAATGCAAAAATGCTAAGATAAAATAAAACCAGTGTGTCGTTCGTAGCAGAACGTTTGCATGAAAGAAGCTATTGATACTGTCCATCCAAAGGAATTGGGGAAATATTCCATCAAATACTCATTAAAATTTTTACATATCATAGACGTTGAGAAAAAGATAAATTATTCTAAATTATTTATTTTTTTATATTATTATATATATATATATATTTTTTATATATATATTTTTATATTATTATATATAAATAATAGAAAAAAATTAAAAAAAAAGAATAAAATATTTATTATATATATATATATATATATATATATATATATTATTTATTATTTATTATTATTTTTATTTCTTTTATTATTTATATTCTTTGTTTTTATCTCTTCTTTATGCTCTCTTGGTTAGCATAAAGAAGTCCTTTTAAATTTGAAATTATAATTTCTATTGATACTGACCATCCAAAGAAATTGGAGAAAAACTCCATCAAATACTCATTAAAATTTTTACATATCATAGATGTTGAGAAAATTGATAAATTATACTCTTGTAGTTGTTTATTATTTTTATATTATTTATTATTTTATATAAATAATATAAAAAGATATAAAGAAAGAATATTTATCTAATATATATATATATATATATATATATATATTATTATTATTTTATTTCTTTTATTATTTATATTCTTTGTTTTTATCTCTTCTTTAATTAGCATAAAGAACTCAGTTCAAATTAGTAATTATAGTTTCTATTGTTGATTTTAACGAAGAGTAGAATTTATTAACAATACCTGGATATCGGAAACACAATTTTATATATAAATGCAAAAATTCTACGATAAATTAAAACCAGTGTTCGTTCGTAACAGAACGTTTGCATAAAATAACATATTACTACTGTCCATTCAAAGGAATTGAAGAAAAAGTAAACCAAGTAGTCATTAAAATTTTTACATATATTATAGACATTGAAAATACCAGATGATAAGTTATACCCACTTAGTTATTTACTATTTTTTATATTATTTATTATTTTATATAAGTAATATAAAAAAGAAATAAAGAAAGAATAATTATTTACTATTTTACATTTTATATTTTTATATTTATTATTTAATATTTATTATATTTTTATCGTTTTTATTTTTAATATTCTTTTTTTAGTCTCTTCTTTATGCTCTCTTAGTTAGCATAAAGAAGTCATTTTAAATTTGTAATTATAATTTCTATTGTAGATTTTAACGAAGAATAGAATTTATTAACAATTCCTGGATATCAAGAGCAGTGTAAATACAGTTCTTTATTAAAATGTAAAAAGGTTAAGATAAAATAAAACCAGTATTTCGTTCGTAATAGAACGTTTGCATGAAAGAACATATTACTGCTGTCCATTCAAAGGAATTGGTGAAGAAAATAAACCAAGTAGTTATTAAAATTTTTACATATGATAGACGTTGAGAATGCCAGATAATAAATTATACTCTCTTAGTTATTTAGTATTTTTTTATAATATTTATTATTTTATATAAGTAATATAAAAAGAAATAAATAAATAATAAATATTTATTATTTTATATTTTATATCTTTATATTTATTTTTTAAAATTATCATTATATTTTTTATTTTTTATAATCTTTTTTTTTCTCTTCTTTATGGTCTCTTAGTTAGCATAAAGAAGTCATTTCAAATTTGTAATTATAATTTCTATTGTTGGTTTTAACGAAGAATAGAATTTACTGACAATACCTGGATATCAAGAGCAGTAAAAAATACAGTTCTTTATTTAAATGCAAAAAAGCTAAGATACAATAAAACCAGTGTTTCGTTCGTAACAGAACGTTTGCATGAAAGAACCTATTGCTACTGTCCATTCTAAAGGAGTTGGAGAAAAAAATCCATGAATTAGGCATTAAAATTTTTACATATGATAGACGTTGAGAAAATCAGATGATAAATTGTACTATCTAAGTTATTTATTCTTTTTTATGTTATTTATTATTTTATATAAATAGTATAAAAATGAAATAAAGAAAGAATAAATATTTATTATTTTATATTTTTATATTTATTATTTAATATTTATTATCTTTTTTTATATTTTTTATATTTTTTATCTTTTATAGTCTTTTTTTCTCTTCTTTTTGCTCTCTTAGTTAGCATAAATAAAACAAACAAATTTGAAATGACTTCTTTATGCTAACTAAGAGAGAATAAAGAAGTCATTTCAAATTTGTAATTATAATTTCTATTGTTGATTTTAATAAAGAATAGAATTTATCAACAATAACTGGATATCAAGAGCAGTAGAAATACAGTTCCTTAATTTAAATGCAAAAAATGCTACGGTAAAATAAAATCAGTGTTTCGTTCGTAACAGAAAGTTTGCATTGCTACTGATCGTTCAAAGACATTTTAGAAAAAAAATTCCATCCATTAATCATTAAAATTTTTACATATGACAGACGTTGAGGTAACCAGATGATAAATTCATTGAAATTGGTTTAATTTTTTACGGTTGTTTTTTTAATATTCCAAAGATATTTCTATTACTGACGTTTCCTACACAAAAAACAAATAACTCTTTTCATGAATTAATTCCACTTATATTAATTGGAAAATTTATTTTGACAATTACTCTACAAGGCTTACGGCTTCAATTTCTGGATTATACTTATTTAAACACGATAAATCCAATTCAATTCCTCTTATCTCCAATGTAAAATCTGTATATTAATTTTAAAAGATAGTTTATTTTTCTGCTGTTCATAGCAATGTTGTTTTATACAAGTCAGTTATTTACAAATAATTTTATTCCTTATTAAATTATATAAGTCTTTCTAAGGCGATATTTTACGTTGGGTTAACGGCCCAGGAAATATCTAACCTTCGTATTATTCATTTTTATGGGTAAAATTTTTTTATGCCATAACTACCAGTTTTCTAGCATGAAACGAAATAAATAAGTCAAAGCACCAATCAGCTTAATTAGAACTAACTGACTAATTAAAAAATTCTGAAACTCTGCAAGCTTCATAGAATAAAAGTTTTTTCTCCTAATGCAACAGGAGATACAGGCATTATCCTAACTCCTTAACAAGGCTGCTAACTTGCTACTCATTTAGCATCACCTGGGGAGGACCTGCAGCTGAAGGTATGCGACAGATGCGAGTAAAATTAGGGGTAAAAGAGTAGGCTCACAGACATAATTTTCTGCATACATTCAATGGAGTAAAATTTAAGAAAAACTGAAAGTCAAAGAAACAATAAAACTCTATTTTAACTAATTAACTAATTAAATATTACAAACATTCCTCATTCCTCACAGAATATAATATGAGGTATAGCAATATTCTGCATTACATATTGGAAACAAACAAATTCATAAATAAAAGCGCAAATAAATTTGATTTAAAACTAAGTCACTAGTTAATAAAGATAGGAAACCCTCATGTGTCACATAATATAACATAATCTTCAGACATATAATGAGTTTTAAACGATCAAATCCGGAAATAAATGGACTACAAATAAACAATAAACTTATGTGAATCTAATTAACTAATGAAAATGAGATATTTCTTAAATTTCAAATCATATAACTTGAAGCTTACAGGTATAATTTCCTGCAAACTCAGCACTTTCGCAAGATCAGAAAAACACAAAAGCAACATATACACAAATAATTAACATGCGGACAGCCATAAAAGTCAGTTTGTTCTGTAGAAAAACATATTTCATATAAAAAATAAATTATTCCCTTGCATACATTGACGAGTATGGGTAGTCATTAATTCTATGTGGCCAAACATGAATCCAAAAAAAAAGGAAAAACATCCTAAATTAAAGCAGAAATAAACTTAATTTAAAAGTGACTAAGCAACTTAAAAATTTAGGAAATCCTCATACGTCACTTAATATAACACCAGAGTCTCAGAGATATAATTTGCTGCAAACAGTCAATACATAAGAAATAAAAATAAACAAACACAAGAAAAGAGAGTGATAATCAAAAGCACTTTTGAAAGATCAGAAAAACACAAAATCAACACAATAAACACAAACAATTAAATTTTGGACAGGCATTAAAGTCAGTAATTACTAAAGAAAAACGTAGGTGGAAAAAAAGAATAAAAATTATTCCCTCACATACATTGACGAGTTTGGGTAGTCATTAATTCTATGTGTCATTAGGAATTCGTCAATAGCATTTTTGATTGGTGCCATGCAGTATATTATAATTGACATTTGCTTTATTCCTCGTCAGATCTAGTTTCTTTACAATCTTCAAAATGGCTAAATTTCTACCTTCTCAAAAGTATTGATAATAAAGTTTTAAAAAAATTATTAACTAATGCACAAAAATAAAATGGACTACAAATAACTAATAAACTTACATTAAACTAGTTAGCTAACGAAAAAAATAGACATTTCTTAAACTTCAAATAATATATTATGAAACTTACAGGTATAATTTGCTGCAAACAATGAATGTTGAAAACATAAAAACATCGTAAATTAAAGCAAAAACAAATTTAATTTAAAAGTAACTAAGTAATTTAAAGATTTAGGAAATCCTCATACCTCACTTAATATAACACGACAGTATCAGAGATATAATTTGCTGCAAACAGTCAATACAGAAGAATTAAAAATAAACAAATACCAGAAAAAGTATAAATAATCAAAAGCACTTTCTCAAGATCACAAAAACACAAAAGCAACATATACACAAACAATTAACATGTGTACAGCAATAAAAGTCGAATTATATATTTCGTATAAAAAATAAATTATTCCCTTGCATACATTGACGAGTACGGGTAGTCATTAATTCTATGTGACCAAACATGAATCCAAAAAAAAAAGGAAAAACATCGTAAATTAAATAAGAAATAAACTTAATTTAAAAGTAACTAAGTAATT
>CM063509.1:44065935-44073435 GCA_032207245.1 Pardosa pseudoannulata
TATGTGTGTGTGTGTGTGTGTGTGTGTGTGTGTGTGTGTGTGTGTGTAAAAATATTTGCATTATCTGATTCTGAAATCAATAGTATAGAAAATATCCAGACCTAGCATTTTGTATACGAATAAAAAAAGTACGATTTTTGCTTTCAAATGAAAATATTTTGCTTATCGTAATTATACTTAGCAATATTATTTGACTGTATTGCACACCCGGATTGAAAAATAATTCTATTAGGGACACGAAGGTTGAAAATATGTTTGGTTTACTATTATTTTAACCTTTTACAGTCCATTGTTCTCAATATGAAACATAATATTAATAAAATTATTTAAAATTAAATTTCATCAATATTGATACAAAAAATTAACAAATGTATTAAAAGGTCTACTTGATTTTTTAAAAGGGAAGCTATATTTCTATGATTAATAGAAAATGTATAAAAAATCATAAAACTGACCCTTTTCATACTTTTCTATAGAGAACACATTAAAAATTCACGTAAATTAAAAAAAAAACATCTAATGCTTCTAAAATCCGATTGGTATGCTTAAAACCACTTTAATTTATTAAAAAAATATGAAATTCAACATTAATATTCAGAAACGTACATGGAATAATTTATTAATTATTGATGTTCCTAATTGGGAACAGTGGACTGTGCCGCTACTGAGACGAAATAATTTCCTCTACGGAGAGCATTTCTTGATGAATCAATGGTTCCATATTATGGCCATCATTCCTCTAAAATGTTTCTACGGGGTAAACCAATTCGCTTTGTGTTCAAAATCTGAATGATTTGCTCTAATAATAGTTATCTATATAAAATGGAAATTTTTGTAGGAAAGCAGTTAAATGAAATATCCCCTCTTGGTACTCGGGTTGTAAATAACCTTCAGACTGTTGTTTCAAACCCTCTGCAAGTAGAAATAATTTTGATAACTTTTTAACTACTTATGATTTGAGGAAGGACCTTGCTGATAGAAATATAAAAGCTATTGGAACTCTTCTTGAACATAGCATAAAAAATGCCCATTGATGCTCTCAAAACAGATGAAAAATCTAGAAAGAGATTCATTCGATTACCAATGTGATGGATCAGTATTTTTATGCCTCTGGAATGAAAATTCTGTAGTGACGGTTTCTTCCCATTTTTGTAATCATCTCCCAATGCAGTTGACGAAAAGATATTCACAAAAAGAAACGAAAAAAGTGGACATATAACAGCTAAATTTAGTACATAAATATAATATTGGAATGGGAGGAGTTGAAATTCTAGATTGAATGTTAGGCAGCTATCGCCCAATGCTTCGTAGTATGAAATGATGGTGGCATTTATTTGTTAATTCTTTAAACATAGCCGTTGTTGCTGGTTGGATTTTACATTCAGCAACGCATGAAAAAATTAATAAGCTGACCCAGCTGGAGTTTCGCCGACAAGTTACAACCTCTCTTTTAAGAGTTGCACCAATTAAAGTTGGGCCTCAACCAGGACTCAGAGTTCACCGCCCTATATCACAAAGAAAAAGTGATGGCCATTTTGTCGTACAAACAAAACAAGGTAAATATGCACAGTTTACATCAAATGTAAGATTAGCTTGCAATGACTGCAAGAAAAAATTGCATGTACATTGCTTTCCAATATATCATGGCATAAAGTTATAAATTCATGTTTTTGGATAATTCTAAGAAAATGTTGTTTTCATTTAAATTTATATGTTTTAAACTTTATTGATATGTGTGCTTAAATTTAAAAATAAATTTTAAATTCATTCTAATTATTTTTCTTATTATTTAATATTTATTATATACATCATTCTACTCAATTTTTGAATCCAGTGTATAGTCAGAAGTGGTCAATGTTCCCAATTGGAAACATCATGAAAATCGTAAAAGAAAATTTTTTCCACAATTAAATGAATAACATACCTTAACTGAAGCCTTAGAAGGCAAGATACGCAAAAAATAATTTAAAATTATATCTGGATCTAAATTTGGCCTGTAAAAAGTTAAGAAGCATCCAATGAATGCCTAATTATACGTTGATATGTATCTGTTAATTTACGATTCCTTTTACGGATAAAGAATGTGCAGATTTCTTTTTTTACAGCTAAGAATTTTCAATCGATACAATAATTTGGTCATTTAAAAAGTTTTCACTATAGGTCGAAAGCTAGAAATGTATTGTTACGAATTTCTCAAGTTGGCATGTATTTTTGCCGTATACTGTGTATTATAATGGGTAAATCATGTATTTGGCGAGATATTGGCTCGTAGGCGATGTTTTTGGCGACTAATTTTTTACGCCAAGTTTGGTGATTTATAGCCAAATTTGGCGACTTGGTGACTTTCTTGACGACCGTTTGTACCTAGTACTTTCTAGAATATTCCAGTTTCTTCCGAGGATATAAATACCGGGAGCCGATCCTGATCGAGGTTCAGTTAGCTGAGAAATTTGTAGAGGTAAAGATCTACGTTGTTTGGCGCTAAGAGTTATCGCCTGTGCTAGCCAGTTCTCGTGGTGTTGGCTGCTGTATTCGTGTTTTCCCTGCATTACGAATAAAGTGCTGTTATTTTTGCTGTCTTAATTCAAAGTCTACTCAATCCACGAATGCTACGCTTCATAAATTGGTAACAGTAAAGAAAAAAAAAGTATTTTAAAATCACTTTCATTTATCAAGAAAAAACTATAAAAAATATATTGAAAATTATTTTTTAGGCTTTAAAGTTGCTGTTTGAAGTTGGCAAAGATAATAGATGGTATTTATAAATATATTAGTTTAAAATCTCTTAAATTAAGACTCCAATTAAGCTGGACAGCTTTTTTCACTTCACCTTATTTTTCTTCTTCAGTCTGCTTCTTTGACTGAATATTATATTGTCATACGACTTGAACCTAATTATATATCTATATATTATATATAGGAATTAGTTATATATTATATACATAGAAAATTATATATCTCTAGCTAGTCAGAAAAATAGCTAAAATTGACTTCAAAGTATCAGCTAATAGACAAGTGAAGTAAAATAAAAGCGTTTAAATAGAATTCTAGACTGTGTTTTCTGCTCTACCAATACATACATGTTAATGTGTGATAACGCCTTTAGAACAGCAGTAAGCTAGGTATACATTGCTTTGAATAACTAAGCATAAACAAGGTGGCTGTTTGAGGATTTTTCCAAGTTTTTTAATCATTTATTCAGTTGAAATTAATTGAAGAACAGTTACTGTAGGATAGCGCTTTCGTGCTTACGCGACACAGATCCGAAGTTCAATCCTCTGGCTGGTCAAGGTTGACTCAGCCTTTCAAGTCTTCAGTGGGTAGACAAAATGAGAACCAAGAACGCTTGGGAACTAAACACTAGGGTTTCCACGTAAGTATGACCACCTAACTGGGATATATACTTCGAATTCCATGGCCCTTGTTCTCGGAAACTGCTACTGACATCGTAAGCCCTAGCCACCTAAGGGCTGTTGAACAGATGAGTTTGAAGTCTTAGAAATTAACCTGTATTATAGTGGTTTATTGATTGTTTGGAGATGTGCCTCTGGTATTTTCTCTACTTTGGGTGATCTGTTAGCCTGTGGGCCCTTTCGTATTATTACGGATGTAAATCTTTCACTGTAACTGGTCAATTTCATGATATGTACACTTTAAGAATTAATATTAACTTTTCAAACGTAAGTAAGTAGTTCTATAAAGCAATTATTCAGATATGTAGAAAAAAACTTTACCTCCAATAATTATTTAAAAATAAATTAGTTCCAAAACGACTTTAATTTGTTTTTCTAGGATTCCTATTTTATTAAATTCAAGTATTTTTTACGGATGTTCCTGGGCCCATAAACATGTCATGTTTTCTATTTTTAAACATTCTTCTCGTTTATTTTAATGTGTTCCTTTCACCTTTTAGATCTTTATTTTTCTGATCGTCTTCATTTTTGTGTTTATTGAAAAAAATCTCTGGATTAGAGGACTCGGACCAGGAAATCCAGTTGCAACTTGTATGCCTTGCAACTGGTTGTTTAGACGGTGAAATACATACGACTCTAGTATGTTACACACACACGCGCGCATGTATATGAGATTAATTCCTGTATTCCATTTACACATATCACACATATAACGGCTGTAATGCTATTTTGACAATGTACTCAAACCTAAAATATTAAACTCATAAATATTTAACATGTATATGATTCAATAATAAGGATGAAAAGCAATACATCAAGGGGAGACAGACGACACAAACTTATACAGTGTAACGTGATCTTTTATTCATTAATTTCGTCTTATTTTTTTCCGTCTCGAATTTTCTTTCCTATTCGAGGAAAGATTTAGCGGGAAGAACATAGTTGGGAATATTTACGTTTATGATTATCACCGGGGATTATTTTTAGAGAAGTTTGAGAAGTGTGTTAATTTTTACTTCGGCAGTCACGGAAGTGTGGCAAGTAATAGAAAGCTAATATTTATATAAATAATCTTTTTTGCAAGCTGACTTTCAGCCTCAAGGCAGACATTTAAGTTAATTTTCTTCGATCATTTTATTAAAATAACAGAAAACTGGAAATCTGTGTTATATCTGTGTTTGTATACTTATATATGCGTATATAATTACTTCTCTCTCTCTGTATATATACAGGGTGTCAGATTCCTCGTTGAGAGAACATAAAACTGTCCCAAGCAGCATTCTTGTACGATCCATAGTTTACGCAAAAAATACGAAAAACAAAGTGTGACGTCACTGCCAGTGCAAGAACAGTTTGTTGGACATATCAGCAACAGTATTTGCATATCTTTCCAGACGATAATGTTTAAAACGTTCGTAGCGCCTATCTCGTCATGCATGCTCGCGCTCCATGGATTGATGTTAAGCCTCCGTTGAACTGATATTTAAAAGGCTGCATCTTGCAGCTACCGGTAATCTTCGTATGGTGGTTATGTATTTCGTTCGTGACTACAACGACATGTACCTTATGTACAGCCGATGTAATGGAAATGCCTTAGGAATTCATAGGGAGTATGCCCGTGCTGTTTTACTGCATATACATGTTTTAGGTGTACACAACATTCCTAGATGGCTATAACATCCTAAGATCTGGTTACAATCTTAAGAGAACAATATTACACAAAAGAAAGAAGAATTGAGAGAGATCAATAGCTACAGAAAACGATATGTAAACAACACTAATATTCAATAGATACATACATACAAAAGAACATTGTTCTCCTAAGTCTGTACCCAGGTCTTATGATATTACAGCGCTTCAGAAGAGATGTCTGCACGTAAAATATTTTTAACTGGAGTGAGGGGTCGCAGCACAGTATTAAAAGATTTATGCATCAACAAAACTATACATTATATAAAGACCAAATTCTTAAAGAGAATCGATTATTATAAAAAATCGATAAATACATTTATTACTATTCAAGTTCAATCATTACGAATAGTAACGTAGAGAATTTATAGTTCGGTTAATATATATATATATATATATATATATATATATATATATATATATATATATTGTGTGTGTGTGTATATATATGTAAATATATATATATATAAATATATTATATATATATATATATGTATATATATATGCATATATATACATATATATATATATATATATATATATATATATATATATATATACATATATATATATATACATATATACATATATATACATATATATATATATATATATATATATATATATATATATATATATATATATATATATATATATATATATATATATATATATATATATATATATATATATATATATATATATATATATATATATATATATATATATATATATATATATATATATATATATATATATATATATATATATATATATATATATATATATATATATATATGTATATATATATATATATATATATATATATATATATATATATATATATATATATATATATATATATATATATATATATATATATATATATATATATATATATATATATATATATATATATGCATGTATATATATATATATATATATATATATATATTATTCTATGTCTCTCTTTATATAAAAAAAAGCCTTCCAGTGTTGAACTGTTGACTAGGAAAACACTACCATGTGTTTCTTGCATGTTTTTCTCAAACAATATAATATCAAGTTCCATACCAATTGGTACAAAATATGAAACACTTGTTTATAGTAATCAAACATTTGTTTATAATTTTAATACTGACTCATTTTCAGCGCTACCAGAAATTTACACTATAATGAAAACGATTAGAACACATAGTCACGTATTCAAGTCTTAAAAATTCCCCTCCATTCCTTTTCAAAAAAGAATGTTTTTTATTCAGCATTTAAAATGAATCCCCTGTCTGAGTTCAAATTGCAGAGGAATACATTATTAAGAGATCATATCTGACATGAATTTGTACAATGAAATTCTATATTTTATTCATAATTTTTCCTGCTTCTGCTTTAAAGGTAGGTTCTTCAGTACGAACAGCACGATGATCGCGTGAAAAGTCCTCATTTGCATTCATTTGTACCATCTGTGTCACTATGTGTCAGAATCTTTTCTTTCAGACTGTAAATACAAGGTCTGTTGATTGCCCACTGACAGTACGAAAAACGTTTGTAATGTTTCCTATTTGAGCTTCATTTGCGAGAAAGGTAAAAGTTCCCTAGTAGATGTATTTTTAATTGTACTAAGTTAAATCCCTTCTTTTATGAAATGAAATATAAATTGATATTTCTTAAATGAAGTTCTTTATATTGCCCTATAATAATGGTTTTCTAATGTGTGTTCTAAATTAAAACTCTATGAAATGATGGATATGTCAATTACATGTTTTTTTAAAATGCCTTCAGCATAATAGAATTATATATATAAATAATTTTCTCAAGGGACAAAAATCTTACTCAGCGAATTAACGTGCAGCTATTTACCGGCGACAGATGGAAAACGTGTCGAATACACAGAAAATGGACATCTATAAGACAGAAAGCTTTGGGAAATGGATCGAAAGAATTTTAAGTCGAAGACACTGATTAAGAAGCTGAGAAAAAGATTTTAAGGAATTAGAATGGGAGAAAGGAGGTTTTTAAGCAAATAATAAAGTTAAATACTTTTGATATATTACATGTATATATATATATATATAATATATATATATATATATATATATATATAAATTATATATATATATATATATATGCATATATATATATATATATATATATATATATATGCATATATATATTTATATATATATATATATATGCATATATATATATATATATATATATATATATATATATATATATAGATAGATAGATAGATAGATATAGATATATACATATATATACATATATATATATATATATATATATATATATATATATATATATATATATATAATATTATATATATATATATATATATATATATATATATATATATATATATATATATATATATATATATATA
>CM063509.1:44083435-44088435 GCA_032207245.1 Pardosa pseudoannulata
AAATTAAAACATACTAAAACTCATAATATGTATCTTATGTAGTATCGTAAAACATATGTTGAAAAAATCAAATATCTTTATATTTAATTTTAACTAAAGTTAGTTTAGTTAAAATGTGTCACATATTTACAAGAATCTCTTCAGTCACTGCTTTTGATGATATGCAAAGAGGCATATAATGAACAAATAATTGTCAATAAATTACGGTTTCTTTCAAATTAGTAAAATAGAAAATATTATTCTTCAAATAAACATTTAAATATATATATATATATATATATATATATAATATATATATATATATATATATATATATATATATATATATATATATATATATATATATATATATATATATATATATATATATATATATATATATATATATATATATATATATGTATATGTATACTTATATAAATAAAAAATGTGTTTTGGCTGATAGATTTTATCTTAAAGTATAAAAATATGTATTTAACTATTTCATGTGTTTTTTCATCTGAAGGTTAGTTTTTCTATATCTCCTAACAACAGTCTACATCTTTCTACACGTTAGAAATCGTCACTTGTTCCCTCAAAAACAATTAAAATACTGATTTCGCACAATTAATGCAATTTAAAAACCCTGGAGCAGTATGTGAGGTTTATAGAAAGAACAAACCGCGTGATCTATCTCCAAAATTAAAAATGATCTCGAGAAAAACTTGAAATTGCATATCGGCAAATATTAGCATAGATATGTTAAATAAATTAATTCATAGTAAGGTATATAATGTATATGTGCTTATTACGGGTGAACTTATACTGTTCTGTTCATGTAAATTTATTTTTTAAACAAAGTGAAAGTTCTATTTTTTTTTACATTTAGGAAAATAGATTGAGTGAATTCCTACTAATGAATTATTGCTATTAAAATTGCAAGCATTCGTTACTAAGGAAAAATTCAACATATAATCTATGATTTTTGTTTTCATTTTTCTAATAATTTAAATAAGGTGTATAGATTTCTGCAGTTTGTTGCAATTTTGATAAATAAATCAATATACTCGTACACACAAAATATTATTCAATAATCTAATATTCTGCAAGATGAACTAGGCAACATTTTAATTTGTTACACTTTTAATAAATATATCGATACACCCGTACGCATACAATATTATTCAATAATACTAAACCAATATTCTGCAAGATGAACAAGTTAACATTTTAATTTGTTGTACTTTTGATAAATAAATCGATACACCCGTACGCATACAATATTATTCAATAATACTAAACCAATATTCTGCAAGATGAACAAGTTAACATTATAATTTGTTGTACTTTTCATAAATAAATCGATTCACCCGTACGCATACAATATTATTCAATAATACTAAACCAATATTCTGCAAGATGAACAAGTTAGCATTATAATTTGTTGTACTTTTCATAAATAAATCGATTCACCCGTACGCATACAATATTATTCAATAATACTAAACCAATATTCTGCAAGATGAACAAGTTAACATTTTAATTTGTTGTACATTTGATAAATAAATCCATACACCCGTAAGCATACAATATTATTCAATAATACTAAACCTATATTCTGCAAGATGAACTAGGTAACATTTTAATTTTTTATATAAGCAGTTACTTCATTTTACCTTGCATAATAATTATAGCTTATTTTAATACTGTTCGATTTCGAAACCATTTGGTAGAAGAAATAGTTTTTAGAAAGAATATTCTAATTAAATATAGAAACAGACGCCAAAGCATGTATTAAGTTTTCATACATGACATTTTACAATAATAGTTTATGTTCATATA
Source organism: Pardosa pseudoannulata (assembly GCA_032207245.1). Taxonomy (NCBI): domain Eukaryota; kingdom Metazoa; phylum Arthropoda; class Arachnida; order Araneae; family Lycosidae; genus Pardosa; species Pardosa pseudoannulata. Next base: position 44,085,257 of record CM063509.1, read on the forward strand.
AAACAAAATGTATAACATTTTCAACTGCTTTTCAACCCAGGAAACTCTAAGAAAAACGTGGTGAATAAGAAATTCAGGTTTTATTCATAGTATTTTAACAAGTTTCCTTAAAACAAATATATATATATATATATATATATATACATATTCATACATATATACATATACATACATATATATATATATATATATATATATATATATATATATATGCATATATATATATATATATATATATTATATATATATATGCATATATATATATATATATATATATATATATATATATAATATATATATATATATATATATATATATATATATATATATATATATATATATATATATATATATATATATATTATATATATATATATATATATATATATATATATATATTATATATATATATATATATATATATATATATATGTATATATATATATATATATATATGTATATATAATATATTATATATATATATATATATATGTATGTATGTATGTATGTATGTATATTATACATATGCATACATATATATAATATATACATATATATAATATATATATATATATATATATATATAAATATATATATATATATATATATATATATATATATATATATATATATATATATATATAATATGTATGTATGTATGTATGTATATGTATATACATATGCATACATATATAATATATACATATACTTGCATATATATATATATATGTATATTAAATATATATATATATATATATATATATATATATGTATGTATGTATGTATGTATATGCATATACATATGCATACATATATATATATATATATATATATATATATATATACATATATATATGTATATATGTATGCATGTATGATGTATGTATATGATATACATATGCATACATATATATATATATATAAGGATATATAGGATATTTTCATATATAAAAGCTTTCCTGTGATTTCTTATTAGGGTATTTCTACATTTTCTAATTTACATAAATTGTTGATAAACCGGGATTTAAATACGCAAGAAATCGTTTAGTTTAGTGAATGATTAAGTAAATAAAACGAAAAAAAAAGAAGAAACAGAAGCGACATCTGAATTTTACTCTCTAACAATAATTTTACTTTTTTACCCTTCCTTATCTTCCATTTCTACCCTATTTCTCCATCCTACAGGGTTCAGGAAAAATAACAAAACAAATAAACCCAGTCCCGATTCAAATATATATTTTTTTCTATTCCTGAAAAAAAAAAAAAACTCCCCCAACAAATTGTAAACAAGCGTTAAGTGCCGTAAGAAACCCAGCAGCGTGGCGCTGGTCTCTCCGGTTATAGGGGGGGATCGATGAAGTTGTTCTCTTTGTGAAGAGCTCCAACTCTCAGATTACTTCTTGCCAGAGTTGAGAGCGGTCGAAGTTTGTGCTCGCTGCAAAACGGGGGAAAAACTTTCAGGAAGAGTTTTCTCTCCTGCCGTTTCCGAATTTTTTTTCTTTTTGTTTCTACTACTGCTCTGCGTGCCTCTCCGGTTGAAATACTCTTAAAGTTTCATTCATTCATTCATTTTTTGTTGGTTTGTTTCTTTGTACTGAAACTGGGGTGTTATTATCAATAGGTGTTTCGCCTGTATCGTCGATATTTTGAGATTTGTTCTTCGTGTTTTCTGCCGGGAAAGTTTTATGAATTAATGCTCGACTGTTGGTGAGTTTCTCCTTCTATTTACTTTCTTATTTTTGTTTGATATTTGTTATATATTTCAGAAAAATAGGGATACGGAATTTTGTAAATAATTCTATGTTTTGTGCCAGATATTTTTCCTTCCTTTTTACATTTAACAAATTTGTTGTGTTTCTAAATCTTAACTTGGAGAATGTTTATTTAGAAATATTTTAAAAGAAAAATATTGTAACTCGATTGTTTAAGATAAAATATTAATTTGCATAATTGAAGTATAGTTAATATGCGAAAAATATTGCCCTATTTTTAAAACCGATTTGTTATATGTTTGAGAAAAAGAAAAAATCTGAATTTTGTACATAATTCTCATATTTCATGCCAAATATTTTGCCTTGTTTATTAATGTTAACAAATTGTCGTCTGTATCTACATCTTAACTTGGAACACGTTTATTTAGAATACGAAATACTTTTATATAAAATATTAATGTAAAAATAGTCTTAGTTTTTAAAATTAAAAAATTTGTTTCGTACCTAGATCTTAATTTCGAGAAAGTTTATTTAGAAAACGAAATATTTTGAGAGAAAAATATTCTTCTTAAAATAGTTTTACTTTTCAGAGTTAGAAAATTCATTATATTTCCAGATTTTAACTTGCAGAACGCTTATTTAGAATACGGAATATTTTAATAGAAAAATATTATACAGGAGATGTTTTAAAGATAAAATATGAATGTGGAAGTACAAGTATTAGGGGGGAAATATTGCCCCACTTTTATAACAGTTTTGTTATATGTTACAGAAATACAGGAATCCGGAATTTTGTAAATAATTCTCATATTTTATGGCCAATATTTTGCCTTGCTTTTTAAAGTTAACAAACTTGTTCTGTAACTAGATCTTAACTTGGAAAACGTGTATTTAGAATACAAAACGTTTCAATAGAAAAATATTCTCTTAAAAACAGCCTTGTTATTTTACAGTTATCAAACTTGTTACGTATCTAGATCTTTACTTGGAAAACGTTCATGTAGAATACGAATTATTTTAATAGAAAATATTCTTGTTAAAATAACCTTGTTTTTTTAAAGTTAACAAATTCATCATGTTCCTAGATCTTAACTTGGAGCATGTTTATTTAGTTTATGAAGTATTTTAAATGAAAAATATTCTTGAAAATATAGCACTATTTTTTAAATTTAATAAATTTGTTATGTTTCTAGATCTTAACTTGGAGAATGTTTATTTAGTTACGAAATATTTTAAAAGAAAAATATTATAACTCTAGAATTTTTTAAAGTTAAAATATTAATTCGAATAACTGAAGATATTATGGGAAAAATATTTCCGCATATTTAAAATATATTTGGTATATATTAAAAAAAAACAGGAATCCGGAATTTTGTAAATAATTCTCATATTTCGTTCCAAATATTTTGCCTTGTTTTTTACATTTAACAATTTTTTTACTTATCTAGATTTTAACCTGGAGAAAAC
>CM063509.1:44093435-44098744 GCA_032207245.1 Pardosa pseudoannulata
TGTTTCATCTTTGATTTGAGAAACATTCTTTTCTTGTGACCACGTATATATAATCTTTCTACTTCATCATTTTAATCGAATAACAATGTATGTTTTCGTATAACTCTTCTCCTATCAGAAAAACTAATTAAAATTGCAAAAGTATAGGCGCTGCACTGGTCTTTGGTGCCTGAAGAAATTAAAAGTATCTGTTTCTGAGAAAAATATTCATAAAAAAAATTGTAGAAAGCATGTCATTGGACTATAGTAGACCTATAAGACAGTTACTGAAAATTTTAAATTAATTTTTTACTGTTGGTTTCTGTGGAATATTTTTATAAACTATTGTGTCTCAAAGGTCCGGCACGCGTTTTTTTCATGGTTTAAAATTGAAAATATAAAATTTTAATAAGATTGCAGTACCTTGATATATAAATTGTCTATACTATACCCATAGCTATCAATATATATTTGTAAAAAATAATATATTTGCATATTCAAGGTAACTTTATATTTATAATCAATATATCAATTTTCAGTGCAAAAATATACAATACTTTGACAAGATTTTTCCATTACTTTTTCTACGAAGCAGATAAAAAAAGTTTCGGAATACGATACGTTATTGAAAGATGTTTCTCCATTTTTTAAAATCGTTCACGTTTTTTTTTATTTAATAAACTAGAAATGCTAGTACTTTTCTCCAATTATTCGATTCATCTATTTACTATACCTGTTATACAGAAATCTTACGGCGAGATCTTATTAAATAGGTTAAAATGTTTCATCTTGATTTGACACTTCTACTAATAGTGTATATAATCTTCTATTTCATCATTTTAATCGAAATAACAATGTATGTTTTTGGTATACGTTTAATAAACAAAACAATTAAAATTGCAAAAGTATAGGCGCGTGCACTGGGTCTTTGGTGCCTGAATAATTTAAAAGTATCTGTGTCTGAGAAAAATATTAATAAAAAAATTGTAGAAATGCATGTCATTGGGACTATAGTCAGAATAAGACAGTTTACTGAAAATCTGATAAATTAATGATTTTTCGGACTGTTGGTTTTCTGTGGAATATTTTATAACTATTGTGTCTCAAAGGTCCGGCACGCGTTTTCAATGGTTTAATTGAAAATATAAAATTTTAATAAGAATGCAGTTACCTTGATATATACAATGTCTACTTTACCCATAGCTATCAATATATATTTGTAAAAATAATATATTTGCCATAATAATTAACTTTATATTTATATCAATATATCATTTTCAGTGCAAAAATATACAATACTTTGACAAGATTTTTCCATTACTTTTTTCTACGAAGCAGATAGAATAAAGTTCCGAATTCGATACGTTATTGAAAGAGGTGTTTCATATTTTTTATCGTTCACTTTATAGAAATCTAGTTTTATTTTAAAATCATAGAAATGCTAGTACTTGTTCTCCAAATTATTAGATTCATCTATTTTAATACCTGTTATACAGAAATATTACGGTGGTTACTAAGATAATCTTAATCTGATGTTTCATCTTTGATTTCATATATTGATTCCTCATGAAAATAAACTTCTACTAATAGAGTATATAATCTTTCTACTTCATCATTTTAATCGAATAACAATGTATGTTTTCGTATACCTCTCCTCCTATCAGAAAAACTAGATAAAATTGCAAAAGTATAGGCGCCTGCACTGGGTCTTTTGTGCCTGAATAATTTAAAAGTATCTGTGTCTGAGAAAAATATTCAGAAAAAATTGTAGAAGTGCATGTCATCGGACTATAGTAGACCTATAAGACAGTTACTGAAAATCTGATAAATTAATTTTTTACGGTTGAATTTCTGTGGAATATTTTATAACTCTTGTGTCTCAGAGGTCCGGCACGCGTTTTCATGGTTTAAATTGAAAATATAAAATTTTAATAAGAATGCAGTACTTGATATAAAATTGTTACTATATCCATAGCCATCAATATATTTGTAAAAATAATATATTTGCATAATCAAGATAACTTTATAATTTATATCAATATATCATTTTCAGTGCAAAATATACAATACTTTGACAGATTTTTCCATTACTTTCTACGAAGCAGATAGAAAAAGTTCGGAATACGATACGTTATTGAAAGAGGTGTTTCATATTTTTTATCGTTCACTTTTTAGAAAGTTTTATTTAAAATACTAGAAATGCTAGTACTTGTTCTCCAAATTATTAGATTCATCTATTTACTATACCTGTTATACAGAAATCTTACGGCGGTTATTAAGATATTCTTAATCTAATGTTTCATCCTTGATTTGACACTTCTACTAATAGTGTATATAATCTTTCTATTTCATCATTTTAATCGAATAACAATGTATGTTTTGGTATACCTCTCCTCCTATCAGAAAAAACTAATTAAAATTGCAAAAGTATAGGCGCGTGCACTGGGTCTTTGGTGCCTAAAGAAATTAAAAGTATCTGTGTCTGAGAAAAATATTCATAAAAAATTGTAGAAGTGCATGTCATCGGACTATAGTAGACCTATAAGACAGTTACTGAAAATCTGATAAATTAATTTTTTACTGTTGGTTTTCTGTGGAATATTTTATAACTATTGTGTCTCAAAGGTCCGGCACGCGTTTTCATGGTTTAAATTGAAAATATAAAATTTTAATAAGAATGCAGTACCTTGATATATAAATTGTCTACTATATCCATAGCTATCAATATATATTTGTAAAAATAATATATTTGCATAATCAAGATAACTTTATATTTATATCAATATATCATTTTCAGTGCAAAATATACAATACTTTGACAAGATTTTTCCATTACTTTTTCTACGAAGCAGATAGAATAAAGTGCGGAATACGATACGTTATTGAAAGAGGTGTTTCATATTAGGTATTGTTCACTTTTTAGAAAATTTTATTTAAAATACTGAAAATGTTAGTACTTCAAATTATTCGATTCATCTATTTACTATAACTGTTATACAGAAATCTTACGGTGGTTATTAAGATATTCTTAATCTAATGTTTCATCCTGGATTTGACACTTCTACTAATAGTGTATATAATCTTTCTATTTCATCATTTTAATCGAATAACAATGTATGTTTTCGTATACCTCTCCTCCTATCAGAAAAAACTAATTAAAATTGCAAAAGTATAGGCGCGTGCACTGGGTCTTTGGTGCCTGAATAATTTAAAAGTATCTGTGTCTGAGAAAAATATTCAGAAAAAATTGTAGAAGTGCATGTCATCGGACTATAGTAGACCTATAAGACAGTTACTGAAAATCTGATAAATTAATTTTTTACGGTTGAATTTCTGTGGAATATTTTATAACTCTTGTGTCTCAGAGGTCCGGCACGCGTTTTCATGGTTTAAATTGAAAATATAAAATTTTAATAAGAATGCAGTACCTTGATATATAAATTGTCTACTATATCCATAGCCATCAATATATATTTGTAAAAATAATATATTTGCATAATCAAGGTAACTTTATAATTATATCAATATATCATTTTCAGTGCAAAATATACAATACTTTGACAAGATTTTTCCTTTATTTTTTCTAAGAAGCAGATAGAATAAAGTTCGGAATATGATACGTTATTGAAAGAGGTGTTTCATATTTTTTATCGTTCACTTTTTAGAAAGTTTTATTTAAAATACTAGAAATGCTAGTACTTGTTCTCCAAATTATTCGTTTCATCTATTTACTATACCTGTTATACAGAAATCTACCGGTGGTTACTAAGATATTCCTAAACTAATGTTTCATCTTTGATTTGATACTTCTACTAATAGTGTATATAATCTTTCTATTTCATCATTTTAATCGAATATTAATGTATGTTTTCGTATACCTCTCCTCCTATCAGAAAAACTAGATAAAATTGCAAAAGTATAGGCGCCTGCACTGGGTCTTTTGTGCCTGAATAATTTAAAAGTATCTGTGTCTGAGAAAAATATTCAGAAAAAATTGTAGAAGTGCATGTCATCGGACTATAGTAGACCTATAAGACAGTTACTGAAAATCTGATAAATTAATTTTTTACGGTTGAATTTCTGTGGAATATTTTATAACTCTTGTGTCTCAGAGGTCCGGCACGCGTTTTCATGGTTTAAATTGAAAATATAAAATTTTAATAAGAATGCAGTACCTTGATATATAAATTGTCTACTATATCCATAGCTATCAATATATATTTGTAAAAATAATATATTTGCATAATCAAGGTAACTTTATATTTATATCAATATATCATTTTCAGTGCAAAATATACAATACTTTGACAAGATTTTTCCTTTACTTTTTCTACGAAGCAGATAGAATAAAGTTCGGAATATGATACGTTATTGAAAGAGGTGTTTCATATTTTTTATCGTTCACTTTTTAGAAAGTTTTATTTAAAATACTAGAAATGCTAGTACTTGTTCTCCAAATTATTAGATTCATCTATTTACTATACCTGTTATACAGAAATCTTACGGCGGTTATTAAGATATTCTTAATCTAATGTTTCATCCTTGATTTGACACTTCTACTAATAGTGTATATAATCTTTCTATTTCATCATTTTAATCGAATAACAATGTATTTTTTTTGTATACCTCTCCTCCTATCAGAAAAACTAAATAAAATTGCAAAAGTATAGGCGCGTGCACTTTGTCTTTGGTGCCTGAATAATTTAAAAGTATCTGTGTCTGAGAAAAATATTCAGAAAAAATTGTAGAAGTGCATGTCATCGGACTATAGTAGACCTATAAGACAGTTACTGAAAATCTGATAAATTAATTTTTTACTGTTGATTTTCTGTGGAATATTTTATAACTCTTGTGTCTCAGAGGTCCGACACGCGTGTTCATGGTTTAAATTGAAAATATAAAATTTTAATAAGAATGCAGTACCTTGATATATAAATTGTCTACTATATCCATAGCTATCAATATATATTTGTAAAAATAATATATTTGCATAATCAAGATAACTTTATATTTATATCAATATATCATTTTCAGTGCAAAATATACAATACTTTGACAAGATTTTTCCCTTATTTTTTCTATGAAGCAGAGAGAATAAAGTTCCGAATTCGATACGTTATTGAAAGAGGTGTTTCATATTAGGTATTCTTTACTTTTTAGAAAATGTTATTTAAAATACTGGAAATGCTAGTACTTGTACTCCAAATTATTCGTTTCATCTATTTACTATACCTGTTATACAGAAATCTTACGGTGGTTACTAAGATATTCTTAATCTAATGTTTCATCTTTGATTTTACATTTCTACTAATAGTGTATATAATCTTTCT
>CM063509.1:44098844-44106344 GCA_032207245.1 Pardosa pseudoannulata
GCCATTATGGTCAAACGCATGTTATATATTAACATATATATTATTTAAAAATATTGATATTAAAAATATATAATAAAATATTTAAATCAATTTATCTATGCATTACAAGTATAGTATTATTTCAATTCCCGTCATGAATCACTGTACACATATGTCATTATGGTCGAACGCGGATTATATATTAAGATATAAATAAACTACTAAAATATATTTATATTAAAAATTATATATATACTTATGTACATTAATTTAAATATGCATTACAATTATACTAGTATTTCACCTCATTTTATAAATCACTATACACATTAGCCATTATGGCCAAAAGAATATTATATATTAACATATAAACTATTTAAAAATGTTGATATTAAAAATATGTAATAACTTGTTTATATCAATTTAACTATGCATTCCAAGTATACTATCATTTTACTTCCCGTCATAAATCACAGTACACATTTGTCATTACAGTTAAACGCAGGTAATAAATTAATATATAAATTACTTAAAAGTATTGCTATTAAAATAATAATTAATTATTTATATCAATTTAATTATGAATTACGAGTCTAATAGTATTTCATTTCTCGTTATAAATCTCATCACACATTTGTAATATATGGTTAAACACAGATTATAAGTTAACATATAAATAAACTAGTTGAAATATTGATAATAAAAATTATTGAATTACATATGTATATCAATTTAATTATGTAATAAAACTATACACTTATTTCACTTCCCTTCATAAATCTCTGAAAAAATTTGTCGTTTATATTAAAACGCAGATTATATATTAACACATAAATAAACTACTTAAAAATATTTATATTAAAAGTTATTAATTTACTTCTATATATCAATTACATTATACAAGTATACTACTATTCCATTTATCGTCATAAATCACAGTACACATTTATCGTTATGGTCAAACGCAGATTGTATATTAACATATAAGTAAACGACATAAAATATTGATATTAAAGGCATATAATTACTGATATATATTAACTCAATTACAAGTATAATATTATTTCTCTTCCCGTCATAAATCACTATACATTTTTGTCATTATGGTGAACGCAGACTATATATTAACGTATAAATAAACTACTTAAAAGTATTGATATTAAATTTATATAAATATTAATGTATATCATTTTAATTATGCCTTACAAACATACTAGTATTTCACCTCCCGTCATAAATCACAGCACACATTTGTCATTATAGTTAAACGCAGAATATATATTAATATATAAATTACTTAAAAATATTGATATTAAAATATATAATTAATTATTTATATCAATTTAATTATGAATTACGAGTCTAATAGTATTTTGTTTCTCGTCATAAATCTCATCACACATTTATGATTTATTGTCAAACGCAGATTATATATTAATAAATAAATAAACTACGTAAAATTATTGATATTAAAATTATATAATTATTAATGTATATACATTTAATTATACCTTACAAGTGAATTTGTATTTCATTTCACTTCATAAATCCATGCACAAATTTGACATTTATGGTCAAACGCAGATTATATGTTAACATATAAATAAACTACTTGAAATATTGATAATAATAATTATTGAATTACTTATGTATATCAATTCAATTATGTATTACAACTATACAATTATTTCACTTCCCGTCATAAATCTCTGCAAAAATTTGCCATTTATATTCAAACGCATATTATATATTAACATATAAAAAACTACTTATTATATTAAAAAATTATTAAACTAGTTATGTATACCAATTTCATTATGTATTACAAATATACTAGTATTTCACTTCCCGACATAAATCACTGTACACATTTGTCATTATTTTCAAACGAGATTATATATTAACATAGAAACTAATTAAAAATATTGATATTAAAATATATAATTAATTATTTATATCAATTTAATTATGAATTACGAGTGTAATAGTATTTCAATTCTCGTCATAAATCTCAACACACATTTGTAATTTATGGTCAAACGCAGATTATATATTAACATATAAATAAACTACGTAAAATTATTGATATTAAAATTATAAAATTATTAATGTATATCAATTTAATTATACCTTACAAGTATACTAGTATTTCCTTTCCCGTCTTAATACCTACACAAATTTGCCATTTCTGGTCAAACGCAAATTATATGTTAACATATAAATAAACTACTTGAAATATTGATAATAAAAATTATTAAATTACTTGTGTATATCAAATTAATTATGTAGTACAAATATACAATTATTTCACTTCCCGTCATAAATCTCTGCAAGAATTTGTCATTTATATTTAAATGCAGATTATATATTAAAATATAAATAAACTACTTAAAATATTTATATTAAAAATTATTAATTTATTTCTGTATATCAATTACATTATACATTACAAGTAGACTACTATTTCATTTCTTGTCAAAAATCACAGTACACATTTGTCATTATGGTCAAACGCAGATTGTACATTAACATATAAGTAAACGACTTAAAATATTGATATTAAAGGCTTATAATTACTGATATATATCAACTTAATTACAAGTATAATATTATTTCTTTTCCCGTCATAAATCAGTATACATTTTTGTCATTATGGTGAACGCAGATTATATATTAACGTATAAATAAACTACTTAAAAGTATTAATATTAAATTTATATAAATATTAATGTATATTTTTTAATTATGCCTTAGAAACATACTAGTATTTCACCTCCCGTCATAAATCACAGCACACATTTGTCATTATAGTTAAACGCAGAATATATATTAATATATAATCTACTTAAAAATATTGATATTAAAATATATAATTAATTATTTATATTAATTTAATTATGAATTACGAGTCTAATAGTATTTCATTTCTCGTCATAAATCTCAACACACATTTGTAATTTATGGTCAAACGCAGATTATATTTTAACATATAAATAAACTACTTGAAATATTGATAATAAAAATTATTAAATTACTTGTGTATATCAAATTAATTATGTAGTACAAATATACAATTATTTCACTTCCCGTCATAAATCTCTGCAAGAATTTGTCATTTATATTTAAATGCAGATTATATATTAAAATATAAATAAACTACTTAAAATATTTATATTTAAATTATTAATTTATTTCTGTATATCAATTACATTATACATTACAAGTAGACTACTATTTCTGTTCCCGTCATAAATCACTGTGCACATTTCTCCGTTTGGTCAAACGCAGATTATATAATAACATATAAATAATCTACTTAAAATTTTTCATATTAAAAATTATTAAATTACTTATGTATATCAATTTAATTATGCATCACAAGTATATTACTATATCAATGCCCGTCATAAATCACAGTACACATTTGTCTTGTAGAATCAAACGCAGAAACGAAATAATAAGCAGAAACGATGGATAATTTAATGTTGTCGATATAAATTTTAATAAACAGATCCATTTAATCTCGAGAAATATTTTCCCGACGTCTCTCTCTCGCTCTCTGTCTCTAAATCTCAATTCAATCATTAGTAGTTGGTTGCCTCTGCAATTACCAGACTTGGGCATTTGTGTAAGAGGATGATAAGCTTACCGCGGTACATGAAATGGGCGTTACCACATGAAGAACCGGGAGACGGGGGGAGCTTTCGCTGATTTGATAAGCAATCAGTTTCCACAAAAAAAAAGGACGAAACTTTGTCTCCCAGTACAAGCCACGAGCGGTTTCCATACAGTCATAAATGAGACTTTAATCTGAATATCCCATTAAATATTTGGGAAATTAATTCGAATGGTTATAAGCTTCGGAGGAGTTTGTGGTCGAGAGAAACAGACACATACTGGTAGAATAATAGATATGCACTTTCATAATTAATTATTGAGGGATTATGGTAAAATAAAATTAAGATTTATTTATTACTAAACGTATTTTATATAATCTGAGTGACAGATTTATTTCAAAGAATTGGATTTTATGTTTTAAAATATGTAATACGCTAATAAATATAAGATAAAAATTTTATATTATATGTATAAATATATATATATAATATTAAAAAAATTAAATATTATAAATCTTCATAAGTAGGAAGTAGTGATCTTTGCAGTTGAAAGATATTATATACATATTATATGTATACACACACACACACACACACACACATATATATATATATATATATATATATATATATATATATATATATATATATATATATATATATATATATATATATATATATATATATATATTATATATATATATATATATATATATATATATATATATATATATGTGTGTGTGTGTGTGTGTGTATGTATGTATATATAAGTGTGTATGCATACATGCAGTATGAAGTTATACGTAAAACACCATTAACACGTGAGTCAACAAGTGAGTCAAATTTGTGGTAAAATCTCTTCGAAAATCTGCCTCGGATAGCGTGCATCTCCTTTTAGATTTTGAATTTCCTAAATTGGCCGAAAGGGCAATAGAGTTTTAATTGGTTACACCCCTTATCTGAGATCCTGAACTGTAGTCCCAGAGGCCGACTTCGATTAAGTGTTATAAAAGGGGAAATCAAAGGGACCCGGGGGTTTTGCCCTTGACTTACGATTAGAAAATCCGAGAATTTTTCCTGGAAGACTTTGGGCGTTAAACAACATGCCTGCATTAGTTTCTCGACCTAGTTTACTTAATTACACATACACACACATACATACACACACACACACACACACACATATATATATATATATATATATATATGTGTGTGTGTGTGTGTGTTACATATATAAGTGTATATATGTAAATATAAACACAACACATTTATATATATATATATATATATATATATATATATATATATATATATTATATATATATATATATATATATATATATATATATATTAATATACATTATATATATATTATATTATTATATATATATATATATATATATATATATATATAATATATATATATAATATTATATATACATATATATATATACTATATATATATATATATATATATATATATATATATATATATATATATATATATACATAATGTGTAGTAGTCTAAATTATTTTGAATTATTATAAATATTTACTATTCAGTATTTTTGTAATAATAAGTTTATTAACATATAAAGTGCTAATAATATAAAAATTATTTACTTTGTTATATTTATTGTAGTTAGAGTATATACTTTTCAGTAATTTATTCTTAAAAAATATTAAAAATATTAATTATTTTATGTTGTCAGTATTAAATTTGAAAATATTAACATATGTCAAATTTCTAAAATCAATCAGAAAAAAATATTTAGTATATTTTAACAATTAAGCCTACTTTTATAGATTATCGCATTTAAGAGAATTTAAAAATACTTTAAACATAAAATTAAGTAATGAAATATGAGAAGAAAAATTCAAGTTTTATTGATAAAACAGACATCTGTAGAATTATTAAAATAAATGTAAAATATTTATTTATCATTTAGGATATGTAAGTTAAGAAATACTCTCCAAAAAATCCCGTAATCTCAAAATGCAAATACCACTTGAAGAGTTAAAATAAAGATGTTTAAACAGAACCTAAAGGTAGTATACAAGCTCAATTTTCTAAAAAAGTAGAAAACTAAGTTAAATTAAAAAATTAAAGTGAATGAAGCCATTAAAAACAATGAGGAAAATCAAGACATTATCATCTACATAAAACATACATCTGTAGAATTATTAAAATAAATGTAAAATATTTATTTATCATTTAGGATATGTAAGTTAAGAAATACTCTCCAAAAAATCCCGTAATCTCAAAATGCAAATACCACTTGAAGAGTTAAAATAAAGATGTTTAAACAGAACCTAAAGCGTAAGTATAACAATGCTCAATTTTCTAAACAAGTAGCAACCAAACTAAAGTTAAATAGTAAAAAAAAATTGCAAAGTGAACTGAAGCCATTAAAAAAACTAATGAGGAACAGACATCTTAAGACATCTGAACATCATCTACATCAAAGCAGACATCTAAAAAATCCTTAAAGTAAAAGTAAAATATATTTCTTTATCATTTAGGATATGTAGGTTAAGAAATACTCTCCAAAAAGCCACTAATCTCAAAATGCAAATACTACTTGAAGAGTTAATATAAGTATGTTCAAACAGAACCTAAAGCGAAAATATAACACAGCTTAATTTTCTAAAAAATCAGCAAACAAACTTGAGTTAAATACTATAAAAATTGCAAAGTGAATTGAAGCCATTACAAACAACTGGTCAGGAACATACATCTAAAGACATCTAAACATCATCTTCATCAAAACAGACATCTAAAGAATCCTTAAAGTTAAAATAAAATATATTTCTTTAACCTCTAGGATATTCAGGTTAAGAAATACTCTCCAGAAAATCCACTAATCTCAAAATACAAATATTGTTTGAAGAGTTAAAATAAATATGTTCAAACAGAACCTAAAGCGAAAATATAACAATGCTCAATTTTCTAAACAAGCAGCAAACAAACTGAAGTTAAATACTAAAAAAAAATTGCAAAGTGAATTGAAGCCATTAAAAACAACTGGTCAAGAAAATTGAGATATTCTTTTTCATTTCTTCTGTGTTTTTGTCACTGATGAGACTATTCATGTGGATATTCTTTTTCGAAAATTCTGTAACTGAGGATCAATGATTTTTACTTTTGTCTGGTATGTTTTAGAGGAGTAATCGCTTTACTTTATGATTCTTACCAATGTTTCCTTAACTTTTTAAGAATTAATAATACATTATGCAATATATAAGGTAAATAAAGAAGTAGAATTTAAATTTAAAGAACTGAATCTCTTTATTTAAAAGCAGAAAATATACATTTTAACATGCATTGTTTTGCTCAAAAAAGTAAAATTTATTTCATAAGTTATTATGAATTTTAAACTATATAAATTGCTCTTTATAATTAGAAATATTTTTAACTATAAATAAACTGAGGATGAAATGATGCTCATTTTACATTTTTAAGTAAAGATATGTTATTAAAATTAACATTCCTAATATTTTTAAGCATTTATTACAACTTTTTTTCTTTCAATGAAAGCATCATATAGAAGTGAAGTTTACCTTTAGTCTCATCGATATCCAAGTTAATTTTTGGAATTCTAGGGAACGCAAATCTAGGAGGCGGATCCGAAGGATTATCACAATTAATTTTTAAAAAATTTCTTGCTTGACTGATTCCATCTGTACTACTATCAGAGTCACTACTATCCAGGCAATCTAGTCAACTTTCGCTTTTATCATTTACAGATAATTCAGTTTCTGATTCCAAGTCACAGTTCGAATCACAATAAATTAGCTCCATACGCTCTGAATTATCCATTATTTAAAAGTAAAAATATATTATCAATTCTTACATCAATAAAATTATCAGGTCGTTAGTAAAATATAACCAGAAAGTTATACA
>CM063509.1:44108844-44121344 GCA_032207245.1 Pardosa pseudoannulata
ATTATTATCTTAAATAATGCTATTTTCAGCAATTTTAACTTTATGTATATTTCAGTACTTACGAGTGTTTTTTTTTTGTTTCTGAAAAAGAAAATCTGCTTTCATAAAGTGAAGTGCAATTGCTTTTTTCAGAAATTTAAATATTTTTGACATAATCTGTGGGGATTTACAACATAAAAGGAGTGTCATTAAAAATTTTTGCTTTTTTGTAAATAAAAATTACTAGGTATAATTCTACATCAATTTAAATTTTAAAAAAGCATGCCAGAAATATTGCACTAGAGGATTAAATTTTCAGCAGAGTTAAAATAATATTTAAAAATGCCATTTTAAATACTATGAATTCTAAATGAAAAAACAACAACAAAAATAATGTAGATTTTTATTGTTTGTCTGTAATGTAATTACTGTGAAAGTATTAATTCAATATATAGAACAGATTTTTATTTGTAGTACTTGTAAGTTAAAAAACTACGTTTTCAGTAAAATTTATTTTGTTTATACAGTAATATAGTTTATATAGTTTTCTTAAAAAATGTAGTATGAAATGCAAAGTTTGTGTAGTTTTGCACATTTTAATTTGAATATGTTAAAGTGATTTCTTTGAAAGTTTTTAGAAATGACTACAGATTCTAAATATGTAAGAAATAAAAAAGTCGAATTTTTAAGGTGATACGACCTTTAAACTATTGGGAATTTTCAGAGATTTTGGCTCAGTTTAGAACCTTAAGGTGTATTTTTTGAAATTCGAGGGATAATGAGACTGCTTAACACCTTAATACACAGTTTTTTTTAAGACTGGAGAAAAAAAATTAATTTTTTAAATGTAAAAAACACAATTTAGAGCGTTTTCTTCCCAAGTAAGTTACAAAAATTTAAAATAATCAAAAATTTTATTGCAATGTTGGATTTTGATAACATTGCAAAAAATAGTCGAATATTATAATATTACAAGCACATTGAATTTTGTTATCTTTTTATCGAATTCCCATGTCAGAATAAACATTATTATCAGTAAAAATACTTATTTATACTTTTAAAACATAAATAATAACAATATTAGTATTTATAAAATTAATCAAAATTTTCTTTTGTGGGATATATTTCGAAACATGGTGCAGCACATAGTCCAAAATGGCAATTATTACACATGTAACGACTCTCTTTTATTTCATTTTTTTTTCTATTTTTTTAGCACAACACACAGCAAGTGATAAGTAGAAAAAAATATATATTTTATATTTGAATAATTAAGTGTTATAGGTTATAAACCCATGTAAATGATAAATAATTTAAAACGATTTTTTTTTTATTTCACATTGGTATTTTCAATTCTCGATTGCATTCGAGGGTGAAATATTATAGCAACATAGATTACAACGTCACTCGAGTTAACTCGAGCGTGCAAGTTTAGGGGTTAAAGCCGATTCCGAACAGCCACGAACATCCATGACACAATGGGACTTCATTCATGAACTCCGGTACTGAGGTTCAGAACCCTAACCATTCTTAGATCTTTCTACTCAGAGCTTTTGAAAGAAGAGAAACCAAAAATACGAACGTTGTGTCTCTTAATAGTGGTTGCCATCCCTGTCTATACTAATTTCGAATGGTTGTATTACTAAAAAATGCAAATTTGTGCAAATGAAAGATTTATATTATCTGTGGAGGCATTTAGTACATATGTATCCACATAGAGGAAAATCATGATCTTAGCATGAAAAAAAATCGAAAAAGTTAAAGGAATAATGCGTACCACATTACCATGTGTAGTATATTTAGAATGGGATAAAAGTGGAGTGATCTTGCAATCACTGGCAGTGTTGCATGTTTAGGAGAGAGCTGCAAAGAAATAATCTTTTTAAAAAATAATTATATATCAACTTTATACAACCAGACATGTACCAATCCCGGAAGGATGCACTAGAAGAAGTAATTAAGGAGGTTTCCTCCTTTTGTATTCTCACCACTTAGATAGAACAATGGAAATCTTACAAATATTCAAAAAATTCCGCAATTCGCAAAATTCCCGATAAATTTGGCAATTTTTGGCAAAAGATTTTTGGCTCTTGCTGTTGAGGACCTATTGAAAAATGAAGATATCACTAGAATGGATCTTCCAGCATACTCCCCTGATTTAAATCCTATCGAACATGTGTCGGGTGCTTTAGGGAGACGCATTGCAGCTCGCTTACATCCTCCGGAGAACACCCAACAACTTAAACAGAGAATGGGTGGAATGGGCACTCCTGCCGCAAGAAATGTTGGAACAGCTGGTTCTGAGTATGCGGAGACGGTGCAAAGCAACCATTGCAGTTAGGGAAGGGCATATCCCATACTAAGGAAAATATGCTTGCTGTTTTTCCTTTTGGATAGATAATCATGGGTCACGATACTATACGTTCAATAAAGTTTGTTTTTGTTTGATTTCATACCGTATGCATTGCATTTCTTTTTCAGCTCCAATGCCTTCGTCATCCTTTACATACATAATACTCTCCCTTACTTCTGAATTTCTTGTTTCTCAGATGATTTCTCATGGAGTTATGGAAAAAACCCACCTGTTGCTGAAATTTAGCACACCAGTATAAATACTTATTAACTGAATTATAAACTCCTTGCTAAAACTTTGATAAGTGTTACCAGGGATTTCAAAAAAAATATATCTAATTTAGACTACTTAGATTTTCGTCGATGCAAAATTAGAAGTTATGTAATTGAATACCTCATATCTCTCGGAGTGTTTTATGGATTATTTTCACTTATTACTATAATATTTCTAATTGACCTAAACTCTTGATGTAGCTAATTATAACAAGATAAATATGTTTTATTGAAACGTCTACTAAAAGGCAAATTCCTATTGGTCTGCAGGGTGTACGTACTGGCAATGTCGCACAAATATAAATTAACTGGTAAAATTTTGAAGTTCAGTTTATATAATATACTTGTATTTTAAAGCATTTACATTTGAAATTCATATAAAAAATAAAAAGCAATATTAGTAATATTGCATATTTATATTGAGTACGATAGTTTATGGGTTAATATTCTTACAAGATACAAACACGTATTCTGCATGCTGAAAACTAATGGTTATATATTCATTCGCGGATATTTTGAAAGGGAGGTTAGTGCCCAAATTGATGTCCTTCTAAGGCAAGTTTAATTACACGGAAACTTATATGTGTTCCTCATTTCATTATATAGCATTATGTTATACCCCAGTTAGAAACTAGAGAGTTGGCGTATGACTTGAAGTTTCAAGACTCGTTCACGCTTTAAATGAACTTACTGGACTTGACTTGCCAATTACGTTCCGATCTCATAGCGGAAAAGTAAAGAGTTTATGTAATGTTTACATATACATGGTAAAAAGTTAAACACCTTATCACATGTGAACATGCTCGTGTTCGAAAAGCAAAATATTCAGTTTAGAGTTCTATTTATCGTAGAAAATCGTGAATTTCTCGTTTAAGATCGAAATGCTTGCGATATGAAATTAATTGTAAAAATAATGCTTGTCAGAAATAAAAAAAAATAGAATTATTTTTTATAACAAATGTTTTTACATGTTAAAAAACCTTCTTAGATCCAAGTTTATTTTTAGAACATCAAAATTCCTGCTATACGAAGCATTCATCAAAACAGTTTTTATTTATGGCTCTGAAGTAGATACAATGATAAAATCAGATGCAATCCATTTGGGTATTTTTGAAAGAAAAGTTTTAAGATCAATTCTTGGTGCCAGTAAAGTAAAGGAAGTTTGAAGAAGACTGTACAACTTTGATATTAACAGATTTTATAAAAACCCGGACGTGATTAAGTATTTAAAATCAATAGACTTCAGTGAGCTGATCATGTTTGTCAAATCAAAGAATCAAAACCCCTAAAAAGGGCGTTTTGAGCTAAACCACATAGAAAAATTAATAGAATTTTTCTTGTTGGTGTTGTTTCGGATGCCAATTGGTCAAACAATGAACGATTGAGCTATACAATACTCATATTAAGCTTTTACAGGCCGAATTCAAATCCAGATATATATTTTTACATATCTTGATTTCTAATGATTCAGTTAAGGTATGTTAATAATTTAATTGTGGAAAAAATTTTCTTTTACGATTTTCATGATGTTCCCAATTGGGAACATTGTCCACATCTGGCTATACACTGGATACACTAATTGAGTAGAATGATGTATATATTGAATATTAAATAATAAGAAAAATTAATAGAATGAATTTAAAATTTATTTTTAAATTTCAGCACAGATATCAATAAAGAATAAACTTATAAATTTAAATGAAAGCAACATTTTCTTAAACAAATATAAAAAACATGATGGAACAGATGTGATATCTACGCTCTTCCGGCCGCCATGTTTTTTTCTTGGCGATCTTGGCAAAAAAACCCATTTTTGAAAGTCGCCAAACAAAAATGGCGGCAGAAAATGACGCTTTCTGAAAGATCACCAAGAAAAAAAACATGGACGCCACCACATAGCTTTTAAGAAACCCTGTATAAAAATGGCGTCAGAAATGGCATTTTCTGAAACATTAAAATATTAAATTTTTTTATTTATGAGAGGGGGAAACACCCCCTCAACCCCCATATTATTAGAACAAATATAAAAGACATACACTCATTTTGAGAAACATTAAAAAAAGAAATTATGAAACACTAAAAAATTATTTAAAAAACATAATTTTTTAAATGTTTTTTAATGTTTAAAAAATTAATTACCAAATGTATTAATTTTTTTTATTTTTGAGGGGGGTAACCCCCCCATAATGTTACAACAATTATAAACAAATCATACACACATTTTGAAACACACAGGAAATTATGAAACAATGAAAATTTATGATTTCTGACCCATAATGCACAAAATACCCAAAGAAATTTAAAAAAAAAATGGTAGAACCTGACCACGCGGGCACTCCAACCAGACCAGCAAGAGTAACGCGAAATAACGCTCTAGAGGCCAAATAGTTCCAAAAAGACGTCAGTTGGTCACGCGCCATTTTAAGAACATTTAAAAAATAGACATTAATTAAAAGAAAATATGAGAAAAAATTAAAAGAAATTAATTAATTCGCGTTACTGACCAGCACGTACAGTACCGCGAAATACTTCTATAGAGGAGAAATAATTCTAAAAAGGCGCCAGTTGGTCACGTGCACCAATGGGGATTAAAGAACGAACCAGGTTGCCACTACAAAAGTCCAATGTCAGGGAAGTAAAAGATAAACAGTTATCATCCACCAAAACGCCCGAAAAAGTCGCCAAATTTGGCTGCAAAAGCCGGAGCGTAGATATCGAATCTGTAGCATGAGTTTATACCTTTATGCCATGATATATTAGAAAGCAATGGAGATGCAATTTTTTCTTGCGCTCATTGCAAGCTAATCTTGCATTTAATGTGAACTGTGCACATCAAATCATAAGCAGTAACCGTAGAGGTAATTATTTCTTCGCAGCAACAGTCCATTGTTCCCAATTGGGAACATCAATAATTAATAAATTATTCCAGGTACGTTTCTGATTATTAATGCCGAATTTCATATTTAAAAGAATAAATATTTTTTAAATATACTAATCGGATTTTAGAAGCATTAGATGTTTTTTATATACATTTATGTAAATTTTTAATTTGTGCTCTATAAAAAATAATGAAAAGGGTACTTTTTATGATTTTTTATACATTTTTCTATTAATCATAGAAATATAGATTCCATTTTAAAAACTCGAGTAGACTTTTTACTACATTTGATACATTTTTGTATCAATATTAATGAAATTTAATTTCAAATAATTTTATTAATATTTTGTTCCCTATTGGGAACAATGGACTATAAAAGTTTAAGGCAAAGGAGTGCGCATGTTGTTTCAACGAGCACGACAAGGGAGAATGTACAATTTTTGCTCAAGTGGGTCCTCCTAATTTTGAAGCAAGGGCCAAGCATATGACCCATAGGTTTGGCCTGTGACCCCCAGAGGTATTGATTAAGAACTTGGAGGACATTGTGTCGACGAACATATTTTACGTGCCCCAGTCAACTTTAACGAACACGGCAGATCTTAGGCCGGCTCGGGCTCCGAACTCTCAACCCTCCAGTACGAGAGCACTGCCTTTGCCTACTGAACTACTGCTGCTCAAGGAATAAAGTGGAGACCAAGGAGAAGATGGTAGAATACGGTGAAGATGGACTTCAGGATGTTGAAGGTCCGTAACTGGAAAACGAGTATCACCCACCTGATTGGTTGGATATTTAAAGGAAACCTCGGTGCATTCTGGCCTGTGACTAGTTACTACCACTTGAAGTTGAAATTTTTATCTATCTATCTACAGTTCTTAATTTTTGGAAACAAAGTAAATCTAACGAAGACATTTAAATAAAAATAGAAAAAATGCTAAAAATCCCATATATTGAAGTTAATAATTTAGATATGTGAGATAAGGTCGTCAATATGGTAATATCAGGTAAGGTAAAGTAACAGATAAGGTTTTAGAAAAAAATCTTCTAATTAAAGTCTCTCTTAAAAGTAATGCATCTCCTTAATACAAATCAAATTAAAAATAAATGAAGAAAATCCGATGAAACTAATACCTTACTGTAAAAAACGATACATATAGAAAATAGATTTTTTTTTTTTATTTATTATTATTTATAATTTATATTTATTATTCATTATTATATTATTCATTATTTTTTATTCATTAGTCATTATTTATTATTATTATTTAACATTCATTACTTTTATTCATTATTCATTACTTATATTTTATTATTTATTATTTACTAGCATATAGCCCGTCATATGGGATCAGTAAAATTTTTAATTTTCCAAAATTATTAAGTACTTATGAGGCAGGTAAAAATGTTTGCTTTATGGCTGAAAATTATCTGGTACACACTGAATATTGTTTATTTTTATTGACCGCATAATAGTTTTATTAACTTGTAATATTACTTGATAGGATGGACAGTATAGGTTTAATATTGACAGCGATTATTTGGCGGTATATATGAATGATGGCCAAATTGAGCGAATGGATCGAAATGTGGTTATGTATAAAAAACACAAAACGAGCACTTCTTAATTTAATATATAAATTAAACGCAAGATATATATTAGTCCATGATAGACTCTAGTCTTTGTTGTTAATACCGGTGATAAAATTTTCATGCAACAAAATAATATGATTAAATTTAAATTATAACGTATGAAATCTATTATTTAAGAAATAAAAAGAAATTAATTTTAGTATATCTAATTAAAAGATAAAACGTATAAAATAAGGCATAATTTAAATAATTTAAATAAGAAATGATTAATGAGAGGAATGACGTCACAATGCTAGAAAATGTTATTTTACCTATTATATGTATATGATAAATTTAATCGCTGCTCTTAAAAATATGAGTTAAATAATGGCATTAAAAGCTCGAAATACATTATTTAACTTTTTAAAGAATAGAGTATTTTTTTAATGAAGCTATTTATACCAATTTATTAGATGTTCTATAATTTAGGAGAAGATAAACATTATCTCTTTAATTTTTATATTATTATTTATTATTAAATTATAAAATCTAGGACATATACAGATAATTAGGCTATTATTATTCATTTTATTATTTATTCATTATTATAATTTATTATTTATTATTTATTATTTATTATTTATTATTTATTATTTATTATTTATTATTTTCTTGTGTGTTTTTTAGAACAAAGGTCTAAAAAACACACAGGAAATCTCAACTCAGAACTTTTTAAAGGGTCTCTATATGTTTTGAAACCAAATAAATCCATATCTCAGATACTTTTTATAGCTTCGAAATGCCCAACATATATCATTCTGTGTATAGAATTGTACATAACTCACCAGTGAAAAAGGTAAAAAAAAAGTTATTTTTGTGGGTTTTATGCATATGCTTTTTGTAATATTTAGAATGTCAGACCACATATATTTACATTTAGAATATTTATTGGCAGAAAAGTATCTTACCACCTCTAACAGGTAATAGCATGGATGGATATATAATGTATGCCCGGCATCCACTCAAAAAGAAATTCAGTTTTAGTTGTAAATTGTATATTACTAACAGTTGAACTGCGGTTTTTTCTCTAACTACTTCCAAAACTTTTCAAATTTTTGTTTGTGGTGTGTGTGATAAAGAATCGTATTTCACAGTTTGAATTTCCGATTATGATTTTGATGGTCTAGACGCCGACTCAGTGGTATAGTCTAGACACTAAATCAGGATGCTGGCTTTTAAGTATATATAAAAATACTTCGAGAGTCGGTCAGATTAGTGATATTTCAGACCATTAAATATAGAACTAGTAGACCGTAGGAAATACATGACATTCTTTAGAATAAATGCTGCCAGTAAAATATAGGTACTAAAGTGTATGGATTTACTGGTGATTTTTTTTTTCTCACATATAAAGGAGCATATTTTTTACAAGTAGTAAAACAGTTGGAGAATTTACAGAATGAAATGTTGTTTGTACTGAAACTTATTAACCCCTTCCGGTAAAATGACGAGTCTAGCTCGTCATTAGTTTTTCATTCCATACCGCACAATGACGAGCTACATTCGTCATGCGATTAAAGTTACTGTTAAATATGATAATTAATTTAGTTTAAAATTTCTAGTGTACTGAATTTGGCAACACTTTTATCACTTGTGAAAATCACAAGTCACTATTGCATATTGTTTACTTAGAATTTCTTGGTACAAGTCATTGCCAAATTAATGAGTCAGAATAAAAGAAAACCTACTAAGAAATGCCGTGTGTGTTACAAGAATCAAATTAAAAGTGAGACTACTTGGCGGTGTAAACAATTAAGAATTCCTTTGCACTTTGTTTTGAAAAGTACCACTAGCTTGAAGACTATTATCTGTATACCTTATTAATGTTTTGCTTTGATATTTTCTTAATTTTACTGTTTCTGATATTATTTAACACTATGTAAAAAGTGGATTTTAATTAAGTATATGTAAGAATTGTAAAATGAAACAAATTTTTTAAATAAAAGTTAAATGGTTATTTCATGCACAGTTTTTCATTATTAAATCATACCGGAAGGGGTTAATACTGTGTGGCCAAAATTAAACTCACAGTGCTCACAGTGTTCTGTAGCGCGATCTATTTGCGAGAATGACGTCTTATTTTGTAGGAAGATTAAACAAGACGGAGGACGAAAGATTCCGCGAAAAAAATAGTTCCAAAATTCAACTCTAGTGGAATATTTGGCTCTGTGTTATAGAAAATAGAGTGTTAACCAATGCAAAATGATACGGAATAAAATTACTTTTTATTTTGCACATTTTCTGATTTAGCTCAAGTGCAATATGGCAACACTTTTAAAAAAGCGTAAAATCTACATAAACACCGATAAAGTGTCGTGATATGAAATATCACGTACGCTGAGCAGAAGAAGAAGTTCTTTATTCAAATTTCGCGTTACATCCATTGGCACAATTAAGCAATTAATTTCCGTATTGATTTGCAATTGTTAACACTCTATTTTTCTATACACAGCTCCAAATATTCTCCTAGTGGTGACTTTTAGAACTAATTTATTTTTTCGCGGAATCTTTCTTCCCCTGTCTTGTTTAATCTTCCTAGAAAATGTGGCGTCATTCTCGCAAATAGATCGCGCTACAGAACACTGTGAGCACTGTCAGTTTAATTATAGCCAAGAGGTACATTTATTAAAAGAACTAAAAATTAACAACTAGTAAAACTATACTTCCTAAAGTTAATACATATACAGATGGAAAGGTTGTTCTTATATTAATTTTAAACTTTACTAATACATTTGAAGATAATTAAAATTATCAAAAAGTAAAACCGTAGTTTATGCAATGTGTAGATTTACTGGTAGAAATTCTGTTTTTATATCGTATGTTAAATATTATTAATCAAATTAAAGGAATTTATTATTATCATCCTGTATAACCTCAATTTTTTAAACGTGGAGATTTCCTAGTGGGAAAATTTTCCTTAATATGCCAATATATCACTCTATGTATTTATGCCAATACAAACCTGATAAGCTGTTACTCATTTAGCACCAGTGGTGCACTTGTAGTTTAGCCGTATGAGTGCGGCGAAGCGCGATAGTGCTTCACTTATTATGTGCCAAAAATGCGGAGAAGAGAGATGGCGCTTCTCTTGTTTTGTACCTTAAATGCGGAGATGCTTCTGTTGGTTAGTATAATTTTTTCATCTATTAAGAGAAGTTGAACTGATTTCAATCGCAGTTTGTATCCATTTTACTCAATTGGGATTTTTAATAATATAAGAATTAAAATAAAATACAGTGGTAAGTAGTAATGCTGTAGTTCCGTGAATTGTGGTACGGTAGATAAAACGAGCGTGTTTTATTTATTTATTTATTTGTAGTAAAATAAACAACTTTTTGTTGTTGTATAGAAATTAGAAACTGTTTTCAGTATCTCAACAAATATTATACTGATCATTATTGGGTCTATAGAGAAGGAATGGTTAGAACCAATAATGCCACAGGAAGACTACCAATAAGTTTTCTTCAGAAAAATTGCCTAGGCGAAACTTTCGACAATGTGATGTATGCAGTAAAAAATGGTAATGGAATTAGACGATCCAACTTAATTTGCGCTGTATGTAAAAAAAGAATTCATGGAATTTGTGCAGCAAAACATTCTTGTAATAAGTGAGAATACAGAATATTTTTGTTAGTAAAAATTACTTGTTACATAATAATTAGTGTTAATTATAACCATTTCTACTGTTCTCCAAAATTTACTACGCATTTCATTTCTCACTATTAGCATATAAGAAAACTCTTCAACACTCAAACGGTTAAGGTATGGTACGGAAGTTAGCAACATTATCCTGATGAATCATCATAATTTAAAAGCAGGGACCATGTAGAAGACACCCAGACATAGCCTGCCATCACAAGAGGTACCGAATGAGAACTTGAAGCAAATTTTACATTCGAATTTACTTTGGATTTGGTACTTTGATGAAAACTCTTCGGTACTCAAATGGTTAAGGTATGGTACGGACGCGAGCAACATTACACTGATGGGTCATCTTAATTTAAAGTCAGGGACTATGTAGAAGACACCCAGGCATAGCCTGCCATGACAAGAGGTACCGCTTGAGAACTTGAAGCAAATTTTGCATTCGAATTTACTTTGGATTTGGTACTTTGATGACAAATCTTCAGTACTCAAATGGTTAAGGTATGGTACTGACGCGAGCAATATTACCCTGATGAATCATCGTCATTTAAAACCAGGGACTATGCAGAAGACCCCAGACTTAACGTGTCACCATAAGAGGTACCGTTTAAGAACTTGCAGCACATTTTGCATTCGAATTTACTTTGGATTTGGTACTTTGATGAAAAAGAATCTTATTTGCTACCCCAGTTTTAGGTTTTATATGTGCACATTTAAAAAAAATATATTCAATTTAGCTTATGTAAATTTTTAAGTAAGTAAAAATGAAATCATTAGAAAACTGTTACCTAGTCTATAAAAATAGATAAAATATATTTGAAGTATAATACTTAAAAAATAAATTATTATGTTTTATGTATATAAATGAATATATAACATGAATATGAGAAATGTATATTATGATTAAGGAAATATATTACGATCTAGAAAGCTGGTACCTGAAATACTGAAAGGATATAATCGTGCGCAGTGAATCTCTATAACTACAGAGAGAATTTATTACGCTTCCCCGCTATATAACTACGGTAAAGGCGTATATACAACTCATGATAGGGGAATTTATCGACCTTTAGGCTGCAATGTGAAGGAGAAATAGGTGGTAATCAATAACGTAGATCCAAATAAGTTGATCTTTAAGAGAAGCAACAATTGCTACAAAGAGAGATATTTTTAATATTTTAGTATTTATCAAAAAGTATAAGAATTGAAATTTGTTGAACAAATTTGCTGCATAAAGAAATAAAATTGTAAAACGTTTGATGGCAAATTATATTGTTTAAAATCAAATTTAGGCAATTGTGTTAAAAACCTTTATAAATTGTTTTCTGAATTTCTTTAAAAATTAGTCATAAACTATAGAAATACATAAATATTAAAATCTACAAGCATTTTTGTTAAAATTTACCTAAAAAAATAATTTTGTATTTAATGGATATATTTTTAACTAAAATGAATTCTTAAAAAATTATCTTAAATTTCAAAATTTAGATATACATATGTTTTCTATATAAATAAGTAGTATTTTAAAGGTGTTTTATGATAATATTTTAACACATATCTGACTAATTCGAAATTTATGCTGGCCACTTTGTAAGTGAACACTAAACCAACAGGCATCAATTTATTGGTGCATGTGTGTATATGTATATTGCAGGTAAAATTTAAATAAAAGTATTTTTCCTATATTATCATTATATCTATTATTATTCATAGATTTGCTTACAATATTTAAATTTTTTAAAAATG
>CM063509.1:44136344-44141344 GCA_032207245.1 Pardosa pseudoannulata
CACGAATGGTTTATGACTAAGGGTAATATGCTTATGAAATTTTTAGAAGTTTATTCTTACCGGGTAGTTTTGTGTAGAATGTTTTTATAATGCGCCGTTCTCACAGACTAGTCTCTCATCCTCGCGGTTTGAATATTATTGCTTCTTCGGCAACGACTCACGGTTCAATGACTAGCAAAAAACAATATTTCATCAACTCTGTTGTTGTTACTCCTTCCACTGCTGTGGAACATTTTACACGATGTCTGATAATGCCACAATATGCAAGGTAGATTATGTTTCAATGCACAAATGGTGTATGGCTAAGGGTAATATGGTTATGAAATTCTGGAACAGCTTATGACATTCTGGGAAGTTTATTCTTATTGGGTAGTTTTTGTGTGGAATGTTTTATAAAGCTTGGGCTTCAAACGCCTAGCGCAATTCATCTCTGGTGAAATATCATTGCTTGTTTGGCAAAAGATTCATTTTTCAATGACGAGCAAAGAACAATATTCCAACCACTCTGTTGTTGTTACTCATTCCATTGCTGTAGGAAATTCTACACGAGGTCTAGTCATGACACAATATACAAGATAGACTATGTTGCAATGCATGAATGGATCATGGCTAAGGATAATATGCAGCTCCACTTGAGCAAAGAACCAAGACGGCTGAAGGTGTATGAAACCTCAAGAAGGGGTGTGTATATCGTTGGATGATCATTGCTAAGGAGAAAGGATGATTTTAATGGGTATTCGGGAATTTGAAGTAGGGACCTTGCAGAAACTCCCCCCACTTTTATCTTGCAGCCTTTAAAGTTATTGTTTGGGAACTAGGAGGGAATGTATCGAAAGTATTTCAAGTGCATCAACCACAGCTGAGAAACACAATGCATTTTTGCCGACTTGAGTACCGATCCCTGAACTCTCCGGTTACTAGAATATTGCAATTTTGAGGTAATTGGGAACACGAACGTACTTCACGTGCCTCAGCCACAATTAAGAGACCCACTGAATTTTTTGCCTACTTGAATACCTATACCTAAACTCTCCGGTTACGAGATTATTGCAATTGGGAGGAAATTGTGACCACGAGCGCATTTCACTTCTCTCAGCCATATTAAGAAACACACTGAATTTTTTGCAGAGTTGAATACCCTTCCCAGAACACTCCGGTTACGAGATTATTGCAATTGTAGGCTCAGCTACAGTATTTCTCATTCACTCTGGAAGAATAAATCTCGTTCGGTTCGAAACTTGATATCCAATGAGGAATGTTTATTTGAACACGTTGTATCATATGTTAAAAGTGTGACAATGTGTTTTGTTACCCACTGTCCCTGCATAAATACACAATACATATAGATTATATTATTTATCAATATTTGTTGCATGTACATAGTAACTAATACACACTACATGACTTTCTAATTAAGTAATATAAATATCTAACGTTACAAAAATTAATTAACCTTAAATAAAGTGAATGAAATCTATAGTTAAAAAATACCCTATAATTTACCATAATTATAAAAGACATTTCAATGAAGATATTTCAAACTTTTGAATAGGATGCCTATTTTGTAAAATTTACATTTGAACTGCAGTCCTGAGTTTTCATCAAAGAGAAATTATTATTTCCCATATCCATACAAATTGAAAGACGTAAGAGAATTTTGATGTTTATCGATTTTGAATAGAGCGCATGTATAGCGCAAATATTGTGAAGGTATTTATTATTGTGTAACGCATTATTTACAAATGTTCAATTTTATTAAGTAAATTGCTCAGTTTTGTCACAAATGAGAAGTACGCGAATTTTTAAAAAAATCAATGGGAAAGAGTAATTCATGGAAATTATATTTTGATTTAATTTTATGTATCTCATTAAAAACAAAATGCTAAAAAGACAAAAAAAATGATAAAACACTAATTTTATGTATATATTTTTTACTTGAAGTTTTATTATGAATTTTGTTGCAGAAATTTTTACAAAGTCCTTAGTTTATACATAAAAAATGTGAAGCAGCCCAACTTAAACTACTGGTGGTATTACAGAGCAGATTAAAGGCGAGAATGATAATTAAGACTTGTAAGAACTTAAAAAATTTAAAGAGGCCTAAATAAAATAATATTGTTAAATATATTGTGAATTGAATATTTCAATTCCAAACACATTTATGTATGGTAAAATACAATAAAAATGAAGAAGTCAAAAATATACATAACAGATATTAGTGTCCAAGAAATGGTGAAAGGGTATTACATACAAATTATCCCTAAGTTTATAATATATTTCACATTTTCACCATAAACATGAGAGGATGATCAATTCATTAAATACCTGGACGTTCAAGATTCCACCGATAGATCATTTTCGAGCACGGGAAGAAATCCCCAGCAAGCGGCAGCATGCATAATGCATTTTGGGAAACTTTAAACATTCAATTGGCAAAATAAATAATTCATAGCGCAAGGAGGGTTAACAAAAGCTCTTTAACCTTCTTACATCCATTACGAAGTTTTACCGCTAATACCCCTTGATCATATCAGAGTATTTATATACAGTCCATTAAGACCTCGATGAATTATACTCTCGTCTTTGTTCTTTGCTTAAAGACGTCGCTAATGATCCGGGAACGCAAATGATGCGGTAATTTCTTTGTGCCCGCCACGAGAGCCTTTTCGCACAATAAGGCTCTGCCACACTGACAGAAAAGAAAAGTGTTTGTGTATTCTGTCGGCCTGTGTAGAACTTCAAAAATGCTGTGAAAGAAATGTCTCGCATTCACAAATAGCTCTTGCTGTTTATGGATTAGTTAAGAACGCGATTAATAGTGTTGTGTGTAGCTTTGTGTAGTTATTTTGAATAGTTTGGAGAATAGTAAAGATTATAAATAAAATGCTGATTATTACGTTATCCTGACATAACGAAAGTCTGCTTTAGAAATGTAAGTTAATTATGACATGGTTAAACAGTGATTAAAGAGAGAACATATTTAAATAAAAAAAAGAAAAGTACAGTTTTCTTCGTAATATTTTGTATAAATATATGGAATTTTGTGTACACAATAGTCTTAATACATAAATATGGTTATACGTATAAAATAATTTACATATGTAGAAGTAGTTTAGTAGGACTGGATCGTATATGTATATATATATATATATATATATATATATATATATATATATATATATATATATATATATATATATATATATATATTTGTGTGTGTATACACACGTGGATATGCTGATAGGAAATTAATAAATTTAATGTATCGTGATTGCTGCAAACTATATAATTTTACTCAGCATTAGGTATATGAGAAAATACGAGAGTAAAAGCCTTAGAAATAAAGTATAAAAATATAATATAATTATAAATATTTGATATAAAATAATTTCTAAAAAATTGCAAAGAGGAAGAATTATGTATGATTTATCTATGAAGGAATAATTATATTTCACTTTTTCAGCATATATAGCAGAGAATGATAATTTAAGTATTTCTAAGAGCTCAAAAAATTTAAAGTGGTTTAAACAATATAATATAGTTAAACATATTTTGAAGTGAATGTTCCCTAATCTAAAGACACTTTATGTATGGGAAAATACAATACAAACGAATTCAAAAACGCATAACAGATATTAGTGCCCAAGAAATGGTGAAAGGGTATTACATACAAATTATCCCTAAGTCAATAACATATTTCACATTTTTACCATAAATATGAGAGGATGATCATTTAATTAAATACCTGGACTTTCAAGATACCACCGATAGATCATTTTCGATCACGGGAAGATATCCCCAGCAAGCGGCAGCATGCATAATGCATTTTGGGAAACTTTAAACATTCAATTTGCAAAATAAATAATTCATAGCACAAGGAGGGTTAACAAAAGCTCTTTAACCTTCTTACATCCATTACGAGGTTTTACCGCTAATACCCCTTGATCATATCAGAGTATTTATATACAGTCCATTAGGACCTCGATGAATTATACTTTCGTCTTTGTTCTTTGCTTAAAGACGTCGCTAATGATCCGGGAACGCAAATGATGCGATAATTTCTTTGTGCCCGCCACGAGAGCCTTTTCGCACAATAAGGCTTTGCCACACTCCCAGAAAAGAAAAGTGTTTGTGTATTCCGTCGGCCTGTGAAAGAGGAGAAAAATGCTGTGAAAGAAATACCTCGCATTCACAAAGAGCGCTTACTGTTTATGGATTAGTTAAGAAGGCTATTAATTCCGTTGTGCGTAGCTTTTTGCAGTTATTTTGGGTAGTTTGGTGAATAGTAAAGATTATAAATAAAATGCTGATTATTACGTTATACCGACATAACGAAAGTCTGCTTTATAAATGTTAGTTAATTATGATATTTTTAAACAGTGATTAAAGAGAGAACAGATGTAAATTAAAAAAGAAAAGTACAATTTTCTTCATATTATTTTGAATAAATATATGGAGTTTTGACAAAACTTTTGTCCTAACACATAAATATGTTTATACATATAAACATATTTACATATGTAGGAGTTTAGTAATACTGGATCTAATATGTATATATATATATATATATATATATATATATATATATATATATATATATATATATATATATATATGTGTGTGTGTGTGTGTGTGTGTGTGCGTGTGTGTGTATGTGTGTGTGTATACACACGTGGACATACGGATAAAAAAGGAACAAAAGTAATGTATAGTGATTGCTTCAAACTATATAATTTTGCTCAATATTAGATATATGAGAAAATACGATAGTAAAATTCTTAGAAATATAGTATATAAATACAATATAATTATAAATATTTGAAGTAAATTAGTTCCTAAAAAATCGTAAAGAGTGGGAATTATGTATGATTTATATATAAGGTAATAATCCCTTTTCCTTTTTTCAGCATATATATGAGAGAAAGATCATTTTTTGCGTTGTAAGATATTAAAAATGTTAAAGAGGTCTAAGCAAAAGAATTTAGTTAAAAATATTGGGA
>CM063509.1:44146344-44153844 GCA_032207245.1 Pardosa pseudoannulata
TTAGTATTTTTTCTGGACACATCAAATTACTTTTTATTTGTATGTCAAGGAGTTAAAAAAGAATGCAGAGAAAGTATTGATAAAAAAAGTAATAAAATGTTAGAGGAATTATGTACGATAGTTATACCCTTAAAACATATATATATATATATATATATATATATATATATATATATATATATATATATATATATATATATATATATATATATACATATATATATATATATATATATATATATATATATATATATATATATATATATATATAATATATATATATAATATATATATATATATATATATATATATATATAAAATATATATATATATATATATATATATTTTATATTTTTATATATATATATATATATATATAATATATATTTTTATATATATATATTATTATATATATATATATATATATATATTTATATGATTGTGTGTGTGTCAGTCAAACACCTGAGACATAGGTCAGAAAAGACGAGCTTGGCGTTGATCCATCACATTACGATCTAGCAAAAATTCTTCGTTTAATCTAATGCATCAAGTGTTAAGTAACTACTGCTTTAAAATTAGTGCGCCTTAAGAAAAGGGTGCTTCAAGTTTTTTTTTTATTTTAAACCCGAATTTATTAAATTTACTTTTACAAATCTGACATTTATATATTACATACATACATATAAGTTTGTGTTGCATGTCAAGTTTGAAAGCATAAAATTAATAATTTAGGGGTTCAGAACACCAAACGGAGAGTATTCTTTTAATGGAGACCAATAAATCTTTAATACCTTATTATAAAAGCATTCAACGTGTTAGAATTTAGAGAGAGTGTCTCAATTGTACAATTAGAGACAGTGAGATAGCGTCTTGAAAAAGGGTTGCTGCATGAACTGTCGCTGATTATTGATTCTTTGTTAGAGTGTAAGCGCTAGCCACACGCGGCCATATTTGATGGTTGACTGTTTAACTGTGCAATAGACATGAATAAAGACACCATCAAGACACCATTGGTTCTTTAATTTGTCATAGGCGTGACATATATATATATATATATATATATATATATATATATATATATATATATATATATATATATATATATATATATATATATATATATATATATATATGCATGCATGTATATAATATGTGCGAGACTCATTCAAAAGCATAACACATTTTATTTCTGTTGAGATACTTGAAATCCATACAACATGCAAGCACTTTTACAACATCGAGCACATAGACAATGGGATTCTACACACACACACTTTTCAAGTAGGGATTTCTCAGGTAAAAAGACTACGAATAATCCCTAAGCACAATATATCACGTGATAAAAAATACCCATGTTTAAAGAGATTGCTCTAACTATTGGCTAAAGTCGCACAGACAGAGGCTGAATTAAGTCTATGTCGTGTCTGGAGGGAAAAATCAGAATTACCGCGCAAACCCCCAACGTACTTTATGAACAAAAGTTATTAAATTAATATTAAAATATGTAAATAAGGGATTTTAATATTATATATATATATATATATATATATATATATATATATATATATATATATATATATATATATATATATATATATATATATATATATACATATATATAAAGATATATATATATATATACATATATAAGAAGTATAAAAGCAGAGTAATAGAAAACAATGATACACTTCCACTTTAAAAGTCTAGTCAATCCATTCAATAGAAATTCTGTTTTTATATTTTTTTTTAATTTTACAATTTTATCTAAGAAAATAAAAGGAAATATCTATATAGAATTGATTTTCATTTACCCATATTCAAGGCTTTTGATAAAAAGTTTAATTAGATGAATACTCTAGAAGATAATATCATTCACAGGAAAATGTAATACAAAACTGGCTTCTTACATTTAAAATAATAGATGTCACGGGAAAATGTTTTTAGAAGGATTAATTTCCTTATTTTTCTTTATGTACCTCCACCGTAAATTACATTTTGAAGACATTTTAAGATTACCAAACCGACGAGAGTTTTACTTTAGAGAGCTGTAAATACATCAGAGGGGACATTTATCTTGATTTAGATTTGTTAAATGACGTGTCTGGTCTTTGATTTATTTTCTTTACTTTTTTTTTCTTTTACTTTTGCAGGAGAAAGTTTACGTGATTAACTTTCTCTTGTTTTAGAGGTGTGCTAGTATGTTATATTGAAAAATTCTTCTAAAATCCCGTTATTAAAATGAGAGAATTTTAATAAAGTCTGAGTTACATTTTATTTATTTATTTATTTTACAAGCATTTGTTTTTACAAAATCTCTGTTGAAATGTTTGCTTACAGCTCTATAAGTGTTCTTATTTTACTTTTTATTATACGAAGCAAGGGCCTCGGCAGCTGATTCGCAAAGGCATCGAATTTGTTACAGAAGGGTTGCGGGTTGTGAGCTTGAGTCTGAGAGAAAGATTCGCCGGGTTCGTTAAAGTTGACTAATGCACGTAACATATGTTCGTGATCACGATGTTCTCCAAGTTCTCAAACTATACCTCTGGGGTTGCAGGCCAAGCCTGGGGGTCTTCTACTAGGTCTTTGCCTCTAAATTACGACGCCCCAGTAAGATTACTCGACTCCGTAGCATACCTTACGAAACACGTGATCCGCGGATGGTGCTGAATGGGTAACAGCTTCTCAGACTTCTATTGGTATAAAGGTATGTGTCTATATTGCCAGCTGCAGTGGAAAGATATATACGAAGCAATGGTGAAAGATATAATAAATTGCTTAAACTTGAATATTTGGATGCCTAATAGTGCAGTTTAGACAGCACAAATCACAGTCAAAACAAATCACAGAAGATTTCCTTGTGTTATTCCCTCGTTGGTTAAAATTGAAACTCTAAAAATAGTAACAAAAATATTCACTTCTCTATTAATAAATTTGACTAATATTTAAAATTAAAATTTGACTATTAATTATTATTTAAATCAAATTATAAATAAGGATCAAAAGGAAAATTATATTTTAATATTTAAATATTTCAATTTTTGTGTTTTATTTTTAAAGATAGCAATAATGTAGTTACGTGAAACATTTATGATGTAAATCTTTAAGAAGAATTATTTTTCTTTAAAATATGAGACTATATGACAAAACTAGAGTCGTTCAATAATATTTTTTAAAAATGTTAAAAATCTACTTCTAAAGCACACAACCAATGTATACCGATACGTACCAATTTATATATACGAATTATAGAGGTGTGGTTGTATGTTGAATAGAAAAATTCAATTATACAATTATTCAAATATACATACTGATTCAATTAACATGTACTAATTATTAAAAAATTACTAAATTATTTTCTTTTCATCTTAATTTGAGAATTTATAAATAAAGAAAATTGGGTATCGATTTTCACTTACGTTAAGTACTACTTATGTTTAAAATTTACAGTATTGTGGCACCTGTTTTCGTAATTTTAAGGTATAAAATCCTTCCTGACTTTAGAAAGTACTTTTCGGTTCTCAGAAGCTTATCCAGATTATTTACAATCACATCAATGGATAATATCCGAAATTTTGAATGAATAATGAATCTCGAAATAACTAATTCGATTCAGAAATTTTCAAACAAGTAATCTTATATTTAAACATTAACGATAATTATATGTGTCAAAAAACATTATAAATCCATGGAATTTGCATTATTTGCTCTCTTTATTATTTAATATATTTTGCTGAATTTACTCTATTTATAAAAATTAATAACTTTTATATAAAATGTAAAGGAAGAGTTTGTTTTAAAAAAACTTTAGATTTCTCTCACACACTGTCACTGTTTTAATAATAATTTTTTACGTTTTTTAATGAATAATTATTAGGTACAACACTCCACCTACTTAAATTTAAAAAAACATCAGAAATAATAAAGAGGCAGATTACATTTTCAAAAAAACTGAATTAATTTTTAAATTATAAATACTATAAATACTAAATGTACTACACAATTACAGTTTTAGATACATAAGTTTTATCGTACGTCTATACTGCATTCACTGTGAAAATTTGAAATGTATATGTACATTAGTCTTCTTATTTGCAGTATGCATAAGTATATATTATAATTTTTAGTATTATGAATTTAAAGTTTTTATAATTCCTTTAAAAGCTAGGGCTTTTAATTCAACGATTTTATAGTGTTACAAGTTCTAACTCGAATATTCTAAATCCAATTAATTTATTTATGTTTAAATGATGTATGTTTTGAAAGATTCAGAAATGTAAAAAGATACTAAAAATGTAAATATAAAAAAGTCGATTTTTCGAAAGTTTAAAAGGGATATTTTCCCTCAATATAACTCTTCCCTTAACATTTTTTTGACGAGGAACTTTCTATTTGTAAATTCTATTGCATTTAATAAACAAACCGAAATTTCAATTTATGTTAGAATGAAGTATCAATAAAGTACTAATTCCTGTAAGGCACAATTCTAACATTTTTTTTATTAAATTCTAAATAAGTCATTAGTCCTAATATTTTATGTAAACAGAAACAATCAATAAACTCAAGAACATATCCTTGAACCATTTTGTAATGAAATACTGTTGTGCGTGATATTTTCTTAAAGTTTAATTAGAAAATCTGAGGTAGAGAGTGATTAATCATGTTAATCTTATCGATTCCGATACTAAACGTGAACATCGACTTCTTAACTCTTTCTCGGTTTTTCTCCCGATTACAAAATGTAACATTTCTAGTTTACGCATGAATTACATCAACTTTTACTCAAAAGAGTTCTATGCAGTTTTGGATGATTTTTTTTAAATCCTGCATGTAACTGCCGAGTAAAATGTTAAATAGCAACAAGATGGATTTAGATGTACCCAGGAAGCATAAATCTCTATTACTAAAATATATTGCTTGTTTAATGAATGCTGAAAGTTTCGTTTTCCTGTACGGGAAATCTTGGCAACCTTACAAGACGTAGAACTTCGTTACTTATTTAAGGTATGACTGCAAAATGCGAAGGAGGAAAAATCGTGGGTAACCTGCAATTAAAATATGGTTAACATATTAAGAACAAGCAGTTTATTCTAACCGTATCCTAACATACTCCAAAATAAGATAATGAATTTCAGGAGGAGAACTGCAAAACCATTGGTTCGAGAAAAAGTAAAAATCTTCTACATCGAATACATGAGTATACACATGTGTGGAGACAGTAGAGAAATTGGTTAAGCACGTTTAACAAACCACCCATTTCATTTGCTGGCACAGCTCACCAAAATTCAGCTTGATTTTGTGCAGCGATGGGTTAAATTCAAAATCTTGAAATAACTATGAGTAAATGCCAATATTTAGATAATGGAATTAGGTAGCGATTTGAGGAGAGGCTAAGAGCAGGCAAGTCTCAAGTTCAGTTTTGTAGAGAGTTCTATATAACATCCAGCGTCCCATGAAATTTAGGATAATATATCCAGGATATCAGATCCATCGAAAGAAATTTTCAGCAGAGTCGTCAAAGAGCCATTACAACTAGAGAAGATCGCCATTTTTCAATTTAAGCAAGAAGTAACAGGGTTGGTACAGGTTTTCCGATCTCTTGTATGTGTCCACAGATTACCGAATATCAAGGGTGACTGTTTAAAGAACACTTCATGAGAGAACGTTTCTTGTAAAATGCCTTACCATTTTCTTCTTGCTCATTTTTATGAACAGGATAGTCCATTTTGTATGTTTGAGAACTAAAAGTTTCGAACATTGGTCATCGGGTGACCATTCTCTTCAATAATGAGTCTAGGTTCAGCATAACTACCCATTCTCGCCGTCGATATGGAAAATTCCAAGTACCCGCTACCAAACCAATGTTTGTAAAATCAAACCTTATATTGGTAAAGGCTGAAGAGTCAGTTTACAAAAAATACTATATGAGACAAAAATACATAAAACTGTACACTTCGCACACGTTAATTGTCCTTAAAGTCGTCACCGATAATTGACAGTTTGCAGTAGCATGAATTTTTTTACCTCAACATTGTTGTGGAAGTGACGTCTGTAGAGTCTGGATTCCAATGCAGACAATAGGTAAAATTCCTGTAAAACAAGACGGAGGATGTAGGCCGGTGAACAATTTCTGCCAATCTGATATTGTATAAACATTGCAGTGCGTGATTTTGCATTTCCATTGGTGACCATATTACTGGTACATGTCCCTCTGGTATCGTATTTTTATGGTTATAATCTCGATACGATGGTATGTTCATCACTTCATATCGTGCGCATCACTTCATATCATCAATGCAATTAGTAGGGGGAAAAGAGTTGATATCTAATTTATCTTCCTTCATCTCTCTCTCTCTCTCTCTCTCTCTCTCTATATATATATATATATATATATATATATATATATATATATATATATATATATATATATATATATATATATATATATATAAAGGTGGTATTAAAGAAACTCCCTCTATATATGAGTCCCTAGTAGACGAACCGTTCAACGAATCAAAATGAAAGTTTCGATATAATTATTTAAATGTGTGTGGTCCAAATTGGGATAATTTAAAACAATAAACTTCTCCCAGTTACGGTTCTAGTGACAAAATTTCCAAATTTTCGAATAGCAACACCCACTTTTTTAGTGTGCAAATTGTTCAAAGCATGGAAAAACCTTACATGGCGTTCGAAATAGACTCGTATGACGCAAATTGTTGTCCTTAAACATTTGCAAAGAAGAGTATTGTAAAGAACCAATCAGAATAAAAGGGTATTGATGAACTTTTCATAATTCACTGGGATAAACAGTAAATGTCCTAATTACAGAACAATCTTGCAAAGCACTGCTTGTTATATAGGCAGTGTGGAAAGATTGTTTCTTCATGTTCGTGATAATTCGTCTCGTTCCGTGTGAACAAGTTTACAGTTTTAAGGATACAACGAGGTGAATTGATAAAGCTGTTTTATCTGATCCTAGAAAAAGCTAACAAAGAAGTGCGAGATTATCGTTGAAATGATAAGCTAAAACGACGACCATGTTCAGTAAATGAATAAGTAATTTTGTAAAGAAATTTGAAGAAACGAGATGCACATGGGATCGACCAGGATCTGGACGAATCCGTGTTCTATATATGTATATATATATATATATATATATATATATATATATATATATATATATATATATATATATATATATATATATATATATATATATATATATATATATATATATATATATATATATATATATATATATATATATATATATATATATATGTGGTATGGTTTGTGTCTCTTTTTGATTGTGTCAAGTTTCACGCTCTGAAAAATTTCAATTCTCAAAGTAATATTTTCCTTTAGAATTCAAATAAATTCTACCCCTATTTTTCCCAAAATAAAAGAACATTTAAACTGTGAATCTAAATGAATTTCTGATGCATTTTTGAAATCCATGAAAGCATTCATTTCCCTCAACCGGCTTCACAATTGAAAAAC
>CM063509.1:44168844-44171344 GCA_032207245.1 Pardosa pseudoannulata
GAAAATGAACGTTATATAAGTCTGATTACAAACATAACTAAAAACAAAAATCTAAAGGTAAAAAATTGCATCATATGTTTGAAAATATATATTGCCACTACATTAACTGAAATTGTGGACAATATTAAAACACCATCCTTAACCCTTTAACAGTCAATGGTTTCGTAGAAAAACCACCTATTAAACAACTTTTTTTTACAACTTTCTTTTTGGAATAATTTACTTTATCTTTTTATAATTATTTACGGCTCCAATCTCATATATCTGTGATATATGGAAGCTAATTATGTGGAATCAAGAGCTTTTGCAAAAAAAAAAAAAAAAAAAAAAAAAACTTTTTGGAGACGTGGATGTGTTTTTGATTATATATATATATATATATATATATATATATATATATATATATATATATATATATATATATATATATATATATATATATATATAAATATATATATATATATATATATATATATATATATATATATATATATATATATATATATATATATATATACTATATATATATATATTTATATATACATATTATATTTTTATATATATATATATATATATATATAGATATATATATATATATAAATATATATTATTAATATATATATATAATATATTTTATATATATATATATTTAAATATATATATATAATATATATATATATATATATATATATATAAATATATAATATATATATATATATATATAGTATATATATATAATATATATATTTTATATATACATATTATATATATATTATATATTAAATATATTTTGATATTTTAATATATAACAGATGATAGTTTATTAACTTATTTATTTCTTTTTTCTATTAAATATATATATTTAAACTTTCTGTACATTTAGACGTCAGATTTAATATATCTTATTATATAATAAATATAGTATCTATAAACAACACTTTTAATTGTTAAGATATTTATTATTATAATTAAGATTATCATTTATTTTCTTCCAGTATAGTTCAACTTTTAAAAACGCATAATGTTCAAGCTGTACAAGGGTAGGGGTTATTCAACTAAACCACTTCTCCAAGCCTTATTTGTATTCTCTAAGGAAAACCCTTCTAAGGAATGTAAAGAAAATTTATATATGTTTACATATACAAAGCTCATAGATAACATTTATAAACAAATTACATTAAATTCCCATGAATTTATTTTGGCGAACTTTAAAGGGTTAATAAGACATAATTCAATTAAATGTAAATAACAATACTTCATTCTTAAAAACACTTCAATACCACAAATCACAAATTGTAAAAACACTTCATTCTTAAATAAAACATGAGATTTAACATTTCTCATTTTGCTACACAAGACCTTGTACATAGATCTTGCAGAATTTGATTTAAGCGTAGATGGAAATTTAGCAATAATGAAAATGTAGAAATGAGCAATACAGAAGCTTTCACACAAACTAACAATAAAGAACTAAAGAATGCTTTTTTTATACTTTTGGAAAATTTTTGGCTTTGTTTGTAGTTGGAGCAAAATATTTTCTCTTATCTATAATACTTTTCCGATAGTCCGTCATCAAAACACCCTTATCGGAAAGTAAACTGCTTCTTAAACATTGTAATTAGTTTCTGTTTACGTGGTAGTAATCTCCGATTATTTTCTGGAGAAAATTTTTAATTAAGTGCCTCGGGGTAAACTGCGATTTCTCAACAAAAAGAATAATTGCTAAATAAAGGGGAAAATAATGACGACATTTTTTCGAAAGTAGACAGTTGCTAATTATAAGCTCTATATAATTAATTCATGATATCAGTGCATTGTGTAAAGGAAGGTAAAACAAAATGTTACTAATACTTATAATCACCGATTCATCATAGTAAACTTCATATTTTATAGATTATTACATAAGAGTCTTAAGTGTGCATTACTATTTAATATATACATAGATAAATGTAACTGTTTAATAATTATGAACGATATTCAAACTTTAGGAGGAAGACAAGAAAGATTTTTTGTTTTAAAAATAACAGTTTTAAATATTATCTCGTGTAGTTAACAATAAAAAATATATATTTGTTTAGCTCAAAGAAAAGAAATTTGTTTTTTGTGCATTTAATATATATATATATATATATATATATATATATATATATATATATATATATATATATATATATATATATATATATATATATATATATATATATATATATATATATATATATATATATATATATATAATATATATATATATATATATATATATATATATATATTTATATATATATATATATATATATATATATATATATATATATATATATATATACATATATATATATATATATATACATATATATTATATATATATATATATATAAATATATACATATAATATATATAAATATATTTATATATATATATATATATATGTATATATATGTATATATATATATATATATATATATATATATGTATATATATATGTATGTATATATGTATA
>CM063509.1:44178844-44196344 GCA_032207245.1 Pardosa pseudoannulata
AGGGAAGTCTAGATTTTTATCGTTTTATCTATTATAATTACGTTAATATGGCTGTAAGTGACATTTGACTATGGAGTACAACCGTACATCAAGTTTGACAGAAGTAACGTTTGACGCGTGATGAAGGGAATGCGTCAAAACACGTATTACAAACATATAAAATAACAATTTATTATTAGATATATCTAAAAAGCAATGGTTCTGCTTATTGCATTTAAAGTATGTTATAATTATCCTAATTACTAGAAGCCCTGAAACATAATATGTATGGTAATTTTTTGTGAATTGGACTTCATTTCTCATGCTATTTTGTCGTTAAGCTGCATATTTTATT
Organism: Pardosa pseudoannulata; assembly: GCA_032207245.1. Classification (NCBI taxonomy): domain Eukaryota; kingdom Metazoa; phylum Arthropoda; class Arachnida; order Araneae; family Lycosidae; genus Pardosa; species Pardosa pseudoannulata. The sequence goes on from CM063509.1 coordinate 44,179,179, forward strand.
TACATTGAAAATTACATAATTAAAGAACAGATAAGCTTAATATACTTAGAGTAATTATGTTAAAATTTAATGTATGATCCACGATTAAGTTTGAAGCATGATATGGACAACCTGAGACAAGCAATATCCAGAGTTATGAGGACAAGGGGGCAAATATCTTTTCATATTTTTGATGAAAATATATCATTTCAAAAATGATACATTTTCATCAAAAATATGAAATGATCTTTTGTTGTAAAACAGCCAGTTTAAGCTGTAATATACAAGAATATTATTAGAATAACAGTATTACTTTATCACATCTTTACATGTTTTTCTCATACAGCCTTATTTTGAACGTTTAATGATAATATTATGATAATATGAGTTTGACGTTTTTTGTGTGAATTAGTAATAAATCTAAAGTGCATAACTTTTATGCATTTTTTTCCAGAAAGTGGAGAGGTACTTCAACATTGTGTTTGTCATTAAAACTGAGTAGGGTTCTGAAAATCACAAAGTATTTTCTTGAGTTACAGATGAGTTAAAGCTGTAAAACAACGAAAACGGTTGATATCATTTGTCATGATACTCTGTCATTAAGCTTCATATTTTATTTACATTGAAAATTGCATAATTAAAGAAGATATAAACTTAGTATACTTAACATAATTATGTTAAAATTTAATATATGATCAACGATTATGTTCAATACATGATATGGACAAACGGGTAACAATATTCCAAGGTAATATCCAAGGTTAGGGGGGCAAGGAGCCTTTCGAAATGATATATTTTTACCAAAAATATGAAATGATATTTTATTGTGAAAGAGTCAGTTCAAATATACGCTGTATTATCCGAGAAGCATTTTCGATTATTATTATTATTTTATCAAACCAATATATGTTTTTCCCATACACCCTTATTCTGTACGTTTAATGATAATATTTATGAGTTGGACAATTTTTGTATGGAATTAGTAATTTTGAAAAATTTAAAGAGAACTATTTTTACGCATTTCTTTTTCTAAATTTTGGAGATACATTATTAATGTGTTTTTTGTTATTAAACTGAGTATGGCTTTGAAAATTTCTAAGTAATTTGAGTTACAAATGAATCTATAAATATTTGCTTATATAAATATTATTTACGGAAGTGAAAAACGATACCCAGTTCTCTTTATATGTAAATTCTAAAGATGATATAAAAATGTAAAGCAATTAAGTATGTTCTTGTGTTACATATTAATCAGTACCGTGACACTTTGTAAACAGTTAATAAAAGATTTTATGATTTTATAATTATTGGTTTATATAAATAGTATTTAACGCAAGTGAGAATCGATACCCAGTTCTGTTTCTATGTAAATTCTTAAGATCAAATGAAAACTTAAAAGGAATTAAGTGTTTGATTCAGTTACATATGAGTCAATACCATAAAACTTCGTAAACAGTTGGTAATTCATTGTATGCTTTTATAAATATTTGCTTATATAAATATTATTTTTGGAAGTGAAAAACGATACCCAGTTCTCTTTATATGTAAATTCTAAAGATGATATAAAACTTTAAAGCAATTACGTATTTTCTTGTGTTACATATTAATCAGTACCTTGACACTTTGTAAACAGTTGATAAAACATTTTATGATTTTATGATTATTGGTTTATATAAATAATATTTAATGTAAGGGAAAGTCGATACCCAATTGTATTTCTATGTAAATTCTTAAGATGAAAAGAAAACTTATAATCAGTTGAGAGTTTTATTGTGTTACATATGAGTCAATACCATAGAACTTCGTAAATAGTTGGTAATACATTGTATGATTTTATGAATATTTGTTTATATAAATAATATTTACGTAAGTGAAAATCTATGCTCAGTTGTGTTTCTATATAAATTCTAATGATGATATAAAAAGTTAAAGCAATTAATTATTTTCTTGCGTTAAGTATGAACCTATACAGCAAGACTATGTAAACTGATGATAAACCATTCTATGATTTTATAATTATTGGTTTCTATAAATAGTATTTCACTTAAGTTAAAATCTATACCCAGTTGAGTTTCTATGTAAATTCTTAAGATGAAAAGAAAACTTATAATCAGTTAAGAGTTTTATTGTGTTACATATGAGTCAATACCATAAAACTTCGCAAATAGTTGGTAATACATTGTATGGTTTTATAAATATTTGTTTATATAAATAGTATTTACGTAAGTGAAAAACGATACCCAGTTGTGTTTCTATATAAATTCTAAAGATGATATAAACAGTTAAAGCAATTAAGTATTTTCTTGTGTTACAGATGAATCAATTTTCTTGTGTTCGTATGAATCAATACCGTAAAATTTCTAAAACAGCTGATAAAACTTCGTTTGATTTTATAAATTTTGGTGTATATAAATAAATAGTATTTAACGTAAGTGAAAAAGATACCCAGTTCTGTTTCTATGTAAATTCTAAAGATGAAATAAAAATTAAAAGCAATTAAGTATTTTCTTGAGTTCAGATGAATCAATACCATAAAACGTCAAAAACAGTTGATAAAACATTGTTTGATTTTATAATTATAGATTTATATAAATAGCGTATTACATAATTTCAAATCAGCACCCAGTTTTATTTCTACGTAAATTATAAAAATGAAACGTAAAATTTAAAGAAATTAAATATTTTGTTTAATTATATATTGACCAATACCGTAGAACGTCAAAAACAGTTGATAAAACACTGTTTGATTGATATTTGATAGTTATTATTTTGTATAAATAGCATTTAACGTAATTAAAAATAAGTAACTAGTTTTTTTTCTATGAAAGTTCTAAATATGAAATGGAAGTTAAAAGTAATTAAGTATTTTCTTGAATTACATGTGAGTCAATACCGTAAAGCGTCGTAAAGATTTCATAAAACATTTCATGGTTTTATAATTCTTGGTATATATAAATATCCTTTAACGTAAGTGAAAATCGATTCCTAGTTTTCTTTCTATACAAATACTAAAAATGAAATGATAAATTAAAATCACGTGATACCTATACTGAGCTTTAGGTGTATTAGGAATACATTTTTATGAAACAGTCTCGCATTGCAATCAGAAAACCTTGCCTAATACATTTTATGTCCTCTATGTTTCTCGTTTTAATATTATATATTGTTATTATAAAATTATTAGGAAAAATTGAAAATTTTAGAAAATGAAATTCAACATCCTTTATTTTCTTAAGTAAATTCAAATTAATATTTTCAGCAATAATTTTTGAATGCGAAGCAATACGTTTCAGTAAAAATGACATTTCAGTTAAATCGGAGCAATAAAATAGCATCTTGATAATTATTAAATGTACATGTTTTACAAACATTTGATTCATAATTTTAAATGTTTTATTAAGTCCTAGTATATGGCATACAATAATGGACATCCCCTCAACTGTAGTATGTTGAATCAATATCTTATGTTCATGGTCATGTTGACCAGTGTTCAGTATGATTATGTTTTGTAAGCTTTAATACAGATGGGGACAACCGAGACCCCTGAAAGCCAATAGTAACTGTGCAGCAATTTTGTAAGACCATTTAAAATATGAGTATTTTTAAATTTTTTGTCTGTATATCAAATAATAACATAAATATTTAAATCGTTTTGCACGTCTGTTTTTAAAATATAAATAGAGGAAGCAATTTAATTCATTGATAAGAAAAAGAGAACAGTATAAACACAGTTTGACATGTGACAAATCTAATAAGCTCTCTCAATGATTAATTTAAAAGACTCTATGATGTGAATGAATACCTAAACACAATTTTTCACTATACATAAAAAACAAAATCCTATACAACATACATAACACTACATATCAGGAGAAAAGTTTATTTAAGGGCAAAATCAAGACAATACAGTTTATATTTATAGAACACAAATAAAGGACATGCACACAAACTTTTCTTTTGATACTGTCAATCACTTCCTGCTATTTGTCGATAATGTAATGCTATAACTAATAAACATTTTGCTTACAAAATAAGTCTGTAAAACAAAAACCATTATAAAGTTTCATCAAATTCTTTTCCTTTCTCAATAGACTGGTTTGAGTGTTCATATCCAGCTGTTGTTTATCTGAAGCAATCTTGCAGTTACATACATCTCTTTGTGATATAATGTGAAAAATCCGCAAATACCCCATTCTAAATTAGAAAATATGTTTTGAAATATATGTGAAAGGCATTTGATAGAAGTTTATTTACCGGTTTAAAATTAAACTTCTGACGATGGTTAAATTAGAATATAAAATAATAAACTAATTTAACTTCCTGTATAAGAAACATAAATCTTAAATTTAAAAATAATCTTTTGACTATCTTATTACTTCCCATTAATTATTGATATTAAAATGCTGTAACCAATAAAATTAGCTTCCAAAATCTATCAGAAAATATTATCCCTAAAAGAGCAGAATAATTTATTTATTTTAAAATAATTGATAACAAATCTGCTATAACAGAAATTTTCAGATTCGAAAATACTATGTTTCCTTGAGGGATTTAGGACGTTTCAACTTTCACAAAATAAAAAAATCTTAAACTTATAAAAATCTCAATATTTTTTTACAACATTTCTGAAAGAAAATACTAACTTAATTTAAACTAGATGCTTATTCTCTTATAATGAAACGAAAACTGCTTGAATAATTTAATTGTTAAGTAAATATAAAGAATCAAAAATGTCTTTACAATAAACTGTAGAAGAATACTTCGGAAAAACACTTTCCTGAAGCAGAGGTGTACCCCAGAGCGGGACACATAGAATTTTATTTATTTTTAATTCTTTTGATAATCTTATTATTTCCCATTAATTATTGATATTAAAATGAAGAAACCAATACAATTAGTTTCCAAAATATATAACATAAATATAAATTACCCTCTAATAAAAAATTTCATCAAATTGTTTTTTTCTTTTCAATATAAGGAATTTTGAGCATGCAATCTAAAGATTTCTCTCTGTGGGACATAATCTGATAAATTCACAAACATTTTAATACAAACTAGAAAATAAAAGTAACCAATCTATGCGAGAAATATTCTCAAAGAAATTATGTACCAATTTAAAATGGATTTGCTGTGGATGATTGAAATAAAATGTAAACTCATAAACAGCTCTTTCTAAAGTGGCAGATTGTACTGATAGCATAGACATAAATAACTTCCTGTATACGCAAAGAAAAGTTCGATTAGAAACAAAAATATAGACAATAGCATACAAAACTTGTACGTGGAAAAATTTCTTTTTTACAGCCTCAACACTTTTTATTATTTTCCGATACTGTAACCAATAAAATTATTTTCCCCATTTTCCCACACAAATATAAGGTCTATACCAATATAGAAATTCATCAATTATTTTTCTCATTTTGCTTTAGAATGTTAGGCCGACGCTATGGTGAGGCTGTGTATGAAAAAACGCCTACTTTACTGAGGTAGGTATGATCCGGTTGACGAAAAATTCGTTAAAAGTACACCTTGCAAAGTTAAATAGATAAAAATGAAATTTATTTACACGATTGTATAGAACTAAATGTAAGACAAATAATAAATCAAGTCCCTGAGCCTGGTTTATTCGCAACCATGTTCAGGTGAACGGGTGGCATCCACTAATAAAAGCCAAGCTTTGCGTCTTCTTGTTGCGTAAGGTAGAAAGCGTCCCTCCAATGAGAGATGTGTTCGGGTCATAGGCTCACAGTGGACTACCTTCTCTCTCCTCTAACGGTAGACTCCGCTATATTCTTTCTTTGGCTATCAGCTTTCCAGAAACCTGATCCCTTCCAAAAAAGGAATCCTTCACATCAAAAATCCTTCCTTTTAGTCCGCGGTCTGTCCGAAAATCACCTGCACCCTTCTTCAATCAACCTCCTCAAATTCCTCTGCTTCGCAATATCAGAAAGTACTCAAAGGTAAGCTATCACCTTTCAGAAAACCAACCTATTAGGATAGAATATACATTACAAGACAAAAAAATTAATCACAGAAACAGTCAAAAACTATTTCATACTCCTATTGTAAAAACAAATCACGTACCTACAACATGTTATTTTCACAATTTCCCCACTTCCTGTTATCGATATAACAGTTCTACAAGCAATAAACATCATGTCTAAAATCTAATCTATCACAAAAATGTAAAGGCCTTATTGATATAAAATTACATCACAGATTTCTCAGTGATTTAAGAATATATAACCTACTGAGATTAAACTAAAGAGAGACTGAGAACATATCTAAAAAGTTCCTTTTTTGAAACATAATCTAACAAATGCCGAACTAGTCCTTTTAAAGCTAGAACACATTTCTTAATCTATTATGTTTGGAAGATAAATGCAAAAAATATATAAACCACTTCAAAATTGAATTCATATCGAGGATGGAATTAAAATGTAAATTAATAAATACTCTTTCAGCAATATCAGAAATTACTGAAGACATGTAAGCTATCACTCATCAAAATACAAACTCCTTCAGATAGTTGATGCATCACGAGGGATGTTTCTGCATATATGGAAGGAAAAACTCAATCACAGAAACAGAGCAAAACTATTTCATACTTCTATCGTAGAAACAAATCTCCTACCTACAAGAAGTTATTTTAATAATTTCATCACTTCCTCTGATCGATATTGTAGTACAATAAACTTAGTTTTCAAACTCTAAATTATCCCTGAAATTTAAAGACCCTATCTGTATAAAGTTTCATCATTCTTTTCTCAGTGATTTCAGAATATGTATTCATCCTACTGGGGTTTAGTGAAATTGTTACTGCGATAATATAATCTGAAATCTTGTACCTTGTCTTGAAATTATTTGGTAAAACCAGAAACATTTCCCTTGGAACAAGAAAACATTTTTAAACCATTCTAGTTGAAAAATAAATGCCATAGATTTCTATACCACTTCAAAATTGAATTTCTGTCCATGATTGAATTAAAATTTAAACTAATAAATAACTCACTACGTTATATTAGAAAGTACTGAGAAAAGCTGATATATCCCCTTTCATAAAACAAACTCATTTGGATAGCAGATACATAACGATGAATCTTTCTGAATATATCGAAGGAAAAAAATCGATTAATCACACAAACAGGGCAAAACCATTTCATACTTCTATCATAGAAACACATCTCGTACTTGCAAGAAGTTATTTTGACAATTTCATCGCCTTCTGAGATCAATATTGTAATGCAATAAACTTAGTTTTCAAAATCTAATCTATCACAGAAATGTAAAGACCTGATCAATACAAACTTTCATCATTCATCTCAATCTTCAGATGATTTAAATATTAAAAAAAAATTGATGTTTTTTTTATATATAATCTGTATAATATAATCTGAAATCTTATATTTATTGAAATTATTTGGTAAAAAGACACATTTCCTTGGAACCAGAAAACATTTTTTTCATTATATCCAAAAAATAATGATAAATAATAAATATATTAATATAGATTTAAATTTAATTTTAATTTGTAAATTTAATTAAAAAAAATAATAAAAAAAAAAAAAAAAAAAAAATAAAACATAAAACAAATAAATATGATATAATAAAAATAAATCTGATATAAAATAAAATGATAAATCTAAAAAATGAAATAAAAGGAAAATATAAAATAAAAATAAAGATAGTAAAAAAAATTTAAATTGTATAAAATTATAAATGTTTTGAAATTTTAATTTGTAAAAAATATATTAAAATAAAATATATGTATAAAATAAATAAAAAATATATAATTTATATTAAAATATATATATATAAAAATATATAAATATATAATATAAACAAATAAAAAATAAAAAAAAAAACAATTAATAAGAAAAGTATAAAAATCTATATATATATAATATATAATATATATATATATATATATATATATATAATTATTTATACTATATATAATTTATATCATATATATATAATATAAACTATATATTTCAATATAAAATATATAGATAATATCATATACATATATATATATAATAAATATAATATATATATAATATATCATATTATATATAATATATATATATATATATATATATATAAAGTATATAATATATATATATATATATATATATATATATATAATATATATATATATAATAATATATATAAATATAATATATATATATATAAAATTTACTTATATATAAAAAATTTGTATATATATATATATAATAATAAAATCTGTAATTGATATAAGTGCCAGAAATCTGTATACCACTTCAAAAATGAACTGCTGTCGATGATGGAATTAAAAAGTAAAGTAATAAATAGCTCTCTCCGCAATATCCCAAAATATACAGAAAAGATGATGTATCCCCTTTCATAAAACAAACTCATACGGATAGCAGATACATAACGAGAAATCTTTTTGCATATGTGGAAGGTAAAAATCAATTAATCACAGAAATAGGGAAAAACCATTTCATACGTCTATCTTATAAACAAATCTCGTACCTGCAAGAAGTTATTTTGACAATTTCATCACTCCCTGATATGCAATAAACATCATCTAATCTATGAAAGAAATGTAAAGACACTATCAATATAAAGTTTCATTCTTTTCTCAGTGATTTGAGAATTTGTATACAACTTACTGAAGTTTACAGAAATTGTTACTGCGGTAATATCATCTAAAACCTTGTCTCTTGACTTGAAATAATCTGGTAAAACCAAAAATGCTTCACTTGAAACTGGAAAACATTTTTTTATATATATAAAACCATTGTAATTGAAAGATAAGTGCAAGAAATCCGTATACCACTTCAATGATGAACTGCTGTCGATAATTGAATTAAAAGTTAAAGTAATAAATTACTCTATCCGCAAAATCAAACGTACTGAGAAAAAGCAAACTATCTCTTTTCATAAAACAAACTCAATTGGGTAGCAGATACATAACGAGAAACCTTTCTGCATGCATGTAAGGAAAAAAATACAATAAAAAAAGAAACAGTGAAAAACCATTTTTATAATTCTATCGTATAAACAAATCTCGTATCAGTAAGAAATTATTTAGATAATTTCTTCACTTACTGAGGTCAATATTGTAATTCAATAAACTTAGTTTTCAAAATCTAATATATCATTGAAATGTAAACACCTCTTCAATATAAAGTTTCATCATTCTTTCTCAGTGATTTGAGAATATGTATCCATGCTATCGAAGTTTAAGTTAAAGAGAACTGCGGTGATGTAAACTAAGAACCTTATCAATTTTTAAATAATATTTTAAAACCAAAACATTTCACTTGAAACTGGAGCACATTGTTTGTATATAAAATTACCATTGTAACTCAAAGATAGATTCCAGAAAATCTATACCACTTCAACGATGAACTGCTGTCGATGATTGAATTAAAAGGTAAAGTAATAAATAACACTCTAGACAATATCAGAAAGTACTGACAGAAAAGGTGATGTATCCCCTTTCATAAATCAAACTATCTCAATCGGATAGCAGATACATAACGATGAATCTTTCTGAATATATCGAAGGAAAAAAATCGATTAATCACACAAACAGGGCAAAACCATTTCATACTTCTATCATAGAAACACATCTCGTACTTGCAAGAAGTTATTTTGAGAATTTCATCACTTCGTGAGATCGATATTGTAATGCAATAAACTTAGTTTTCAAAATATAGTCTACCACAGAAATATAAAGACCTCATCAATATAAAGTTTTATCATTCTTTCTTAGTGATTTGAGTATATGTATCCATCCTACCGAAATTAAGGTAAAGAGTACTGCGATGACTTATTCTAAGAACTTGTCATTTTTTATTGTATAATACCAAAAACTTTTCACTTGAAACTAGAAAGCATTTGACTTATAATACGATTGTATTTCTAAGAAAAAATACCAGAAATCTGTATACAACATTAAAGATGAACTGCTGTCGATAGTTGAATTGAAAAGTAAAGTAATAAATATCTCTCTCAGCAATATCAGAAAATACTGAAAAAAGGTGATATATCATCTTTCATAAAACAAACTCAATTGGATAGCATATGCATAACGAGAAATCTTTCTGCATGTATGGAAGGAAAAAATCAATTAATCACAGAGAGAGTGCAAAACCAATTCATACTTCTATCGTAGAAAAAAATCTCGTACCTCAAGAAGTTATTTTGACAATTTCATCACTTCCTGGGGTCGATATTGTAATGCAATAAACTTAATTTAATCTATCAAAGAAATGTAAAGATCCTATCAATATAAAGTTTCATCATTCTTTACTCAGTGATTTGAGAATTTGTATACATCGTACTGAGGTTTAGTGAAATTGTTACTGCGATAATATAATCTAAAACCTTGACTCTTGACTTGAAATAATCTGGTAAAACCAAAAATATTTCAATTGAAACTGGAAAACATTTTTTTATATATATAAAACCATTGTAATTGAAAGATAAACTCCAGAAATTTGTATACCACTTCAACGATGAACTGCTGTCGATGATTGAATTAAAAGGTAAAGTAATAAATAACACTCTCCACAATATCAGAAAGTACTGAAAAAATTGTAATCTATCCCCTTTGATAAATCAAACCTTATTAGATAGCAGATACCTAACTAGGAATCTTTCTGCATATATGGAAGGAAAAATCAATTAATCAGAAAAATAATGCAACACGAATTCATACTTTTATCGTATAAACAAATCTTGTACCTGCAAGAAGTTATTTTGACAATTTCATGTTTTCCTGAGGACAAAATTGTAGTTCAATAAGCATAGTTTTAAAAATCTAATCTATCACTGAAATGTAAAGACCTCATCAATATAAAGTTTCACCATTCTTTCTCAGTGATTTGAGAATATGTATCCATCCTACTGAAGTTAAGATCATGACGTATTCTAAGAACTTATTATTTTTTATAGTATAAAACCAAAAACTTTTCACTTGAAACTAGAAAGCATTTTTCTTATAATACGATTAAAAAAGGTGATATATCACCTTTCATAAAACAAACTCAATCTGATAGCATATAAATAACGAGAAATCTTTCCGCATCTATGGAAGAAAAAAATCAATTAATCACAGATAGAGTGTAAAACCACTTCATACATGTATCGTAGAAACAAATCTCGTACCTGCAAGAAGTTATTTTGACAATTTCATCACTTCCTGAGGTCGATATTCTAATGCAATAAACTTCTATCTAATCTATCACAGCAATGTAAAGACCTTATCAATATAAAGTTTCATCATTCTTTTCACAGTGATTTGAGAATTTCTATCCATCGTACTGAAGTTTAGTGAAATTGTTACTGCGGTAATATAATCTACAACCTTGTCTCTTTACTTGAAATAATCTAGTAAAACCAAAAATGTTTCACTTAAAACTGGAAAACATTTTTTATATCTATAAAACCATTATAATTGAAAGATAAACTCCAGAAATCTGTATACCACTTCAACGATGAACTGCTGTCGATGATTGAATTAAAAGGTAAAGTAATAAAGAACTCTAGAGGCAATACCAGAAAGTACTGAAAAAAATGTAATCTATCACCCTTCAGAATACAAACTCAATTGGATAGAAGATACATTACTAGAAATATTTCTGCATATCTGGAAGAAAAAAATTCAATAGATCACCGAAACAAGGTAAAACTATTTTGTACTTTAAAATCTCATAGAAACGAACAATTCTTTCAGCAATCTCATCACTTTCTGCTATTTATCAATATCGAAATGGGTTTATTTCTTCATTCTTTACAATTTTGTTTCGAATTGATTCCCCCTTACGTTCGGATATAAAGAGTATTACGCCCTGAAATTCTTCGCGATCAGAAAACACCTGCGTTAAGAGGAATAGACAGAGAGAGAAATCGATGCAACTTACGTGTAAGTACATCTAGAAATGCGTTTGAGTATTTTACATTTATTCAGTTTTTACTATCCTTCGAGGAATTTGTCGATTTTTTTTTGTCTATGCAAACATGTGTAGAGTAATAAATCATTCGATACGATGAATGCATTTTTTTCATTTGTTTAGTATATAAATATTGAATTAATCTTGATAGATTCCGTGATGTAATGGATACTTACATGCAACAGATGATATCTTATTCTAGACTGTGTTGAAATAAAATGAAACAAAAAAGTTAAAAGTGTGCTCAATCATTAATAGTATATATTAGTCAGTTATGAGACGAAGGTGCAATAAAGATAAATTTCGTTCATATCCTGTAAAAAATTAACTTCATTTATGTTCCCCTCTCCGTTTCTCTAAACTAACTTCATTATTATTATTACAATGTGGATCATGAAAATGAAGACAGAATTTGAGTTATCAATAATTTCATTACTTTTTCATTTTTCTAAATTTTTCCACCGGTCTTATAACTTTTAACAGAATTGCATATATATATATATATATATATATATATATATATATATATATATATATATATATATATATATATATATATATATATATATATATATATATATATATATATATATATATATATATATATATATATATATATAATATATATATATATATAAAATATATATATATATATATATATATATATATATATATATATATATATATATATATATATATATATATATATATAATATATATATATATATATTTTATATATATATATATATATATATATTTTATATATATATATATATACACTCATGTCCATAAATTAAGGATAATGAAGTTCAGGCAATGAAAGAGACAAAAGCAAAACAAATTTGACTTATTTGTAAAGTCTATTTATTAAACAAAAGGTAAAGAGCAAAAATGATGCTATATGTTTGGCATAATTAATAAAAATTGCGAATTTTACTCCCTGGAGCAAATTTCAAAAAAGAACCTATTTACAGAAAACAGTATAACATGGTTAGTAAGATGGTTAACACAGAGTATGTCTCCCGGACGATGCAATACAAGCGTTACAACGCCTACGCATGCTGAGTATCAGATTATCAATCTGATCTTGGGGAAAATTACACCACTCATCAAGCAATGCCCTCCGAAGTTCCGATAAACAGATGGGAGGGGGTTGATGGGCTGCAATTCGTCGGCCAAGCATGTCCCACACATTCTCTATTGGAATATAAGTCCGGTGATTATGCTGGCCAATCCATACGGGTGATATCCTCCGGCATTCGTCTACAATGTTTGCAAGGTGAGGTCGGGTTTGTCATCCATATACAGAAATTCAGGACCCATGGCGCCCCGAAACAAACGTACATGTTGTTCCAGAATGACATCCCGATAGATGTGGCCTGTCATCGTTACACTCTGAACATGCATATCAGTTCTGGAACCAAGAATAATTCCTCACCAAACGAGCCATCCTGCACCACCCATAACGGTGTCGTTCAATGGTGTTCTGTTGGTGGTAACGGGTACCTGGCGCTCTCCATATGAAAGTCCGGCGAGAATCAGAATGTAAACTGAACCTGGACTCGTCGGAAAACATCACACAAGACGACTGTTGCGGTGTCCACAATGCATGCTCTCTAGCCCAGCAGGCGACAGTGAGTTGCGATAAGGGGAACATATCTGACAGGCCTACGAGCATATAGACCAATGTTCCCTAATCGTCTGTACATGGTCTGCCTTGAAACTGTCGTACCGGTAGCTGAAGAGAGCTGACGAGACAGGTCTGATGCTGTGCTCCGTCTGTTTCTTTTGGCAGTAATTGCCAAATACCGGTCATCATTCGGCGTAGTAACACGGGGGCGACCAGTGCTGTAACATCTACTCGCATTACCATCATGTTTGAATCTTTGCCAAAGCCTGGAGATGGCACTCTGGGCGATTCCAAGTTCCTCGAATAATTCCAGCTGGGTACGTCCACATTCCAAACGTCCGATAATTCTATCACGTAAAAAATCATCCAAATGCTTCCTTTGTTCCATAACTATACGGTTATTGCACTGAAAGGCTTTTAAAACGCTTGTGAACAATTTTACTTCTTTGCTACCATTCCTTATATACCCCTTTCATACACTCTCGTCATTGTGACGTACTATCCGCGTCATCTGGTGGTTTCCTGCAATTTGCATATTCTTCTTCAAGATGTGTGTGATACTTCTACAGGTGAAATTTTTATTTTAGAGCTCAATTTCTGTGTGATTCTGAATTATCCTTAATTTATGGACATGAGTGTATATACATATATACACACATACATATATATATACAAAGATATATATATATATACATATATACATATATATAAAGAGAGAGAGATATATATATATACAGAGGTAGATAGATGCACACGTAAGATATACAGAGAGTGAGTGTGCTGTAGAAATGTCATTTTCACTTCCAATACTACCTCATATTTTGCATAATTTAAATTACTATTTAGCTTTTTAAACCAAGTACAGGAAGAATTTTATAAAATATTTTGTAATGTGTCCATATTTAAGATATATTTTGTACCTTGACTTTCCTAAATACATGAGATAAGATCCATTTTGAAATAAATAAGCACAATCCATTCTGTCTCAGCTTCTACCTTTGAGTTTAAAATTGGAGTAAAGAAGGTTTCCCTAACAATTTTCTTCGAAAAAACATACAGAACATTGATTATTAAAGTTTCTAGATTACACAAGCTCCATCTCCCAACATACAAATTTTGACATTTTGGATATCAAAGTAGCAAAAACACGAGAACTTGTTTTATGAATAATACACAAGGCGCGCATCTTCAGTTATATTTATGTCTAGTGGAAAAAGACGTGCAGTGACATATCTAATAAAGTAAATTTTTTGAATAAGGTATGCTTAAAAATACGTTGGACATTTTCTTATTCATAGAGGAAAAGAATTAATGTCTAAAATAACTATATTATTATATATATATTATATATATATATATATGTCAGGATTTAAAATATAGATTAATTTAAGAGATTTTAATTAGGGATTATTTTAATGGGAGTAACGCGCCTCGCATTATTAGTCACATAAATACGGCTCACGCGCAGTGATATCGGCAAAGAACGATAAGCAATTACTATAGACGGAACTTTGGCTCCTCGAAGCAGTGGAAACTGCCTTTGTTATGAGTTGGGCGTCAAGATGAGACGCCATTGTTGAGTAGAGTGTGAGTGAATTTAAATAAAGATATGATGCTGGTGTCAGGACTAGTTTGTTTACTGGGGATCATGTCATATATATATATATATATATATATATATATATATATATATATATATATATATATATATATATATATATATATATATATTATATATATATATATATATATATATAATACATATATATATATATATGATATATATATATATATAATATATATATATATATACATATATATATATATATATATAAATATTTATATATATATATATATATATATATATATATATATATATATATATATATATATATATATATATATATATATATAAATATATATATATATATATATATAATATATATATATATATATATATATGTAATCTACATATATATATATACATATATATATACATATATATTTATATATATATATATATATATATATATATATAACATATATATATATATATATTATATATATATATATATATATATATATATATATATATATATATATAATATATATATATATATATATATATATATATATATATATATATATATATATATATATATATATATATATATATATATATATATATATATATATTATATATATATATATATATATATATATATATATATATATATATATATATATATATATATATATATATATATATATATATATATATATATATATATATATATATATATATATATATATATATTATATATATATATATATATATATATATATATTATATATATATATATATATATATATATATATATATATATATATATATATATGTATATATATATATATATATATATATATATATATATATATATATATATATATATATATATATATATATATATATATATATATATATATATATATATATATATATATATATATATATATATATATATATATATATATATATATATATATATATATATATATATATATTATATATATATATATATATATATAATATATATATATATATATATATATATATATATATATATATATATATATATATATATATATATATATATATATATATATATATATATATATATTTATATGTATATATATATATATATATATATATATATATATATATATATATATACATATATATGCATATATATATCTTCATAATATATTTATATATATTTATATGTATATATATATTTATATATATTTATATGTATATATAAAATATATGTGTACATACGTATATATTTAAATGTATCCTTCTATACTTTAGAAATGGAGAATTGAAATGTATATTCTAATGCAATACTGATTAAATCAGACCACTCAGATAAGTGCGGTTTTGAGTACTCATAACAATAAAGACTTGAACAATAACTGACAATAGTGTTGTCTTAGTTACATACGAGACACAGACGCAATTATGTCTCAAACAAGCACATAGACTCTGGTAATGTACAGCTACAGAGCCGTACAAAATCAAATAAAACCGTAACCAACAACGCCGAATCCCGTATACAAACTTTCCTGGAGCGGCAATATCCTCCAACATTCGAGCGCGGATGATTCTCCTCTCTAATACTTTATATCATTACTCATAACCGTAGAGTTGTATCTCGGATGTCTCTAAAATGGTTTAGCCATCGTAATCTCCTCATATTAATAGCCATACTTGATCTGCCATTAAATTCAACAGTTAGTGCTTTCGTCCCCAATTCCAGTAAAGCACGCTTACGATCTTCAATGATATCAATTGAAATTAATAAGAGACTTCTACATACCAAAACACAAGAGTGATTCCGGAATGGTTTCTATTAAGAGCTGATATCCGCAGAAATATGCTTATAAGATGAGACGCTCCATTAATGTGATGCATGCATAATAACCCCCACTCGACGGTATTTCGTAGATCATTTTATGGTTTTCGCTCAGACGCCGTTTGCTCCCGTATATCAATGCTCGGTGACTCAAAGATGGTGAGATTTAATTATACTATGAAGAAGTGAT
>CM063509.1:44201344-44218844 GCA_032207245.1 Pardosa pseudoannulata
AACATAAGAATCCACTGAAGCAAGAATTATAGATAACAAAAGAATCGCAGAATTCACTGAAAATAAATCTAAATCGACATTACATTCGTTAATATTAATTTAAAATATCATTACAGGACATACACACACACGTATATATATATCTTAGAACGATTGTCCGTAATTTTGCAGTCGTACTTTGAAAGAAACAAATAAATCACTGAATTATCTAACGCATTCATGTATATAATAACAAACACCACTTTAGTTTACTTAGAACGAAACTGTGTAAACTCTATCGAAATTTTTATGAAAAACCCCATTTTTAAATTCCAGACATCGCTTTAATTTCCTTTTTTCCGACCAATAGCTGCTACTTGAAGCCGTCTGTGATGTAACCCACGTGTTACTTTTATGTTTGGAGCGCTACGTCTATGTTTTCGAGCTAATCCGGGACTTACAGTTTAAAACCGATCCGAAAATACAAACATCATGCCATCAGCGGGATTCGAAACCAAACTGTTCCGAAGAGCAGCGCTCTGCCAGTTCGGCCATCGTCGGCAACCCACGTGTTAGAACTCTACTTTAATTTGAAACCAGTAGTAGAACATTCGAGAATATTTGCTGTTCCTTTAAAAAAATTTCCGGGAGAATAGAATCTTAAATAGAAAATATACATTGCATAATATGTATATAACTTAATTGACTATAAAATATTTTTAGATTTTCTTTTATATTTATTTTTTTATTTTATTGTTTAAATTTTTTTGTATGATTTCTTTCTATTGTATTTACATTAAATTTTTATTGTATTTGAAATTTTATTTCACTCTAAAAATTCAACTTTCAGTCTCTTCTTGCGAGACAAGTTCCTTTCATCACTGACTTAGCAACCGTAAAAGTTGTATGCGTTGGAGATTGAAGTCAATTTTTTTTTCTACTCGAAGAAAACTTTGAGTGTCATCTGCCTAGTTGACATCTGCTTCCTTTTCTTTGAAATATCTGCGAAAAATTATCTATTAAATATTCCCAATTTTATCGTTAATACCTATTTATTTTAATTTTATGATTTTTTTTATGACCTATTTTTTTTGATTTTATTTTATAGTGTAAATATTGTTTATTTTTATAATTTTACCTTTAAATTTTAATCTTTTTTAAAATTTTTTCCTAATTTAAAATTTTTGCTTTTTTTTAATTTTTAGTTTTTAAAAACTACAAAAATTATCTGTTTTGAATTAAATTTCCGTAAATCTTTTTTAAACGGTAAACTTTTTTTAGTATTTTTTTAGTAAGTCATAAATTTAAAGAGTAGGTTTTTTAAATTCTTCAAAAAAAAATTGTAAGAATTTCCGTAAATCTTTTTAAATGGATTATTTTTTTATTTTATTTTAAGTCTTATTTAAACAGTAGGTTTTTAATTCTTCACAAAAAATATATTCTGTTGAATTAAAATTTTCGTAAAATTTTTTTTAAATTTAATTTTTTTATTATATGAAGTAACATAAAAGGTCTTAATTTTTTTATGTTTTAATTCTTCACAAAAAATATTCTGTTTTGAATTGTTTTAAATCTGTTTTTAAAACTGTCTATCATTTAAAAACTTTTAGTATTTATATTAAGTAAGAAAAAGGTCTTAATTTTAACAGTAAGTTTTTAATTCTTCACAAAAAAATCTATTCTAATTTGAAATAAAATTTCCGTAAATCTTTTTATATTTTTTTTAGTATTTATATTTTAGAAAAAGTCTTTTTAAACAGTATTTTTTCTTCAAAAAAATATCTATTCTGTTTTTAATTAAAATTTCCGTAAATATTTTTAAACGGTCTAACATTTAAATATATTTTAGTTATTATATGAAGTAACATAAAGTTCTTATTTTAAACAATAGGTTTTTAAGTGTTCACAAAAAAAATTATTCTGTTTTGAATTAAAATTTCTGTAAATCTTTTTAAAAAGTGTAACATTTAAAAACTTTTAGTATTTATATGAAGTAACATAAAGATCTTAATTTAAACAGTAGGTTTTTAATTCTTTACCAGAAAAACTATTCTGTTTTGAATTAAAATTTCAGTAAATCTTTTTTAAACGCTCTAACATTTAAAATATTCTAATATTTTTATGAAGTAACATAAAGGTCTTAAACATTAGTTTTTTAAATCTTCACAAAAAATATATATTCTGTTTTGAATTAAAATTTCCGTAAATCTTTTTAAACGCTCTAACATTTAAAATATTCTAATATTTTTATGAAGTAACATAAAGGTCTTAATTTAAATAGTAGGTTTATAATTCTTCACAGAAAAAATCTATTCCGTTTTGAATTAATATTTCCGAAAATCTTTTTAAACGCTCTAACATATAAAATAACATATAACATATTCATATAAATACTAAAGTATTTATATGAAGTAACATAAATGTCTTAATTTAAACATTAGGTCTTTAATTCTTCACAAAAAACTATTCTGTTTTGAATTAAAATTTCTGTAAATGTTTTTAAACGCTCTATCATTTAAAAAAATTTTAGTATTTATATGAAGTAACATAAAGGTTTTAATTTAAAGAGTAATTTCTTAATTCTCCATAAAAAATATATTCTGTTTTAAATTAAAATTTCCGTAAATATTTTTAAACGGTCTAACATTTAAAAACTTTTATTATTTATATTAAGTAAGAAAAAGGTCTTAATTTAAACAGTAAGTTTTTAATTCTTCACAAAAAATCTATTCTGTTTTGAATTAAAATTTCCGTAAATCTTTTTAAACGGTCTAACATTTAAAAACTTTTAGTATTTATATCAATTTATATAAAGATCTTAATTTAAACAGTAGGTTTTTAATTCTTTACAAAAAATCTATTCTGTTTTGAATTAAAATTTCAGTAGATCGTTTTAAACGGTCTAACATTTAAAAAAGTTTAGTATTTATATAAAGTAGCATATTTTTATAAAAGCATAAACTTTGTACACCAAATAAAATTAATTAAATTTATTTACCAACAAAAATATTTTTTAAATGTGTAATTTAGAAACTCAAGTTTATGTGAAATATAAACTAAAATCATATTCAAATGGGCAATATTTTTAGTTCTGGAGCATAATGTTTCCTATACATTTAGTTTCAATTTTCAATCTTTTTAATTTATAAGGTATTGAGATATTGCATGTTGGAATTCTTGTGTTTTTATCCACTAGAAGCAGTAGAGTAACGGACTTCGGGTAAGCTAGAGATGTGTATGATCTAGCTTTGTTTTGTTTTTGTTTTTTATGTTTTATGGAATATATAATGGGTAAAGACACTTTGACCTCGTTAGTGACCCCAGATCTTCACCGTCTGACAAATAAGAAAATTTATTTAATTTAGGGAATATTTTTAAATATCCTTTTAAAGTCTAATCCTCCCATGTAGTTACAATTTTTGATTGTAGAGATAGGGTTTGTTTAATTGTTTAAAAATTTAGCCTCGATATTACATTTTCCAGATTTCATCTTCAAAGTTAGATAATTTCAAGTTTATATTGTATATGCATTTTAATTAAAATATACTCTATATAACGGCAATATAATTTGCACAAAACTACACTTTCTTCAATGTGGTATAAAAATTTACTTTCTTGCAAATAATTAGGAAGTTTCACCTTTTCATTTTATAGTTATATTAACCAAATAATATACTATTCAAAATGACAAATTATCTACAGAAAACTATACTTATTTAAATATAAAATATATTTATATAAATATAACTCTAACACACTTCGAATTTTACCTTGAGAGAAATAAAGTTTCACTTCTCCATTGTATTTTCGCAAATTATAAAAAAAATACTATCTAAAATGACACACTATCGGCAGAAAATTATACTTATATAAATGTGGTATAAAAAAATTACTTTCCACCGCACCTATTTATAATTTTACTATGCGAGTAATAAAGTTTCCCTTTTTCATCGTATATTTAGGTTTAATATAAAATATAAGTATTCAATTGACAAAAAATAAAAGTTTTAAAAATCAAGATTGTTACTAAGCAACTTGTAAAAAAATTATTTTAAAAAGTAGAGAAAATATTTTATATTAATATTTTTTATTTACACTATAAAATATATAGTTTATTTATCCTTAGCTCTTTTATTATGGGTCTAGCATTTAAAAACCATTAATGTGTATAATATGAAAAAATGCATTTTAAATTAACATAAAATCTATGCAAGTAATAAAAATGTAGAAATCCCGTAAAATCTATAGATTTTGGAAATATATAGTATAAAAAAATAACTATTTCTAACAAACAAAATCTAAAAATATATTAATAAAAAATACTTCATTTAGACTTTCTAGTTTAAATTTTCGCTGCAGGAGATATTAGAGATAGGATTTAAGTGTATATTTAAAAGAGTATTAAGATTAAGAAAAGAGTATTAAGAGTATTAAGATAAGAGATTTAAGTGTATATTTAAAAAAAACATAGATATTTTCCAACTATGCTCTCGGAATTATTCAGTGTTGACGATATTTGTACTTATACAATATTAGAGAATAGTAAAAAAATATATCAATAAAGTTCACGAAAGTGTTCAGTGTACCCTAAAATACTACACAAAAGAAAAAAGTTATATTCCAACTATGTTCACGGAAGAATTCACTGTTAGGAATTGTTGTACCAACACAATACTAGATAATAGACAATGGTATATTCAAAGTATGTTCATGGTAGTAATTACTTTTAACAATTTTTCTTCCCATAAAAGACTAGACATTATTTGTATATATTTCTAACTAAGTTCACGGAAGTATTCAGTGTTTATGATTTTTGTACCCCTAAAACATCAGATAATACACAAAATTATTTTCCAACTATGTTCATGGAAGTAATGCGCGATTTTTGTACCAATAGTAGAAAAAAATACAAGATAATAGACAAAGACACATTTAAAGTATGCCCATGGTAGTAATTATTTTCAAAAATTTTTGTTCCCATAAAATACTAGATAATATAACTATACATTCCAACTAAGTTCTCGGAAGTATTCAGTAATTAAGAATTTTGCACTCCTAAAATATTATATAATACAAGAAAATATATTCCAACCATGAACACAGAAGTAATCACTGTTAGGAAGTTTTGTACCAACAAAATACTAGATAATATTCAAAGATGCATTCAAATTATGTTCATGGTAGTAATTATTTTTAACAATTTTTCCCATGAAATACTAGACAATATATATTATAACTAAGTTCCCGGAAGTATTCAGTATTTAAGAATTTTGCACCCCTAAAATATTATATAATACAAGAAAATATATTCCAACCATGAACACAGAAGTAATCACTGTTAGAAAGTTTTGTATCAACAAAATACTAAATAATATTCAAAGATGCATTCAAATTATGTTCATGGTAGTAATTATTTTTAACAATTTTTCCCATAAAATACTAGACAATATATATTCTAACTATGTTCCCGGAATTATTCAGTATTTAAGAATTTTGCACCCCTAAAATATTATATAATACAAGAAAATTTATTTCAACCATGAACACAGAAGTAATCAATGGTAGGAAGTTTTGTACTAACAGAATATTAGATAATATTCAAAGATGCATTCAAATTATGTTCATGGTAGTAATTATTTTTAACAATTTTTCCCATAAAATACTAGACAATATATATTATAACTAAGTTCCCGGAAGTATTCAGTATTTAAGAATTTTGAACCCCTAAAATATTATATAATACAAGAAAATGTATTCCAACCATGAACACAGAAGTAATTACGGTTAGGACGTTTTGTACCAACAAAATACTAGATAATATTCAAAGATGCATTCAAATTATGTTCATGGTAGTAATTAATTTTAACAATTTTTCCCATGAAATACTAGACAATATATATATTCTAAGTTCACGGACGTATTCGTGTTAAGGATTTTTATAACCTAAAAATTAATCAAAATTTATTTATAACACAGAAGTAATCAATGTGATTTTTACTAACAAATTAGATAATATTCAAAGATATCAAATAATGTGTCTGATAAATTATTTTTACATATTTTTCTTAAAATACTAGAAAATTTTCAACTAAGTTAAAAACTTGATTATTTAAAATCACAATAAAACTTTTATAATAATCAGAATGAAACATTCCAACGCATTAGCTCAACTCCTCGTAAACTAAGCTCTACAAAAGTCTGAGATACAACCTTTTATTACTTCCTCGTGAAATTTTACTTCTTCTTTGATATGGACTGAAGTGAAAAAATCCTTTTCAAAGAGCAGAATTTTTACCTCTGGATAAATCTATGACCGATACACACAAAGTACATTACTTGCCCAGTACCTAGGTTTGTGAAGCCCCTGCTATTCAAACAAGATATTTTAGCAATCACACAGTACGTTTTTTTTATGTAAGTATCACCAGTATGATATTTTACCTATCCACGACGCGTATTCCTTATTCTTGATTTCTTGATGTACGAAATTTTATCTCAAAGATTACTTGATTCAGAATTTCTATTTTACTTATCCCAGCTTTACTTAAAGTTCTCGGAAGTAAGTAATAGAGGTAAAATTCAACAACAGATGCTACAGATTATGCAATAGGGAAATATTGATTTAAACTATTGAAAGGAAAATGTGTTTAACAGAAAAAGTCTGTGGGAAAGATCTAACAATTTCCATTTATGCCCCAGCAAACAGAGTCATAGGAACCCCATAGCATAGTAGGCCAAGTGAACCCTATAGCATACTGGGGTATTCTCTGTGCATTAGACACTAAAACTAGTAAATTTGGCTATTGTCAGAATAAAATTTTGATATTTGGTAGTGATTTTGATTAGTGCACCAAGGACAAGTTGCATCTGGAGTTCTTCAAATTGATTTCTGGAAAGTTGGTACCCTTGCTAAGTATTCCCTTCGAATATGTAACCAGAAGTTCCTATAGATTCATTAATCTTGATGGTTATTATATGTCTCTCCTGTTGATAAGGTTTCAAAGGAAACTATTATACCTTTCCGACAGTGTTCAGTTGTAAATTTAATTTTTGTTTTTCAGCAGTAACTTATGAATGCTGCTGTTCACTGCATCATAGAATACTAGACAACATATAAAGATAAGTTCCAAATATAATCTATAAATTATTCAGAGTTAAGGATATTTTAAACCCATAAAATTATTAACAATAGACGAAGATACTTATAACTAGAAAAGTGACAAATTACTTTAAAGTATTCCTAACGCCGGTACCAAAGAGTATTACTCTACCCATTCAGCCATCGTTGGATTATGTTCTTGAATTAGTCAGTGTGAATTATTTGTTTACCCATAAAATACTAGACAATAGACGAAGATACTTATAAATAACTAGAAAAGTGACAAAGATAAATAATTAAAAATATTCCGAACACCGGTACAAAAGAGTAGTACTCTACCCACTCAGCCATCGTTGGACTATGTTCTTGAACTATTCAGTGTTAATGAATTTTATACCCCCAAAACAATAGACTGTAAACGAAGACACTTATAAATACCTAGAAAGGCGAGAAAGATAAATACTTAAAATATCCTGAATGACGGTATCAAAGAGCAGTACCCTACCCATCCAGACATCGTTGGGCTATGTTCTTGAATTATTCAGTGTTAATAATTTTTATACACAAAACATAATAGGCTATAGGCGAAGATACTTATAAATACCTAGAAAGATTATAAAGATAAATACTTAAAATATCCCGAACGCCGGTACGGAAAACAAGTACCCTACTCATCCAGCCACGTTGGGCTATGTTCTTGAATTATTCAGTGTTAAGGATTTTTATACTCAAAAAATACTAGACAATAGACGAAGATACTTATTAATAACTAGAAAGGTCACAAAGATAAATACTTAAAATATCTAGAAAACCGGTATCTTAGAGCAGTACCCTACTCAACCAACCTTCGTTGGACGATGTTCTTGAATTATTCAGTGCTAATGATTTTTATCGCCAAAAATTACTAGACAATAGACAAATATAGTTTCCAAATATGTTCAAGGAAATATTTAATGATAAATATTTTTATACCCATAACAAATTTATATCCTTATCGTTAAACATAATCTAATTTATTTGAATAAGTCATAACCTATTAACTCTGTATCTTTGGTTGTATATATATAAAATCATAATAAATCTTTTATATAAATAGACATGTATCCTTCCAGCACATTAGCTCAAAGCCGCATAAAGAGAGCTGTATAAAAATATGGCATACAACCCTTTGTTACATTTACGGGTTACTTTGATAGTTTTTTTCTCTTTTAGAAAAGACTGGAGTAAAAAACTCTTTTTCAAAGAGTGGTTCTTTTTAAATCTAGATATATGTATGACATATACGTACAAAGTACATTATTTGATTTAGGTTCGAGCTATGAGAAACCTCGTGTATTCTTAAAGATATTTTAACAACTGCAAAGTATGTTTTTTAATGTATGAGTATATCATATATTTATCCTAGTAGCGCATTCCTTTTTATAATTTCAAGACTTATAAAGTTGTGTTTTAATGACTATTCAATTCAGAATTTCTAACTTCATATTTTGCTGTTACGATATGTCCCTGTTATGAGGTGATAAATACAGAATTCAACAACTATAAATTCAAAATATTAAACAGTAGAAAAAGATATATTTAAACAATGTTAGCGAAACATTTTAGTGTTAATGATTTTAGAACCTATACAGACAATTGAGCAAGTGGTATATTAACTCATATTGGACCGCTGTCCTATAAACAGGACAGCAAATAAAATTCCATTTAATTATAAAGTTATAAATATTTTCTGGGTGGATTTTATTTTAACATCTTTAAAATAGACACACTTTAGCATAGTAACAAAAAAAACTGAGAAATCAAATTATATTGTATTGTAAAATTTATTTCCAGCAACCTCTTAAAAATTGTCTTTTTTAATCTTTAATTTTATATTTATTATTATTTTTTTCAAACATTGTGGATGTTACTTTTAGTTTAAAAACAGAGCTAATAATGTAGCTGAAAGTTTTTGTTAAAAAATATATTTACATGTGTATTTTGTAAGTATAAAAAAGGGCCCTAAAATTAAGACGACGGTCCAATCCTGATTATTTTTCTATGAATTCGATATTGCATTGGTAGAACACATTCTTTTCTTATCTTTCAATGAAAGCCAGTTCAAACACCAGTTCACACACCTGGACACAACAAGGGGTAAATAAATGTCTATTCTATTCAGAAAACTGGAGATTTTTTTGCAAGATAAATTTACTCTTTTACTGCCAGTTCAATAACTGCAAGAGTATGCTTAAAATGTAATGTTGGACTTTGTTTAGACTGTTTCTCCGAATTTCATCTATGAATCAGCATAATGCAAAGTAAGTGATATTGTTAAGTTTTATTAGTGTAATGGACAGTTGTCCTATTTATAGGGCAGCCAATACATAAAAAAATTAAAAATATATTTTTTCAAAATTTTGATTTTATATACATAGTTACATCATATTAATGATATGGATTAAATTTTAATAACTTACAGAAATATTTAGTTGGTGTGGTAAAATATGGGTTAACAAGTGTTCATGGTTGTTGTTTGTTAGCTGGAACTCTATGGTCTACTGTTTGCTGCATGAAGGGGAAATAGATCAGGACCTACTGTTTAAAGTCTAATATCCCTGAACAATTATGCCAACAGAGGGAATCGCGTTATGTACTCCGGCACCAAAGAACAGGGATCTACTTATTCCATCCTAGCAGTTATGTTCACTGGATTTTTCTGTGCGAATGATTTTCATGCTTATAAATGACTAGATAATAGACAAATATAGTTAATAATTACATCCAAACAATTGCTTATTGTTAAGGATTTTGACACCCATACATGACTAGAGAGTAGGAAATGGTAGATATTAATTATATATGCAGAAGAGTTTTTAGTATTAATTAGTTTTATAACCATAAATGACTACATAATTGGCAAAGATTGATGCAAACTATACGCAAGAAATTATTAAATGTAAATAATTTTTATAACATGTATGACTAGACAATAGACAAACAATTGTTTAATTTTAAAGGTTTTGACATCTGTAATAGACTAGACACGAGGAAAAGAAAGATAATAACAATATCCAGGGAATATTTTAGTGTTAATTATTTTTATAACCATGAATCACTATTTTTATAACCATGAATTTTTATAACCACTTATTTTTATAACCATGAATGGCAAACATAGATATAAACTACATTCAAGAATAACTTTTACAAAATGAATGACTAGACAATAGAAAAAAAACAGTTATTTAGTTTTAAAGAATTTGACATCCATGAATGACTAGACACTAGGAAAAGATAGATATTAACAGTATCCAGGGAATTTTTTATTATTAATTAGTTTTATAAATATGAATGACTAGATATTTGGCAAAGATAGACACAAACAATATCCATGAAATTATGAAGTGTTAATAATTCTTATAACATGGATGACTAGAAAATAGACAAAGATATATATTAAGTATATTCAAACATTTCTTCAGTTTTAATCATATTTATAACCTTAAATAACTGGAAAATAGAAAAATATAAATTCTAAGCACACCCAAGCAATTATTTCATTTAATTATTTTTATACCCGTTAAATACAACTCATTATAAAAAATATTTTAGTACTACAGGGTAGTCAGGAAGAAACTTTGTCAGCGTCTGCACTTCTAGCGTTCATTACTAAAAATCGATCCAGTTGATTGCAAATATAGTTATCCTGGGGCATGCGCTCAACATTCTATGAATGGTAACACAATCATGCTCACAGTCACGGTTGTATTTACAGAACCACGAGAATGTCGAATGGCAATGCCTACTATATCCGATCGCAAAATGTTCAGCGCATGCAAAAATCTAAAATATCGTTGGAACGTTACCGATATGTCCAAAAACGGACGCGTTGTGCATACTCAACAAACAAGTAAATGGACGAATACTGCATATAATCAAGATAAGACATGAGTTACTGAAGACAGCATATATCAGACAAAGTAACACTTATTCAGATCAGCCAGCCATTTTCCATACGGGTAACATCACTGGCAATTACGCATTGCATGCGGGAGAAGGTGAATAATGCAGATGAATGAAACATGGCATGAAAGATGATTATAGTTACAGAAACACGAAAATGTCAAATGGTAACCCTTACGTTTTCTCTCGCAAAATGTTCAGCTCATGCAAAAACCGTAAATAGCGTTGGAATGTTATCGATATGTCCAAAAACGGACGCGTTATGCTTGCACAACAAAGAATTCGTCAAGGCGCATATCACCGAGACAATATTGATTACTGAAGACAACGTATATCGGAAAAACTAAAACTTGTTTAGATCAAGGATTTTCCATATTGGTTACATCCTAAGCAATAACACATTGCATGCGTGAGATGGTGGACAACACAGCTGACTATAACTTCTCATGAGATATGATTATAGTTACAGAAACACAAAAATGTCGTATGGCAAGGCCTTTTTTTCTAGTCGCAAAATGTTCATGATGCTAAAACCCTGAATAGCGTTATATCAGAAGATATATCCAAAAACAGACACGTTATGCACACACAAGAAAGAATTTGTCAAGGCGCATGAAGGAATATTGCGTATGACCGATACAAGACATCGATGACAAAGGACAACACATATCAGAGAAAATAAAACTTATTTAGATCAACCGTTTTCCATATCGGTACCATCACAGGCAATTACGCATTGCATGTGGGAGACAGTGGCCAATTCAGATGAATGCAACAGGGCATGAGAAATGATTATAGCTAAATAAACACGAAAATGTCGAATAGTAACGCCTACTTTTTTCCTCTCGCAAAATGTTCAGAGCATATGAAAATCCTAAATTGTGTTAGAATGTTACCGATATGTCCAAAAACGGACGCGTTACGCGTACAAAACAAAGAATTCCTCAAGGCGCACGGAGGAATACTGCATATGACCGAGACAAGACATCGATTACTGAGGACAACATATATGGGACAAAATAAAACATCTTTAGATCAACCATTTTCTGCATGAGTACCATCCCAGATAATTACGCATTGCATGCTGGATACAGCGGACAAAGCAGTTAAACTCAACATGGCATGAGAGATTATTATAGTTACAGAAACAGGAAACTATCGAATAGCAAATCCCACTTTTTCCTCTCTCTAAATCTTCAGCGTATGCGAAAAACCTAAATAGTGTTGGAACGTTACCGATATCTCCAAAACCGGAAGTGTTATGCATACACAACAAATAACTCAGCAAGACGCATGGAGAAATACTGCACATGACCGAGACGAAAAATCCATTACTGAGGACAACACATATCGGACAACAGAAAATTTATTCAGATCAACCGTTTTCCATATGGATAACATCCCAGGGTATTATGGATTGCATGCGGTAGATGGTGTACAATGCAGCTGAAAGCAACATGGTATGGAGGATGATTATAGTTAGAGAAAGACAAAAATGGCAAACAGCAACGTCTACTTTTTCGTATCGCAAAATGTTCATTACATGCGAAAACTTCATCAAACCCTTGCAATCTCATCAGAATGGACGCTAGAAGTATAGATGATAGCATTCTCTATCACCACGATGTATATTCATGGTAACATTTAGTGTTAATGATTTTTATATAAATAATCCAATTTTACTTCCTTATCGTAAAACATATTGTAATTTATGGAATTATTTCATCACTTATGAAGTATATAACATTTGGTTAGCATTAATATGAAATCACTAGCCATTATAAAAGAAGACAAACATATCATAGCACAATACCGCGTTAAGAGAACCGTACAAAAATCCTGAATACCTTCCTGTATTGCATTTACGGATTACTTTCCCAGTTTTTCTTCCTTTAAAAAAGGATTGAAGTGAAAAAGTCCTTTTCAAAGAGAGAATTTTTTTACCTTTGGATAAGTCTACGGCAGATACTCTCAAAGTACATTATTTGACTTAGATTCCAGTTATGCAACGCCTCGGGTATTCAAATAAGATATTTTAACTATCGCGAAATATGTTTTTTAAAGTTTATGTAAGTATTGCGAGTATGGTATTTTATTTTTCTTCGAAGTGTATTTCCTTTCATGATTAAATATTATTTGATTCAGAAATTTTATTTCAGAGTTCTAGATTTTCAAATATTTCGTCACAGAAGCTGAGAAAATTATAAATCTCTGTATAACAAATTAAGATAACATTTTTTAAAAATTTTTCTATTAGAGAAATTGCGAAAGACTTTTATTTAGAGTCTCATTGCATATGCATATGCATTCCATACCAAACTTGACAATATTTATAAATATACCTGGAATGGAATTTTTAACTTTTTAAAAACTGATAAAAATAAAACGTTTTGGGGGTAAAAGTGATACGAAGCTTTAGGAATTGTTTTTATAATATACTATATTTTATTGTATCATTAATATCCATATTAATGATTCCATTATATGCCATTTGTACATTGACAGTTTTACCAGAAGATATATTTAATTAAGTTAGAAAAATATTTCGTAAATTGGTTTATAGTTGTAACAAAGAGTTACACTTCTACAACGCCAGCGCGAAACTGACCTGCAGACGAAAGTGATGTGTGTGACCCTCTTTCGATCTCATTGATAAAGAGGGGTTGCTAACCGCGGAGTAGCCATCTTTGGCCCAGGCAACGCTGTCCAACGAACTTTTTCAAGAGATCTGAGGGCCTCCTCAGAGAGAGAACAAGGATAGAAGGAGTGTGCAGCTCAAAATCTTCTGCGGCAGTTCTAACACCATTTTATTTTTAAGACCAAGACGCCATGTTGAGCAGATCTTTGATCGAGTATGGTTCCTTTGGCATAATAGCCTAATTAGCATTTTTATTTCCTATATACACCTTTATATCTATTCAAAATAAAATAAAAAGCAAGAGGAATGAGTTTTTGTTTTTCAATTTTGCATTTTCTCACGGGTACTCCACTTATACATGCAGCTGGCTAGACGCTCAGTCGGTGTTCACCTTAACAGTAGTACACGCAAATAATAATTTTTTACTAGGTAGGTTTTTCATTTTCACCTCCTATTAATGTTTTATCGTCCATTGGGTTTGCTTTTAGAATGATATCCTGGCGTTACTAGAATATTATATTTATCGCTATTTTGCAATTTGGCTCGCATATGGTTTTACCATTATGTTGGATGGTGTAAAATTGGCTTGGTTTTGGCTGGTGATTTTTTCGTTTAGATAATTTATTACCAAAAGAAAGGCAGACTGCATTTATGTAAATGACTGTTAAAGGTCATGAACTCCTAGGAGGCGGTTTCACCTCCTATTAATGTTTTCTCCTCCATCGAGTTGCCTTTACAATACCATCGATAGATATCATAGCGTTACTAGAATATTACATTTATCTCCATTTTGCAGTTTCACTCGCATATGGTTTACCTTTACGTTGGATGGTAAAAAATTGGCTGGCGATAATTGAATGCCAAAAAAGAAATGGCAGACTACACTTCCGTGAGTGACTATAAGAGGTCATGAACCTTTACAAGAGTTTTAGGAAGTGCACTATTTTTTCCGGTATCCATTCGTTCATATGTACACTTGGCTGAATGGTTAATCTTTAATTAAACTAGAAAAATATTTCGTAAAGTGGTTTATAGTACACACAATTAATAATTTTTTCACTAGGTAGGTTCTTCATTTTCATCTCCTATTAACGTTTTCGCTTCTATTGAGTTTGCCTTTACAATGCCATCGGGAGATATCATCACTGGAATATTACACTTATCGCCATTTTGCAGTTTGGCTCTCATATGGTTTACCATTAAGTTGAATGGTGTAAATTGACTTGGTTTTGGTTGCTAATTTTCGATGAGATAATTGATTGCCAAAAATGAAAATGCAGACTACATATCTGTAAGTGACTATTAAATCTCATGAACTCCTAGGAGGCGGTTTCACCTCCTATTAATGCTGTCGCATCCATTGGGTTTGCATTTACAATGATATCAGTAGATATCCAGGAGTTGCTATAATGTTACACTTATCGCCATTATGTAATTTGGCTCGCATATGGTTTATCATTACGTTGGATGGTATAAATTGGCTCGATTTTGGCTGGCGACTTTTCACTGAGGTAATTGATTGCCAAAAAAAAGGCAGACTACATTTCCGTGAGTGACTATTAAAGGTCATGAACTTCTAGGATTAGGTTTCACCTCCTATTAATGTTTTTCACTTCAATTGGGTTTGTCTTTACAATGAAAATAGGAGACATCCTGGCGTTACTAGAATATGAATATTACATTTATCTTCATTTTGCAATTTGGCTAGCATATGTTTTACCATTATCCGGCTTCCCCCCTCAATATGTACCCATGGTCGAATGGTTTAGGTGCTCATCTTCAATACCGGAGTTTGTGGGTTCGAATTCAACTGCCAAGGTTGAACATAGGGTTTCGTATTCCTCTCTAAACAGCAAGACCCTGTCTGATTAAAACTAGTGTTTCAAAAAAAAGTAGACCGTACCTCTCCAAACCAAGCCAAAAACTAAGCAGCTGCTGCCGAATAAAATATTTAGAAGTTTCTTCAACCTCTACATCCTGACTAATTTACGGTCTCACATTTATAACAACTTATCCAACAATAAAGTTAAAGGTTTTTAACAACATATTTTAAAAAAGCTTACCAAGTGTTACATACAGTCAGTTAAAGCGATTATACTATGGTTTATTAGGTTGGTTAATGCTATTTAAAAGTAAAAAGTAAAAAATATATATATATATATCATAGAATAAAGGATATGAATGTTATTCATTGAAGTATTAAACTGCAAATATTACGTTTTATATTTTTATAATAGTACAGCTGACAAATGCACACTGTACTAGTATAAAATATTATTATTGTTTATGTAGTATTATAAAACTCTACTATTATAAGGCATTATTATTGCACACTAAATAGTACAGTGTAAGAATTATACTTTAACTATAGTTTTTCCATATCGACCAACTAGGATGATGAAATGCTTAATAAATGAGTAACACATAAAGTTATGTCGAAAAGTAGCTGAATTATAGAGCACTTTTTCTCGGTACCGCAGTTCGCGGGTTCGAATTCATATGTTGAAAAGGGTATTCGTAGCCATTAGGAATCGGCTTTAGGCAGTACATTGAGTTTTCATTATCCCCCCTGAGAAAAAACACTACACCGTAGCGTTTAAAATCAAACCAAACCATAAATTGCCTTGTGAAAAGTAAATATTAATAGTCTGCTCTTTGCGTCTTGTAAAAGTGAGAAATTTGTATAATGTATATAATCGAAGTCGAAAATCACCATCTATGATAAATTTAAAATCTGGCAATAAAACATATCCTGATAAAACATATTCATTTTGATTCGCATATCGAAGTCGAAAAGAACCAGCTAAGTAAATTGTATATATGAAGAGCATTATATTAAATAAAAACTATAAAATGTTGATATTAATATAAATTTAAAGTGCAAATGCTTTGAAGTAACTAATACGATACATAAAAATAAATTTTAAATTAAAAATCAGTCTGACAAAACATATCCTGCAGCTCAAGTTGTATATACTATTTTATTCCACGTATCCAAGCCGAAACTCATCGGCTAAGTAAATTTTCCTCGACGTTGAATTCCTTGAAAACGCTTGGGGATGTCTGAGTAATGATGGGAATGTATAGGACTGTTATTAATTTAAATAGGGAACAACCGAGATTGGGGGGAAGAGACGCACATAAATGCGAAAATGAAACGGAAGATGTAGTTATTACCAAGAAGCTATCGCCCCAATCCAACTGTTCCCGGAAAAGCCTATTTAAAGGCATTCAGGAGCTGTTCGGATTATGATCCGCATGACGTGATTAAAGGGAATGAATGATAAATGGGCACGTATTATATTTTTATAAACTATGATCCCAGCATGATGCTTTTAACCATGTATTTTCGGTGATTGTCAAAAGATAATGCGTAAGTAATTCTGTTCAGTAATAATTACAAGGATTGTTGATTGTTTTATGTTCTTTTGCTAGAGTTGTGAAGTTTTATAAATGTTAACGTGAAGAGATAATATTGTGAAAGATAACTATATTTTTATAAAATTTGATATCAGTAGAATGTTTTTAATCATGCATGAATAATTATTTTTGAAATATTATTATGTATGTTCAGTATAATAACAGAAACATGTTGGATATTTCATGTTTTATATCAAAATTTGCGAAATATATAAAGTGTGACATGATTAATTCGACTGTTTGTTAAATGACTATGAAATAGATTTTTATAAACTTTGAAGTCAGTGCAATGCTTTAGAACATGTATGTTATGAAGCAGTCAACAAAGAATTATACATTCGTTTGGTAATAATCACAGAAAAATGTTGATAATTTCATGTATTTATCAAAAGCTGGGAATTATCCAATGTGAGACATGC
>CM063509.1:44246344-44268844 GCA_032207245.1 Pardosa pseudoannulata
GCTGATTTCAAGTTGAAAGTGATTCAGAAGGTCGACGAGAAAGTAGTAAGAAATTGGCGCAAGCAAAAGGAAACATTAAAAATAGGAGAACAAAGCGATCTAATCGTCGTGGAAAAATACAATGCTCTGCATTAGAAGACGATTTACATAGCTGGGTTGTTACCGGTATTGATACGAACAACTCAATACCGGTATTTGAGCAGAGCAAGGTTCTGGTACTGATTATAAAAAATGACAAACTATTTAAAAAAAAATAGATTTATTTTTAAATCTTAAAATAAAAACTTATTCTCCGACGTCCGCCTACGTGCCAGGAAAATGCACGAGTACAAAAAAAAAATCCAACAATCCTCTTATATATCCAGCAGCAGACATCGCATAAAATTTAACATATACATGCAACTTCCTCTCCCATTCAGCCAATCACAAAATTACACAGTTCGTATCTGCCGAGTGAGAGTTGAAGTTACAATCAAACATACAGCGAGAGTCAGCTATACTAATTGCGATTAAGAAACCTCGGTTAACTTAAAAAAACAGAAACAAATTGCCGGGATTCACCGGAGGTTGAGAAGGTGCCGATTCGGCTGCAACTTCTAACATGGGTTCTCGAACAAAGAAATGTTGGACGCTGTGATAAGGCGATTTAGATCAGTAATATAATTGATTCATTCTTTCAAGAAGTAAAATGCTCGATCTAAATCTGACTTCATCACATCTTTGTAAAAAAAACAGAGGACCATAAATTTATATTTTACGGATATTGTTGTATTGTACGGTTGTCTCGGACGGGGTTCTGATCCCAGTCCCAGATTAGAATCCCGTCTCCGAACTTGAAATTAAATAAGAATGTACCTTTGTGGAGTATTTATGAGTCCCTAAGGATATTGCCCAATTAGAAGTTATAAGGTTTTTCACGTTGGCGGTCTCAAGGCGGGGTTTAAACAGACCAATGAGATTCTTACAACTAACCCGATTGGAATTAAAAAAATCTAAAAACCAAGAAGGTGTTCGGAAGTTCCAACAGAAGGTATTTGATAGACGAGACGAGAGGAGAAGTCCGATGGAACGAGTTCGAGAGTGCAGTCAAGTCCGACAGGTAGGACAAATAGCACGGCCGCACCCCAAAACACTTAGGAGGAAGCCCCTGACAAGACCGACGAAAGACTCATAGATACCCATCAACCAGCAGTGTTCCGGGCACACCATTTTCACTCCCCAGAGGTACCCCCTTTTACATACATTTTGAAATTGAGATTAGGTCCTCTCTTTATTTACAAAATTACTTAAGTATAAAAAAAATATCAGAACTAATTTAGAAGATGTTGACAAAGCTTATTTTATGAAAATTAGCATCAGTTTTGTATGTACATAGATGTATATATATTATAACAAATTTACTTTTTTATATTCAGCTAGTTTCGGATGCTGTTAATTTAGCTTTTAGTTTTATCTTCATATTTATGTCTGTAGTTTCTCAGAACCTGTGGTTAAATTTAGTACAAAAATACTTTTACACAACACAATCAAAATAAAATCACCACTATACATTTGATCACAGGTTAACACTCAAATATAAACGAGGACTACAGGACAGACGCTCTGTTTGTTCCGATAAAATTCATCTCAGAGGCTATGGCAGTAAAAATGATTTCTAATTTTAAAGGTAGAATTAATTGAGTCTAATCCAGATTTTTCAGCACTCTACTGTACTTAGGTTTTTATTCTTAAAATGATTTAATATTGTCATACTGAAATACATATTTTTGCACGTACAGTCCGCGGATTATCCAGTGGTGCGAACTATCTGATAATTTATGAATTTTTTTAAGTAAAAAATCGCGCCCGCGTACTATACTATGCGTGCGAAATTATGTTACCCATAAAATATTTTACCTGTCATACATATATGGTAGTAGAATAGGAGACATGTTTCTACATGCCAGTTACTATAGTTGATACATAAATACTATTTACACCTAAACAATAACAATGAATAAAATTAAGGCAGAAAATATATTTGTATCTCATTCCTGTTATTAAATATTAATTGGACAAACTAAACTCGCCCGTGTATTATGTTGCTAATTAAATAATAAGTTTTTCTTCGGTTAAACCCTGGACGTTAAACTCGTGGAAATTTAAAAACTCCTAGGACATATCTTATGAAATCTTGTTAATTCTTAATTAAAAATACTGTTAAATTACATTTTAGTTTCATTAATAATGAAATCATAACAAACTTATTCAAATACCAATCTATTCCTGAATAAGTTTTATCTAATAACAAATGTAGAAAATGGATGGTGAATCAAATTATATTTGTTACATATTTTTAATTAAAAAAATACAAAATTTCATTCGGGTTTCATATTAGCGCTATTGTAAGCAGAGTACCAAAATATATTCTGGTTTACAGATAATAATAATCAAAATAAAAAAAAAACTTTAATTAAATTTATCAATTAATCATGTCTAATTTTAGATAATAAACTACTTAATTAAATAACATATTTTTCAAGGAATTAAAAATAAAAAATGTTCAGTTTTATACAGTAAATACATATTTCAAATACATGGGTTTCGCATTATATGTCATTTTATATTTAATAAAGTATTCAATCCATTGAATTATGTATGTAACTTCTGTATTCCCCGTACTTTAATAATTTTAAATTCAATATTTGGTACCTTAAAAATTAAATTTTGAGTTTGCATTTCTGCTTTGATGTTTAACATGATCTTAAATATACCTGACACGGTAATTAATGTAAAAAAAACATTTAACCATCCATTCATATATAGAGAGAATTCGCAATACTGAATTTATAAAACTCTTGGCATAATTACACAAAGCACAAATATTTTGTGAATAAGCCTCAACAGTAGATCCCGTAGTTTAAACTTTTTAATGCAAAAATTTATCATTTAAACACATTTTTTGCAGTTTAATTTAAGAAATTCCATTATATTTTCTAGACGGGAATGGTAAAACATATATAAAATAATAAATCTCATAAAATCAGTATAAGGTGTCCATAATTAAACTTGCATACTACTTTAAAGTTGTCTAAAGTTGAAACTTTAGATTAGAATGTCTTGAATTATTGTGTAGAACATAATGACCGTTATGTTCTACATATGATTAATTGTTATTTTAATGTCTTGGTAGAACATATATATATATAATATATTATATAAGTATATTAAGTATTATATGTATATGTATACATGTATATATATGTATATATGTATATATATATGTATATACATATATATATATATATATATATATATATATATATATATATATATATATATATATATATATATATATATATATATATATATATATATATAATATATATATATATATATATATTTATATATATATATATATATATATATATATATATATATATATATATATATATATATATATATAATATATATATATATATATATATATATATATATATATATATATATATATATATAATATATATATATACATATATATATATATATATATATATATATATATATATATATAATATATATATATATATATATATATATATATATATTATATATATATATATATATATATATATATATATATATATATATATATATATATATATATATATATATATATATATATATATATATATATATATATATATATATATATATATATATATATATATATGTCTGTGTGTGTGTGTATAGTAAGTGAAACACTAGCCATCTCTATTTAAGAGTACTTCATGAACCAATACAAAGCTTGACGTTCCCTGATTGGCTACTGAAACCCGCTCTATAATCGAAGATTAGACAAAAGTAGTTACTTTGCTCTGAACAACCGTAAGTTACTATGAGCTCTGGCCAAAAACACATTTGACTTTGTATAATTTTCTTACACTCTACTTATTTTTATTGGTATCTAACGTTAACGAAAAATAACATTTATTAAAGTCAAATGAATTAAAGTTTTTTTCCTTGACCACTTTAATTGTTCTTTTACCATGTATAGTATTTAAGAGCGTATATAAACAATAAATTTATAAAAAAAAATTGAAAAAAAAGAAGTAAAATTCCCGCGTGTAAAATCCTGTAGCTGAAAAAAAAAACAAAATTAGTACAATTTGAGAAAATACAAATCATCTTAAGTCAAAGATCTATCTATAAAATAGAATGAAGCTGATGGCACGCTTCGACACCCTCTCAACGGAGAGTTTATATATTAAAATACGAATTTCAAATAAAACTGTTTTACGCCAAAACTATTCCCAATTCTTAGAAATCTAATCAACATACTAAATGTTTAATTTTGGAAAGGATCAGTCTAGTTTTTATAAAAGTCCCATCTAAAACTTGGTTCCCAAAACTAATTTCCTTTGAAATAAATGCTTTACTGGATATAAAACAGATTTAGTAAATAGATTACCAGCTTAAAGAATATAAATAGAGCGTCTAGATAGAAGTCTAGAAAGTAAATAAGAAATGACAAAGGGATTAAGAATTTATTCGGATATAAAAATCCATAAAATCAAAGTTTTTTGAATAAATTTCTAATGCTAATATATTAGAGGTTTGAAAATTATTTACTTTCTTATACAGGTGATCTTACCACTTTTAATGCTAAATTTTTATGTATTGCTAAAAATTGTTTTTTTTTCTAGAAGGATTATAGAGGGTATTAAGCATCAGTTTTTATTTACTTTTAAATTTTGGCTCTTCGACTGAATTTTTTTAGATATTTCATAAATAATTTAGGCGTAGGTTTTTCCCTAATGTATTACAATTATAAAAATATAAAAAGTATGTTTGTACATCAAGATTTTATTATGCAAGTGTGCGCGCAGTTGTTAAGCGTAAAATGGTCGTTACTGTAAAATGTCAGAAGTATCCTATATACGAAAGTCGAGCGATGGTCGAATGGTTAGGATGCTGGTCTTCGGAACCGGCGTTCGTGGGTTCGAATCCCGCTATGGCAAGGATGTTCGTAGCCATTCGGAATCGGCTTTAAGCAGTCTCTCGGTCTCATTAACCCTCGTGTTGCAAAAAGTAGACCGTAGCAATCCAAAAACCAATAAACCTATGTAAAAAATATATTTGTAATTTTCTGATAATTAAGAAAAATTGTGTATACATTTAACAACCTTTAAATAATCATGTGTAAAATTTTCATGCAAATTGATTTACAATTTCTTTATTTACAAAGGTTTCAAAATAAGTCTCAAAACTTCTATTTTTATGTTGTTTAAAAGTGGTAACTCCCCTTAATCATAAAAAAAAAAATTATTCTTGCATTAATTTCCAACATTAGAAACGCCTATTATGGAACTATAAATATATTTTCGGTCAAAGTCTATTTTTTTCGTATAATTTTGCAAGACATTTGATGCCCATCTGAAGCAAACACAGACGTTAATCTACATTTACGCATGACTTTCGTCATCTAAATGATGGTTACGTCATAAAATACATCAACAAATCGTCTCCGTTTTCAATTTATGTCTCTTATTAGATAAGATTTTCTAAAAATGTCTTTCGTCTGAATATTTTTCAGTATCAAATTATGCCAATCAGTACACCTTATTCTCTTAAAATATATTATTTTCACAAGAATGTTTTTAAGTATATCAGTTCTATTGTTTCGTGAGATATAAATTAATAAAATAAACATCAATAAAAATTATTAATATTTATGCTGGAATTTTTATCATATTTTATGACTTTAACTTCTTTATTTTATTTATAATAATATAACAATTCATTTTTATTTGCAATATAAATTTATGAATATAGTTTTTTATTCATACGTCAGTATATGGAATTATATCATTAACTCTCTTAAACAAACATCTAATTTTGTTTGGAGCGATACGTTTTTCTGTTTTTCTTTACGAGGACTAATGAGACAGTGATCTACTGCTTAAAGCCGATTCCCAACGGCTACGAACATCTATGCCTGTAACGGGATTTGAACCCGCGAACCACGGTTCCGAAAAGCAGGGCTCTATCATTCGGCCATTGTTCACAACAAACATCTGAATTGTTAATTTTATTATATTACATTAAGAAATAAACGATAAACACATTTATACATACATAAATGTATGTGTATGGATAAATAAAATAATATGTCATGAAAGAAATATAGTACCAATAAAGCTTAAATATTTTTATAATTATGACAGCATTTTTTTAATTTAGTACTTTAAAATAAATGTTAGAAAAGAAGAAGTGATAAAACAAAATTTGAATTAAAATTTGAATAATGATATTTTATTAAAACAGCATTTTTCCTTCACCATAAATAAGATTTAACTTTATAAAAAATATTTAGTTTTGTTATATGAAGCAATAAATTTTTAAAAGAACATAAAATATATCCAGTAGATAATAGAAAAAAAACCTATCTTTTCTCAAAAAAGTGTTATATTAAAATATCTAATTATAATTTTATTAACCCTTATTTATAGTAGCACAAGCAACATATTATTTTTTTCTGTACTATTAGAAAGGATATTATTTAAAGTTTTAACATCCTTGAAGTGAAATTCTTATTTCAATTCAAAATGTTTTATAGATGTAAGGTTTTGATTTACAATAAGATGTACAATTATATTTATATAAATTTAGAAATATACATATTTTAAATATCATCATCCGACTAAATTATTTCATTTTTTACCTTGTGTATGATTTTAATTTTATTTTATAAAACAAATATTATTTGATATAACATGGAATTAGAGATTGCTTATAAATATCATTTGAATAGAAGTGGAAAATTTTATTTTATGATAAATCGGAAAATGTATATTGTCTTAAAAATTATAATTCTGATAACATACTATGTTTCCTTGAGGGTACAATGGAACTGAATTATAGTTAATATATATATTTTGGAATTTTAAAAATATTCTTAACTCTCTATATAAAATTCTTCTGTCCGAGTGTTTGTAATAGAAATTCTCCTAAACTGCTGGACTGACTTTCGTGAAATTTTGTGTAAGCAATTAAGTTGATCCGAGAAGGTTTAATTCACAATTTGATCAGATTCACAATGTTCTTTTATTAAAAATCCAAAATTGCGCATTTATTGAGACTTACAATGCCGCTTGAAACCCTTCGCTGCCAAAGAATCTGTGGCTCAGTGTAGTAGAAATTATACTTCCATTAATTACTGTAGCAAAAAAATTGGGAAGGACGTAATGATAACTTCTATGAAGATAAGAAAACTTTGAATTATATTTCTAAATGAATTCAAATGCATTCACAGTATCGGGTAACTATAGAGGAGTATGAAAATAAACAAATTATTGAGGGTGTACCAAATAATTCTCACACAAAAAACAAAACACTTTTTTACCTACCTTATAGGGTACTTTACAATTCTGGAAAATTAAAAATTATACTGATCACTTCATATGACGGGCTATATACTAGTTTTAAGAATAATTTTCTTATCAATTGAAATGACACGTTGAATTACTCTAAATCAGTTGTTCTATAAAGAACATAATACTTCAAATATATACATTTTCTGAAGAATTTATAACACTGAAGGAATAACTTTGCAAAAAATAAAGACCTTTCGTTTTTCTTTACTTGTTTAACAAATTATAAATATGCTGTACGGGACACACCCGTAACTCCACACCAAACAGTTATGACATAACTGTCACACCCGTAACAGCATATCCCCTATATAATAAAAGCCTATGCTACATGTCCGTCTGTCATCAAATTTATAAAGCGGTTGTAACTGGAATGAATAGAGGCATCCATATTGGATTCTTCATGAGTTAGGGTTAGTAACGTTGAAATCCACCCCTTTCCCATTTCCTGTCCTTTAATGACATTATTTCAAGCCCTATTTTCCTCTTGTTAAGAGCAGGCGACTAAATTTATCACATAATAAATACGTAAAAATAGCATTTTTTTCAAGCAATATGGCGTCATTCCTTTAACAATATTATTTAATTATTTCTTATTGTAAATTATTTAAACATCGTCTGCATTATTTTCATACGTTTTATCACTGAACTTAGATATTACGTAAATAATTTTCTTTTATATTTTGATTAAATAATAATTATTTAGGTACATTTCTGATAATTTTAAATTTAATAATCAACTATTTTTGTTGCAATGAAAATCTTATTACTAGTATTAACAACAAATTATACCTACCTCTAGGGTGTAGTAGAAATTATACTTTCATTCCTTTACTTCCATTAATTACTGTTCCAAAAAAATGGGAAGATTTTAAGGATAATCTCTACGAAGCTAAGAAAACTTTGGTTTATCTTTCTAAATGAATTCAACTGCATTCACAGTAGAGATTTTAGAGGCGTATGAAGATAAACAAATTATTGAGCGTGTACCAGATAATTCTCATCCAAATAACAAACCATTTTTTTACTTGCCTCATAGGGTACTTTTCAATTTTGGAAAATGAAAATTTTTACTGATCCCCTCATATGATGGGCTGTGTGCTAGTTTATAATTTCTTAAACATTAAAGAAGAAATTGTTTATTTTTTGAAAAATTATTCATTAATTGTTATAACTGCTTCCCAAAAAGAATATATTGGAAACATTATATATTTTACAGAAAATGTGATAAAAACCTGTTTGATGTGTCACATCCATTTCTTTGGAATGGCCGTTACGTTATGCAGTTATAAATACAAATTACACATACAGTAAAAGTAAAGCATCAGAATCAGTCTCATCTTTAAATCAAAAGGATAATATATTCGTATGATTATTTAGAAATGCTTCTGGCAAATTCTACGAGACATATTATGAAGAGCATTCTATAGGAATATTTGAATTAAATGATGTCTTTAAAGTCGAGTTTACGTTACATCCAGACTCGTATAAAAGGTTAAGCTATTCCTAAAAGCCTTTCAGGCTTAAACGGAACTTTATATATCCTGGTTAAAATGGAATGCAATATTTTCTGCGCTTGTGCACCCTAAAGGTATGTTTTCCTTCAATTCGTCAAATGTTCTTGCTGTACTGTTGTCTTAGTGGCTCGCGTTTTGAAGAAATCTGCCATCTACAGTATATCAGGACTAGAAATAAGCCACAGGTAATTCTGAATAATATTTAGAGAAATGAGGAATCGCGTATACAATACGTCTGTCTGCAAACTTAGATTATTATAAACGTCATGAAATTATAATCTTATTCCAACATAAAATGAAAGCGTAAAGTATTGCCTTAAATGAACATGTCTTTTAAACTATCAAAAAATCTATTTCTTTTTCTAATATTTTTATTTAATTTATGAATACTTCTGATTTTTTCCTAGTACTTATTGTTTACAAAAAAACAAATACACAAAAAAGCAATTTACCTGAAACATTTTAAAATTAGTGGTATCCATATTGGATTCTTGATGAGTTAGAAAAGTTCGAAATCCACATATTCCCCTCTTCGTATCATTTAATGTCATTATTTAAACCCCTATTTCCACTTGTTAAGAGCAGGTGATTATATTTATCACTTTATCACATAATAAATACTTAAAAGTAACATTTTTTCAAGCATTATGATGCCATTCCTTTAACCAACTCATTTAATCACTTCTTATCTTAAATTATTTAAATATCGTCTGCATTCTTTTCATACGTTTTATCACTGAACTTAGATAATTTTCTTTTATATTTAGCTTAAAAAATAGTTTAGGTACATATGTGATAATTTAGATATCATCATCGGTTATATTTGTTGCAATGCAATTTTTATCTCATTCATCAGCAAAAAATTCTATCTACCTCCAGGAATTATTAGAAATGATAATTTCGTTCGTTTACTTCCATTAAATACTTTGGCAAAAAAATTTGGAAGATCTTAACGATAATT
This sequence comes from Pardosa pseudoannulata, assembly GCA_032207245.1. NCBI lineage: Eukaryota > Metazoa > Arthropoda > Arachnida > Araneae > Lycosidae > Pardosa > Pardosa pseudoannulata. The sequence goes on from CM063509.1 coordinate 44,256,235, forward strand.
TCGACGAAGATAAGAAAACTTTGAGTAATCTTTCTAAATAAATGCAACTGTATTCACAAAATCGGGAGAATTTAGAGTTCCTTTTTTACTTTTTCATAAACAAATTTTCGAGCTTGTAACAGATAATTCTTAAACAAAAAACAAATAATTTTTTTACCTACCTTATAGGGTACTTTACGATTCTTGAAAATTAAAAATTTTACTGATACCGTCATAAGATGGATTATAATGCTAGCTTATAATTTTTTAAACATGCAAAGAAAATTTTTTGCAAAATTTTTAGGTGTTATAATGTTTTCCCAAAATATATATATATATTGGAAATATTATATTTTTTACAGAAAAAGTGGTAATATGTTGTTTAATTTGCTACATCCATTTTTCTGGAAATGAATTTATATTATACAATTGTTATGCAGTTATAAGTAAGAATTACGCATACAGCAAAAGTATAGTCTTCAGCATCAGAATCAGTCTCATCTTTAAATCAAAAGGATAATATATTCCTATGATTATTTAGAAACGCTTCTGGCAATTCTGTGAGACATATTATGAAGAGCATTCTGCAGGAATATTTGAATTAAATGATGTCTTTAAAGTCGAGTTTACATTACATCCAGACTCGTATAAAAGGTTAAGCTATTCCTAAAAGCCTCTCAGGCTTAAACGGAACTTTATATATCCTGGTTAAAATGGAATGCAATATTTTCTGCGCTTGTGCACCCTAAAGGTATGTTTTCCTTCAATTCGTCAAATGTTCTTGTTGTACTGTTGTCGTAATGGCTCGCGTTTTGAAGAAATGTGCCATCTATAGTATATCAGGACTAGAAATACGCCCCAGGTAATTCTGAATAATATTTAGAGAAATGAGGAATCGTGTATACTATATGTTTGTCTGCAAACTTAGATTATTATAAACGTCATAAAATTATAATTTTATTCCAGCATAAAAGGAAAACGTAAACTATAGCCTTCAGTGAACATGTATTATAAACCTTCATAAGTTATTTTTTCTATTATTTTTATTCAATTTCTAAATACTTCTGACTTTTACCTAGTAATTATTGTTTACAAATAAACGAAAATTATCATTTGGAATATACTTTCTTATAAGTCTGCTAGGTATGTGACAGATTATTTTTTTAATTCTTTACAGCCACAATGTCTCAGAGTTTACAGAATAGTTATCAGTTGGTAGATATATAGAAAGTAAATTAGTAAACAGTATTGTGACTATTGATTTTAAAAATGTATTTAACAATATTAATCTTACTGAAATGACATTAATTCTCTAGCCTACAAATTCCAAAGTCAATTAATTAATTGTCCCTAATTATATAAATGCAACTTACGTTAAGGCTACAACTAATTTTATAATATATAACTATTAGTTAATGCTAGATAACATATCTTCAGCTACTTGGTATCCCACAAGGGGGTGTGGGTTCAAATTTACTTGAAGATTTATACATATTTACATACTCATATACACACACATATACATGCAAGTATATTCATATATATGTCTATCACACATACACACACACTATATATATATATATATATATATATATATATATATATATATATATATATATATATATATATATATATATATATATATATATATATATATATATATATATATATATATATATATATATATATATATATATATATATATATATATATATATATATATATATATATATATATATATATACTATATATATATATAAAACATTTATATATATACATATATATATATATATATATATATATACATATATACATATATATATATACATATATATATGTATATATATATATATATATATATATATATATATATATATATATATATATATATATATATATATATATATATATATATATATATATATATATATATATATATATATATATATATATATATATATATATATATAAATTATATGTAATAATTAGAAAAAAATGTAAGCATAAAACTTACTAACATAACTGCATAAAACCTCTCGAACTTCTGTTATTTTTAATATACTTTTTAATATAATAACTTAACCCTAGAGAATTAGATTTCTTAAATTTACAATTAGTAAATTTTTTTAAATGTCTTATATCTATGTCAAATTTATTTTATACCAAGTTCTGGATCTCAATCACGTTATACATCTTCCGTTCTAATGGTATTTAAGATCTCAAAGCCTAATGCTTCCAGAAACCTTCATCAGATTTGCAGGCTTCAAATTTGGCTCAGACAGACATGAAAATCTTGTAGCACTGCATTCTAAACTAAGTTGTATTAGTGTTCCACTGTTCTAAATCTTTAAAATTGTCTGATGTCTAGAGAGTAGATTTAAGATCTGATTTAGACTGAATCTCATTTTCTGATAGGATGTGTCTTGATATACGATCGGTATCACAGAGGAAATTTTAGAAGTTATCTATAAACTACAGTTTGTTTGGCGAAATTGTCCTAATTAAAGAATACAGGGATATATCTAAAGCTTCAAATGAGTTCATAGGAAACAAAATAATCAATATTGATCTTTGAAAAATTTCATTGCAGAGTTTCTTGCTTATTATTCTGAATGTATACATACTCTTAGACACATATGTATCACATACACATATTTGGTGGTGAATGCCACTGCGAGGTTATGGGTTAAGGAATATTTTCCCTATAGGGTCTTGATGTCTCTTTACCAGAAAAGAACATGTGAAATGTTGTTCCTCTCGTTTCACGTCTCCAAATTAAAGAATATCTCTGATGTTAGTAAGACCATAAGGCTTCCCATGTTCATTCAGAGCTAAGGTCATCGAAAATCCTTTTGAGTGTTGAATATTGACTCATCACTGAAAGGAATATATGTCAATCTTTCTCTGTTCAAGAAAGGTGTTCACGGCTTTAATATAGACAGAGTGTTAAACTGTGTGATGGGATCACCATTGTTTTCCCGACATAAATTATCTTCTCAAATAACCGGAAGTATGATGTTCGAATTTTAGGGTACAGTTATTTGGTACCGTAATTCTGCTTGGGTACTTCTGTCTTATTAGCCCTCGTGTTGTAAAATAGTTGACCATAGCGTTCCCACCAAACCTCTCAGTATGGCTGTCTCAGTTCACTGTTTATCTCGATATCATTATTTTAGACGCAACAGCGAGTCGTAAGAAAGCAAACCATCCGATGTTCATTCAGAGGAAAGGTCATCGAAAATCCTTTAGAGTGTTGAATAATGACTCGTCATTGAAAAGAACATATCGCCAATCTTTCTCTGTCCAAGAACAATGTTCACAGCTAAAAGATAGACGTAGTGTCTTGTTAAACTGTGCGAGGGCATCACCACTGCTTTCCAGACATAGTCTCTTCTCACAAAACCTGAAGAACGATGATCGAATGTTAAGGCTCTGCTATTTTGTACCATAGTTCTTCTCAGGTACTTCGGTTTCGGTCTTATTAGCCCTAAAGTATTAAAACAGTTTGACCATAGCGCTGCTACCCAACCTCTCATCCTGTCTGTCTCATTACAAGGTGTATCTCGATATCATTATTCTAAACGCAACAGCGGGTTGTAAGAAAGCAAAACCGGCACTCATATCTCTATACTTCGGTACCGGTCTTATTAGCACTAATGTATTAAAACAGTTTGACCATAGCACTGCCACCCAACCTCTCATCCTGTCTGTCTCAATACAAGGTGTATCTCGATATCATTATTCTAAAAAAACAGCGGGTTGTAAGAAAGCAAAACCGGAACTCATATCTTTATAAGTCGCACATTTACAGGACGAAGTGGGTGAAAGCATTATGTCTATGAACATCGTTGACATTAGTGGAATACTAAACCATGATCCCCAATACCGAATAGGAGTGACATACCCAAGAACTATACCTGATCTGAAATAAAGCATTTTATAACATATTCTGAGAATTTCTTCATACAAATTTTGGACAACTGTAGAACATGCTCCCTATCTTACAATTACATGAAATTCAGAAATGAGAGATAGTATTATGTACGTAAAGGATGACCAAAGCATCAGCGCTGAAAAAGGAATACAATGCATAAGGTATGCAATCCAACAAAAACAAGCTTTAGTGAACGCATAGTATCGTGACTCATGATTGTCTATTCAAGAGGCAGAACAACAAGCAGATGTTCCATAATAGGGAATATATCCTCCCCCTAACTGCAGTGGTTGCTTCGCACCGTCTCCGCATACTGAGAACTAGGTGGTCCACCAGTTGTTGCGGTAGGAGTGCCCATTCCGCAATCAGCATCTCTTTAAACTGTTGGGTTTCTCCGGAGGATGTAAGAGTGGTGTAATACATCTCTCCAAATCCTTCCACATGTGTTCGATGGGATTTAAATCAGGGGAGTACGCTGGCCGATCCATTCGATTGATATCTTAACTTTTCAGTAGCTCTTCAACAGCAAGATTCCGATGTCAATTTGCATTTTCGTTTATAAAAAGGAGGTCTGGGCCATTGGCAAATCGTAATAGACGCACATGGGGGAGCAGTACCTCCTTACAATAGTGATCCCCGGCTACAGATCTTCTGTCGAAAACGTGGAGCTCCGTTTGCCCGTTCAGCATAATACTTGCCCACCCATGAAATCCAGGACAACCGTAGCTGTGTCTTTTCTTGATGTTTAGGATAAAACTGGGTCCAGACCTCTCTCCAAATCAAAACGCGTTGAAAATCTCTTCTGGTACTGAACTGACTCTCATTCATAAAGAGGATACGACTCCATTGATCAGTTGTCCAGTTTTTGGATCTCTGCACCCCTGTAAACGGTGGAGTCTGTGGATACCTTTCAACGGGAGGCAGTACTCTGGAAGGTGGGTGAATAGGCCCCCTATGTGAAGGCGTCTCGCCACAGTAATGCCGACAATGCATAGTCAGATCGGACTCTTGCTGTTGAGGAGCTACTGGAAAGTGAAGATATTATTCAAATGGATTGGCCAGCGTACGACCCTAATATAAATCCTATCGAGCATGTGTGGGATGATTTGGGGAAATACAGGGGAGGGATTATCCCATATTTAGGAGCATCTACTTGTTGTTCTTCCTCTTGGATAGACAATCATGAGTCACGATGCTATGCGATCAATAAAGCTTATTTTTGTTTGATTCCATACCGTATGCATTGTATTCCTTTTTCAGCTCCGATATTTTCGTCATCCTTTACGTATATAATAATTTGCCTCATTTTTGAATAACCTGTTTCTCAGACGATTTCTCGTGGAGTTATGACAAAAAACCACATATATATATATTTGCTCACCAGTGTATATATATATATATATATTATATATATATATATATATATATATATATATATATATATATATATATATATATATATATATATATATATATATATATATATATATATATATATATATATATATATATATATATATATATATATATATATATATATATATATATATATATATATATATATATATATATATATATATATATATATATATATATATATATATATATATATATATATATATATATATATATATATATATATATATATATATATATATATATATATATATATATATATATATAAATATATATATATATATATATATATATATATATATATATATATATATATATATATATATATATATATATATTATATATATATATATATATATATATATATATATATATATATATATATATATATATATATATATATATATATATATATATATGTATATATATATATATATATATATATATATATATATATATATATATATATATATGTATGTATGTATGTATGTATATATATATATATATATATATATATATATATATATATATATATATATATATGTATATGTATATATATATATATATATATATATATATATGTATATGTATATATATATATATATATATATATATATATATATATATATATATATATATATATATATATATATATATATATATATATATATATATATATATATATAGATATATATATATATATATATATATATATATATATATATATATATATATATATATATATATATATATATATATATATATATATATATATATATATATATATATATATATATATATATATATATATATATATATATATATATATATATATATATATATATATATATATATATATATATATATATATATATATATATATATATATATATATATATATATATTATATATATATATATATATATATATATATATATATATATATATTAAAATTCAAACTACCTTTCAAATGCTCCGTTTATTTATAAAAAGTTCAGCAATTACGTGCTTTGTGAATTCAAAAAATTTTTCTGCAAATCATGAAATCCTCCTTATACTATATTCAGTCAAAATAACAGCGATTATTCATTTTTTTCATTTACTTTCGTTCTAAAATAGAGCTACGCTTCGTTAAATGGGAAATTAGATCATAATTTTCTTAGTAATATGAATATACCTTTGGAACGTCAGTGCTTAACTGTCACAAAAAATATTAGCTAAGAAAAAAGTTTTCTTATTTTTTCTACTTTAAATTATCCTTGTTTAAAGATTCAAAGCATGTTTTGCAAAATTAGTTTAGAAGAGGGAGTGTATTAGAACATTTTTTTAACATATGCAAAAAAAAAGCTTTTAAGATCGAAGATGATAAAAAAAACCCATGCGTTACAGGCGATGGTTATTTTGATCAGTTTTCAGAAGTTCATTTTGTAATGGAAAAATAGAAATAATAGATTAACATTTTCCTAATATAATTACCTTCTTATATTTAGTTAAATTTAGTACAGCAAATGTTTTAGACTGTTCAGATTATATGAGTGTTTCAAACTATATCTGTTGGTTAACTTAACTAATTTACTCTGTGAAACTTAAATTAGTTTATGCATGCATACTTGATTATTATTCTTACAAGTAAATTATAAAATACTTAGGGACATAGTATAATGTTTCATATTTTGAGGAAAAATTAAACAGAATATGTGTGTTAGTATACAGGATGAATGTTAATTATTTTTAAAGTAATATGAGTGATATTTCCTTTTTAGAGAATCTCACTTTCTACTCTGAAAAGATTAAAACCTGTGTTAAGAAATATGAGTACAGTACTGTTAATAAACATGAATGAACAGGTGATTTGCTTAATAAGTTGTATTTACTTTTAAAAGAAAAACAGCCATCTATTGCTCAATATGGCTTTTTGTTGAAGAGTCATAATTGTCCAACCTTTCTATGAAAATCTTGGTATTGTGTTAAAAAAATCATTTTCGCTAGAAGATTTTCAGCCAAATCTCATACACAATGATTTCATTTGCGCATAGAAGAAATACTCAAGTGGGCAATGTGGCTAAATCACCATACCTGATCCACCGTGCAAAAAGAAAACCGCGTGCAAAATTTCTTCATTTGCCTAGACGAAATACTTAAGAGGACAAGGTGGAAAAACTACCCCATCTGTTTCATCGTGCAAGAAGAAAACCCCCTGCAACATGCCTTCATTTGCCTAGAAGAAACGCTCAATTGGGCAAGGTTGCCAAATAACCACATATGATCTATCGTGCAAGAAAAAACTGCTTGCAGCATTTCTTCATTTGATCACAAAATATGTAGTGTAATAGATACAAATATAGTTCAGAAATGCAAACATTCAGACTAGGTTCACTTTATTTCAGAAAATACTTTCACTGAGTTTTGGAGAAATAAAAGTTTAGAAATAGACATACTATGCAATATGGAATTAATGTCATAAAGAATAACCTGTAGTTTCTAGTGAACATTCCAATCCAAATTTTTCTAAATCCAAAGTACACAGTTCATGTTAACCCGAGAAACATTCCACATAAATATTCCACGGAACATTACCCAATAGAAATAAATATCCCAGATTTTCTGTGACTGTCTTATAGGTCTTCTAGTGCCCAATAACATTCCAATCCAAATTTTCCTAAATCCAAAGTACACAGTTCCTGTTAACCCGCGAAACATTCCACATAAACATTCCACGGAACATTACCCAATAGAAATAAATATCCCAGATTTTCTGTGGCTGTCTTATAGGTCTTCTAGTGCCCAATAACATTCATTTCCACAGTTTTCTCCGCATAATTTTCTCAGAAAGAGATGCATTTAATTTATTCGTGCACCAGAAACCCAGTGTTTGCGCATACCCTTTTGCATTTTTATCTAGTTTTTGTAGTCTGATAAGCGAACCTATCAAAAATTCATCGTTATTTGATTAAAATGATGAAATATAAAGACGAAATATAAAGATATGATTTAAGTCTTTATTTTCTCTATGTCTTATATTTGTGCTTTCGAAATGGTAATAAAAAGATCTACAATCCAAAATACTTTTAAAATTTAGTATTTTAAATAATCCGAAATAGATTTTTAACTTTAAATAAAGTATATTTGTAAATACAAGTTTTCTGTTCATAATCAAAAGCAATTTTGGGGATATTTTGATTAGAAAACTTGCACCGGCCTTCCGAGGCCCAGCGCGTGTTCTCGCCTAACTCTGGGAAGCTCACTTCCTCACTGGTTAATAATGGGCCATTTGATGGCCCAACCTTTTATGGTACTTCAGCCATCAGAGGGTCAAACAAAAATTTTATCAGTCCGCATAGATGATTGCAAGACCAAACTAACAGTCTTAAAATTGTTTCTGTTAGCAGGGTAATTCGAAATCACAAATATGAAATATGGTTTTGGTTTCTTACACTTAAAATTATTTAAACTTTGGCATCATGGCCAATCACTACGAAATGCACTAAATATATATTCTAATTTTTGTTTTTCTGTGGTCACATTCAAAATTGTCTTAATTCTCTAGTTAAACAGTCTATGATATAATCTACCACTCTAGTTGCAGACATAAAGAATCTTGAACACTCGTTGAGATCTTTGAATTATTCGGAAATTAATTAATTAAGATAGCAACTTAGATAATGCGTACTGTAAGAAATCCCGAATATATAAAAATTCTCGAGATAAACAATCTAATCTAAATATGATAATATCTAACAGTCTGATTATAGATATAAGCTATCTCGAATACTCATTGAGAAATTTATACCGAAAACATGCTTACTTTATAACTAACCCTTTAAATAAGTATCTAAGAGTTATCATTTTTGATAATGTTTATTTAAAAAACAAATGTCTTAAAATTCTCGAGACAAATAATCTAAACTAAATATGATAATATCTACCAGTCTTGTTGCAAATATAAACAATCTTGAATACTCATTGAGAAATTTATGTCAAAAACATGTTTACTTTTTAACTAACCCTTTAAATAAGTATCTAAGAGTTATCATCTTAGATAATGTGTATATAAAAAACAAATATCTTAAAATTTTCGAGACAAACAATCTAAACTAAATATAATAATATCTACCAGACTTATTGCAGATATAAACTATCTTGAATACTCATTGAGAAATTTATGCCGAAAACATGTTTACTTCATAACTAACCCTTTAAATAAGTATCTAAGAGTTATCATCTTAGATAATGTTTATTTAAAAAACAAATGTCTTAAAATTCTCGAGACAAATAATCTAAACTAAATATGATAATATCTACCAGTCTTGTTGCAGATATAAACTATCTTGAATACTCATTGAGAAATTTATGCCGAAAACATGTTTACTCCATTACTTACCCTTTAAATAAGTATCTAACAGGTACCATATTACATAATGTGTATATGAAAAAAACCGAATGTCTTAAAACTCTGGAGATAAACAATCTAAACTAAATATCAGAAACTCTACCACTATCGTTACAGGTATAAACTATCTTGACCTCTCATCGAGAACTAGGAATTATTCAGAAAACATTTTTAGTTTATATCGAAAACTTTAACTAAGTTTCTAACAGGTATCAACTTAGATAATGTATGCATGTAAAAAGCCCGAATATCTTGAAATTCTGAAAATAAGCAATGTAAACTAAACATGATAAAATCTACCACTGTCGTTATAAATATAAATTATCTTGATTACACATTGAGATCTTTAAACTATTCCAAATACCTTTTTACCTTAAAGCTAACCTTTTAACTAAATATGAAACAGATATCAACTTAGAAAATGAGTGTACGAAAAAAAAACACGAATGTCTTAAAATATTTGATATAAATAATCTAAACTACATATCCTAAAATCTATACAGATATAAACTACCTTGACCACTCTTTGAGAACTTCGACTCATTCGGAAAAGCTTTTTACTTCATAATAAAACCTTTAATTAAATATCAAACAGGTATTAACTGAATAATGTTTATATAAACGAAATCTCGAGATAAACTATCTATAATAAATATGATAATATCTACCAGTCTCGTTACAAATATAAACTATCTTGAATACTCATTGAAAACTATAAATTCTTCAGAAAATATTTTTAGTTTATAACTAAAACTTTAACTAAGTATCTAACTGGTAGCATCTAAGACATCTCATGCATGTAAAAAGCCTGAATGTCTCAAAACTCGAGATAAGGAACCTAAACTAAATATGATAATATCTACCAGTCACGTTATATATATAAACTACTTTAAATACTTATTGAGGACTTTGAATTCTTCAGAAAACCTTTTTAGATTATAACAAAACTTTAAATATCTAACAGGTAGCATCTAAGACAATGCATGCAGGTAAATAGCCTGAATGCCCCAAAACTCTCCAGATAAGCAACCTAAAATAAATATGACAATATCTACCAGTCTTGTTACAGATATAAACTATCTTGAATACTCATTGAGAACTTTGAAATCTTCAAAAATTATTTTTAGTTTATAACTAAAACTTTAACTAAGTATCTAACAGGTATCATCTAAGACAATGAATGCATGTAAAAAGCCTGAATGTCTCAAAACTCTCCAGATAAGGAATCTAAACTAAATATGATAATATCTACTAGTCTCGTTACAGATATAAACTATCTTAAACTCACTGAAAACTATAAATTCTTCAGAAAATCTTTTTAGTTTATAACTAAAATGTTAACTAAGTGTCTAACAGGTAGCATCTACGACAATGAATGCATATAAAAAGCCAGAATGACTAAAAACTCTAAAGATAAGCAATCTAAGCAAAATATCCTAAATTCTGCATCTATCGGTTCAGATATAAACTTTCTTGACCACGCTTTGAGAAGTTTGAATTATTCCGGAACCCCTTTTACTTTAAAGAATCATGATACAGAGAAAGAAATACAGATAACACCAGTATCCCAAATTCTCTGCACCCCAGAGGCAGAAGTAGAGTTTATTAGGTTTTGCTGAAACTACTTGAAGACTGCTGTAAAAGATTTATGCTAGCAAGAAACCCCGGGTCTAGTTGGAACAAACACTTACTCCAAAGCAAAGCCTCGGGATATTGCTGACATTTATTATGAAATAAGGTACGTAAGTGAAGATGCTAGAACGTTATTGGTTTATTTTATCTTATTAATTATTTTCATTTTATTAGAGCAAAGATGTGTACCACGAAATTTCCCAGAGGAGATCAATCCAGAGAAATTTCCTGTTTTGAGCAGTGAAACTTAAGTGACTAAAAAAAGCAGCAATATGGTCGAGGCATTACATTTTCGAGGATGAAACTAAAAGAAATTTATTTCCTCAAATTAGGAAAAGCGTAGATTATATAGAGAAAAAAAATACCTATTTTTTCCTACCTGTGCTGCTTCGTTACAGAGAAGAGAGGTAAAAGAGAAAAGAGATAATAATGTAGAGATAAAGTAATTTTCGTTTATTTACGGCATGGTTCAGAGAGAAATTTATACTTTGCGCAGTTACTAAATTCACTTTCTGGGATTTTGCTTTAGTTCCTTTATTAATGGGTATAAAAAGACTTTTAAAAGTGCATTCAAATTGTTTTATTTCTTGACTTATAAATAAAGGATATTTGAAAAGCCAACTAAGCTAGAAAGAAAAACTTCGTTTATTGGAAATGATTTTTTAAACTCTATTGTTGATTCTTTAGAGAATACATTTAAGCTTATAAACTGTAAATATTATTATTTATTAAATATTTCTCCAAAGGATTAGCGTCTAAGCAATTATTATACTTTTATTTAGGTTTAGATAAGTATAATTGTCATTCTATACATTTTTAAAATAATACTTAAGGAGCATTTCATTTCAAGGAAGGTAAAAATAATCTAAATGGAAATAATAAAATTGAAATGTTTTAATACCTTTAATGTAAAAGAATATTAAACTGTCGTTAAGCCTTCTCTAAACCTATTTTTATATAAAACATATCTATATCAGTAAACAAATAAAATTAAACTATTTACTATCATAACATATTAACTACTAACTTTTACTATCATAACATCTTGACTCATTAATATCTGATATGAACAGAACTAATAGCAAAACAATTATCAATATTAAGTGTATTAGTTTGTAATCTAATTTTTGAAATTCATTTTAATTTTAAAATATTTTAAATGAATGTTTAAAAATTAATTCACAAAAGTAAGTCTCTTAAAATATTTTTAATGTAACTCGAGAATTAAAATATGGAAAATATTTAAAAAAAATATCAAA
>CM063509.1:44273844-44276344 GCA_032207245.1 Pardosa pseudoannulata
CGGGGAACTATTTTTTATTTAGTAAATGTTGTTCTATTTCAACTCCTCTTCTTAGCCCACTCTCCTGTTTCTAATCATGGATCTTGTTGGTGCTTCAACCACATTTGGCGAAATTGGCGTGCTTGCAGCTTGCGTGCGTGGCGTGCTTGCAGCGTGGCGTTTGAAATCTGGCGAGGGGATCGTAACTCAACAACGTTTTTGAAGTCGAGCAGCCTTTTGAGTTTCTGTTTTCTGTTTAACCATTTTAAATTTGAATGGTATATTTTTATATAAATTTTTCTTTATTTTCTAAGTAAATAGAGCGATCTTAATAGAACTCGTTAGATATTTGGTAAATTCTTTTTCCAATTTTTAAGTAAATCGACCGATCTTTGCAGAACACGTTAGATACTTATTTTTTATTTCAATTTTTCAAGTAAATCGACCGATCTTTGCAGAACACGTATTTTGAGTGGAGGTTGAAGAGGAGTTGTAAATTTGAAAATTTTTTTTCAAATCTCTTATTTACAATTATGCTGACTACAAATTATTCGTTTTAATCTTTACTCGTTTTGAAATCCTTAAGTCATCAAGAATCCAATATGGATGCCATTTCAGGTCTTTTGACCACCTCGGTATGCAATTGGTTTTAAAATGGGGGTTCGGGGAAAATCTTCCGAATTTTCGCGAAGTTCAACAGCGATACTCTTAAAGCGATATCAAAGAGCGAGCAGTTAAATCCCAAACAACGAGCGAGCTAGATCAGTGATACAGCGATCAGTGATCCACGATGGGTCATTTTTGAATACCCATGATTGTTCAATGTACAATGATTGAATCAAAAAAATCTTTGAGATGGGACATCCCGATTACAAGTCATTCCGGTTCACTGCTAAAATACTGTGTTTCAAACATAACATACGAAAGTGATAGAAACAGACATGCTCCATCTCTAACTATTGAAAAGTCTATTTATAAAGAACCATACTATTTCCCCTTTTATATTTAATAAATATTGTTCATCATTTTACAACGATTGTGGCTAAAAGTTCTTTGCTTTAAATTTTACTTGCTTTGAATTTTGCTAACCCTAACTCATAAAGAATCCAATATTGATGTCTCTATCCATTCCAGGTTTAACCGCTTCATAAATTCGAGGACAGATGGGCAGATAACACAGGCTATTATAATATAGGGGATTTCTGAGCAGGGAAGAATATTTTAAATCGCTTTGTTATAAAACTTGATCGTAGTTCGGATGAAGAAATGTAGTAATTTTAAAACAGTATAAGGTGCTTTTCCTCTGAAGAAAACTTATCAATGAGGATGAAGAACAAGTTGATGAGGAATTAATAGTAATTATGATTCATTAACTGAAATTGGATTGAATACAGTAATTGAAGATGTTGATTCCAATGAAATGTATTAGATACCGGAAAGGAGTAATGTGATAAAATGTAACATTTTTTTTCTAATTAAAATTTTCATTTGTGAAATTAATTCAATCTCTTAATTTCCTCTCCATTAAAACATAATTATAAAGTCATAGTTATTTACTAAAAAATATGAATAAAGCATATTTAAAATCTTAAATATTTCATCTACGAAATAAAAGAAATAATTTTTAAAAGTTTTGTCTTGTTGACATTTTAAGGCTGAAAGATACTATTAAGATACTATTACATAAATTTAATTTCAATATTCAGGAAATATAAAATAATAAATCTGTAAAGATTGTTAATATATTAACTAAATCTTACATAAATAAAAAATGTAGACTTCTGTATAATTAGAGTCCTTAACAAAAACGTCGAGAAAAAATTAAAGGAATGCAAAAGTTATAATTATAAAAAGATCCGTAGTTAATATGATTTAAATAAATTTAGGTATAGGGGATATAGTAATTAATTATGTATTCAATGAACATAATTGAAATTATTATATTTTAATAAGATAAAAGATAAAAAATTATCTAGATTAAAATTTTTCCTGTCTCTTTTAATTTGTTTTACAAATTAATTCTTCTTCGAAATATTTTTTCCCGATTCAGATTTCTTAAAGTTTATCTCTAAATGTTTTCTAAAGTAAAGAATTATAAAATTACTATAGGTATGAAAAAAAGTAAATAGTAAGCATGTTATATGATACTTACTTCTAATTTGTTTTCAAATTAATAATCTTATAGATTACAAAATTACCATAATTATGAGAAAGAGAGAAATAGTAAGCAAGTTATACGATGCTTATTGTTTATTTGTAGAAGTGGGATTGACTATATGCAAATATTTTTCAAATCAATAATCATTCAGGTTACAAAATTACTATAATTAGGAGAAAGAGAGAAATAGTAAGTAATTTTTTAGATACTTACTGCTTATAAGTGAGTTGATTCCATGTAATCCTTTTTAAAATGAATAATATTTTAAATTATAAAATTCCATATTTATGAGAAAGAGAGAAATAGTAAGCAAGTTATACGATACTCCCTGCTTATAAGTGAGTTGATTGCATGTAATAATTT
>CM063509.1:44281344-44283844 GCA_032207245.1 Pardosa pseudoannulata
CGGTAAGGGGAACACATCTGACAGGCCTACGAGCATATAGACCAATGTTCCCTAAGCGTCTGTACACGGTCTGCCTTGAAACTGTCGTACCGGTAGCTGAAGAGAGCTGACGAGACAGGTCTGATGCTGTGCTCCGTCTGTTTCTTTTGGCAGTAACTGCCAAATACCGGTCCTCATTCGGCGTAGTAACTCGGGGGCGACCTGTGCTGCAACATCTACTCACATTACCATCATGTTTGAATCGTTGCCAAAGCCTGGAGATGACACTCTGGGCGATTCCAAGTTCCTCGGATACTTCCAGCTGGGTACGTCCATATTCCAGTCGGCCGATAATTCTACCAAGTAAAAAATCATCCAAATGCTTCCTTTGTGCCATAACTAATTTTACAATTTTACTTCTTGGCTACCATTCCATTTATATCCCTTTCATACACTCTCGTCATTGTGACGTACTATCCGCGCCATCTGGTGTTTTCCTGCAATTTGCATATTCTTCTTCAAGATGTGTGTGATAATTGTACAGGTGAAATTTTTATTTTAGAGCTCAATTTCTGAGTGATTCTGAATTATCCTTAATTTATGGATATGAGTGTAGAATTGGGAAATTTTTACATTCATTATAAAACACATCAACATGCCAAATATACTTGATTAAAATAAATTTATAAAATATGCCTGAAGAATACACATACCTTATTAATCAATTATGTTGACTGGTTCTGGATATGGACTATATAAAAAAACATTGTATTTCTTACTGGTCTTCTGGGGCTCTAACGTACTGTAAAACAAGCTGTGAAGGCAAGTAGTGGCCTCCCCTTTCACTTTACTGGTACAAACGACCTTAGAAATGTTCACCTCTCCCTCTTAAACGGAGTTCAGCTATAGAACGAATGGGTTGGATCCGACCAAACCAACCTTCTGTTGGTTTCTTCCTCGACCTCACTGTTTTGACTCTGCATGTCTTGGTGATCACAAACTAGAGAAAACATACTCTAGGGTTGATGATTTATCTTTATTCTGCTAGGAATCCTTCTTACAGGAATCACCGTCTCTGTGATCATTGGATTGAATAGTTAATGAATTTCAAATTTGAATAATCACAAATCAAATCTTTGGATTTTAAGAATTATCTGGAAGTTAAATAATAATGGTAAATGTTTAACAGTAATTAAGAATCAAATGAGGTAACTGCTTACCTCTTGTTAATTCTGGGAACTTTCATGAAGAATCTGTAGAAATTGAATTGGCGATGAAAATAGAAAACGGCTGTTGAACACACTTTCTTTTATTACACAACACGTCAATATAAATGAAGAATAACTGGAGCAATGAATAAAGAATTATGATTAATGTTGGGTGTTAACACATTTCACAGATGAATAATAGAATACAGGAATATGAATAGAATTACATTTAAAAACCAACGCCGAATCCTAACGGCTTTTTCCGTTATACATATAGTTTGGTTTTTACTCCCTAGCTCAATAGCGCCATCTAGCTTTCGGTGGTGAAATTAATCTAACAATCATCACCTGCTAAACAATCATGCTGCTGTTTTACTTAAGATTTGCTAAGGCTGCTAATCATGGTGATCATCTACACAACTAGATTATCTAATGACGTCACTAGAAGTGCATTTTGGCACGTTGGGTTACGTTGAAGATAGGAGATTTTGCTACTCTGGAGGGGATTTTCGTTATAGTGATGTCGCCAGTGGAAAAAAAGAAAATACTTAGTGTCCCTGTGAATAGCAGACTAAGTCTTTGCGTAGTGACATCACAGTGCGGGAACTACAAATCAGCATCTGCTCTAAAAATTGAGACAGACTCATCATTAATCAATTCTGTTGACTGGTTCTGGATGTAGACTCTTTTACAGGAAAAAAAAATCATAGTCTATCTTACTTTTTTGGGGGGTCTCTAATGTACTGTAAAACAAGCTGCGAAGGCAAGTAGTGGCCTCCCCTTTCACTTTACTGGTACAAACATCCTTAAAAATTGTTCACCTCCCTCTCTTAAACGGGGTTCAGCTATAGAATGAATGTTCTTCCTCGACCAAACCAACGATACATTCTATTCGTGGAAAGAAGTGCAAAGTTTCTTCCTTGACCTGACCGTTCTGACTCTGCATGTCTTGTTGATCACAAACCATTAAAGCATACTCTAGGTTTGATGATTTCTCGTTGTTTTGATAGGAATTATTCTTACAGGAGTCACCGTCTTTTTAATCATAACCTGCTAGAAAAACATGCTACTGTTTTAATTAGGATTGGCTAAGACTGCTTTTCATGGTGATCATTTACACAACTAGATTATCTAATTACGTCACTAGAAGTGCATTGGCACGTTGGGTTACTTCGAAGATAGGAGCTTTTGCTATTCTGGAGGAAATTTTTGTCATAATGACGTCACCAAGGGAAAAAAAGAAAATACTTAGTGTCGCTGTGAATAGCAGACTAAGTCTTTGCGTAGTGACGTCACAGTGAGGGAACTACAAA
>CM063509.1:44291344-44343844 GCA_032207245.1 Pardosa pseudoannulata
TAAAGTTTTATTATTATTGTTATATTCATCATCTTATATCCCCTGTATAATAATATGCCTTATTTAAGAATTTTCAGTTTGCCAATCAAGCACAAAATTGTCATAATTTCTATTCAATAAATCGTAAAAAAAACGAAAATCTGTTTTGGATACCTTACATTAAGATATTTCAAACAAATTAATAATATAATTTTTTTGACTTTTCACCAAAAAGGGCCATTTAAATCCTATCAGATCCTCTATATAATAATAGCTAAAATAAAGTTAATAATAGCTATAATAAAGTTATCTGTCTGTCTGTCCTCGAATTAATTAAGCTGTCCGACGTTCAATGGATAGAGTTATCCATGTTGGATTATTGGTGATTTAGGGTTAGAAAAATTCAAAGCGAATAAAGTATATCTTTACCTAAAATATCGATCTGATTCTAAAATGAATTAGTATAAATATGCGTCATATCACAGCAAAAAATACTGTGTCTTTAAAACGTTCGAAATTTACCTCCTCCTCCCCTTTTCGATCGTTTAATGCCATTATATCCAGCCTATTTTCCCCGGTTAAGAGCAGGCGATTAAAATTATCAATTTATCCCGGAATAAATTGGTAAAATAATATTTTTCTAGCATTATGACGTCATTCATTTAATTTTCTCACTTAATCATTTTTTATTTTAAATTATTTAAATACCATCTGCATTATTATCATACCTTTTATCACTGAACCAAAGGTTAGCGCAAGAACTATTCGTTTGAGCGTTGCTTCAGCGTTCCTTAGTAACAAAATATGTAGTGTGTAACTCTAGTGAAGGAAATTACTTAAATATCTTGACTCTTATAATAGAGTACTTCTCCCTACTCTACACTTTTAATTATGGGATTTCTACAAAGGGGGTGGGCATTGAAAACACTTTGGCTCCATATGGGGCGTAAGAACATTTCGGGGGACGGTAGCTTAAAAAATGTTGAGAATCATTGATCTAAATCATAACTTGTATATGAAAATTGCTGCAATATAAATTTTACTGCTGTAAAGAACTACTACTTTCCTTAGACTGTAACTAACTGCTACTGCTACTAGACTAAAAAAAGAACTACAACTTCGTTAAAAATTATACAAACTACTGCTAATCTTGTAGAAAATGTAGGAAATGAGAAGTATTGTGTTCGAAAGTTGTTGCTCCACTATATGATGATGGGAATTTAATAACTTGTGCTTCATAGTGTTCTAAACTATTATTTTTGGAGTTTTTTGGTTTGACTGGTGAGGGTTTTGCTGGGAAACGCATCTACCATGAATATGAAAACAGATAATTCACTTCACGGTAATATAAATATACTTATAAAGCAATGTGCGTCATTTATTTTATTTAAAGTCAATTTGAAATGATATTCATAAGTTTTTTTAATATTCATTATTTAGTTGTGAAATATTTATTATTCGTATTATAGACTGGTGTGCAAAATTTAAGCAACAGGTGGTTTTCTTTTGTCTTAATTCCACGAGAAATCACCTGACAGCTATGAAATTCAGAAATGATTGAAAATATTGTGTACGTAAAGGATGACGAAAGCATCGGTGCTTACAAAGGAATACAATGCATACGGTATGGAATCAAACAAAAACAAGCTTGATTGAAGCATAGTATCGTGAATTATGATTGTCTGTCCAAGAGAAGGATCAACAAGCAGATGTTCCATAATATGGGATATTCCCTCCCTTGGTCTCCGCATACTCAGGATCAGCTGGTCCAACATTTCTTACGGTAGGATTGCCCATTCCGCAATCAGCATCCGTTTGAATGGTTGGGTGTTCTCCGGAGGATGTAAACGTGCTGCAATGCGTCTCCCCAAACCATCCCACACATGTTCGATGGAATTTAAATCAAGGGAATACGCAGGCCAATCCTTTGAGTAATATCTTCACTTTTTTATATTATTGGTTTTATGATTCCTCTTTTCATTTTTTATAATATAAAAATATTTATGTATAACATAATTCGAAAATATTCAAACTATATACTACTATTTGTATTTGATTTTTCATATTTACGATACTATTATAAATTTATGCACTAAAAATCATATTTTTTGTTTACAGAAATCTTATGGTTGTTATTTATATATTTTTATTTATATATTTGTTTATATAATTCTATATGCAATACGAAAGTTGGTTAAAAAATTAAATAATTTTCGATCAATTGAGATTTAACTGAATAACTAAATTTACGCGGATAACGACTGCTTCAGGTACATTTCCGCTGCGAAATCTACCCGCACGCAATATGTTAATACCTTAGATTTGATTTAGTTTCTATTTAATAGAACCTAAAATATACATTTCAGTCAGCAAAAGTATACTTTTTAAATTAATATTATTTAGTTTTTAACATGCAATTACCAGCAAGACGTGATTTAGTTTTTATTTAATATCCTTAGCTTATAAAATATGAAAGTCAGAAAGCATAGATTTCTTTTTAGGTGTATCTTGTTTCATTCGTAACTGAGTAACCAGCTTGTCTTGGTTAAATTTCAATTTAATATCTTTGGATTATAAAGTATGTACTTCAGGCAGTAGAGCTTTCATTTTAAATGATTCTTATTTCTTATGTAACTCACAATTACCAGTAAGTCTTGATTTTGTTTGTATTTAAAACATTGTATGCGGGACACGATTGATACTTGAGCTCCTGCCAAGTACTAGTAAGTTTTCTGAAGATTGACACTTGAGCTCGGGACACGTACTAGTACGGTTTAGTGTAACAACATAGTTTGTTTGTGGGTACAAAAATAACGTTATATACAGGAAAACGTTGCAGAATGTTCTTGTCTACTACATAAAAACTAATTTTTATATTATTAGTATTATGATTGCTCTTTTCAATTTTTTTTATAAAGTATAATGTTTATAAATAACATATTCGAAAAATTAAAACTACATACTACAATTTCTATTTGATTTTTCATATTTACAATACTATTATAAATTTATCCACTAAAAATTATATTTTTTGTTTGCAAAAATTCTGAGGTTGTAATTTATATATTTCTATTTATATATTTATTTATACATTTCAATATAAAATACTAAACGTTGGTTAAAAAATTAAATAATTTTCGATCTATTGAGATTTAACTGAATAATTAAATTTACGCGCAAAACGGCCGCTCCCGGTACAATTTCGCTGCGAAATGTACTCGCATACAATGTGTTAATACTGTTAGATTTGATTTAGTTTCTATTTAATAACTTTAGAACCTAAAACATACGTTTCAGTCAGCAGAAGTTTCCTTTTTTAAAATTAATATTATTTAGTTCCTAACTTGCAATTACCAGCAAGACTTAATTTAGTTTCTATTTAATATCCTTAGTTTACAAAATACGAAAGTCAGAAAGCAGAGCTTTCTTGTAAGATGTACCAAATTTTATTCGTAAATCGCAGTAACCAGCTTGTCTTGATTAAATTTCAATTTAATATTCTTGGATTACAAGGTATGCACTTCAGGCAGCAGAGATTTCTTTTTAAATGATTCTTATTTATTATGTAACTCACAATTAGCAGTAAGTCTTGATTTTGTTTGTATTTTAAACATTGTATGCGGGACACGATTGATACTTGAGCGCCGGACAAGTACTAGTACGTTTTCTGACGATTGACACTTGAGCTCGAGACACGTACTAGTACCGTTTAGTGTAACAACATAGTTTATTTGCGGGTACAAAAATAACATTATATACAGGAAAACGTAGCAGAATGTTCTTGTCTACTACATAAAAACTATTTTTATATTATTGGTTTTATGATTCCTCTTTTCATTTTTTATAATATAAAAATATTTATGTATAACATAATTCGAAAATATTCAAACTATATACTACTATTTGTATTTGATTTTTCATATTTACGATACTATTATAAATTTATGCACTAAAAATCATATTTTTTGTTTACAGAAATCTTATGGTTGTTATTTATATATTTTTATTTATATATTTGTTTATATAATTCTATATGCAATACGAAAGTTGGTTAAAAAATTAAATAATTTTCGATCAATTGAGATTTAACTGAATAACTAAATTTACGCGGATAACGACTGCTTCAGGTACATTTCCGCTGCGAAATCTACCCGCACACAATATGTTAATACCTTAGATTTGATTTAGTTTCTATTTAATAGAACCTAAAATATACATTTCAGTCAGCAAAAGTATACTTTTTAAATTAATATTATTTAGTTTTTAACATGCAATTACCAGCAAGACGTGATTTAGTTTTTATTTAATATCCTTAGCTTATAAAATATGAAAGTCAGAAAGCATAGATTTCTTTTTAGGTGTATCTTGTTTCATTCGTAACTGAGTAACCAGCTTGTCTTGGTTAAATTTCAATTTAATATCTTTGGATTATAAAGTATGTACTTCAGGCAGTAGAGCTTTCATTTTAAATGATTCTTATTTCTTATGTAACTCACAATTACCAGTAAGTCTTGATTTTGTTTGTATTTAAAACATTGTATGCGGGACACGATTGATACTTGAGCTCCTGCCAAGTACTAGTAAGTTTTCTGAAGATTGACACTTGAGCTCGGGACACGTACTAGTACGGTTTAGTGTAACAACATAGTTTGTTTGTGGGTACAAAAATAACGTTATATACAGGAAAACGTAGCAGAATGTTCTTGTCTACTACATAAAAACTAATTTTTATATTATTAGTATTATGATTGCTCTTTTCAATTTTTTTATAAAGTATAATGTTTATAAATAACATATTCGAAAAATTAAAACTACATACTACAATTTCTATTTGATTTTTCATATTTACAATACTATTATAAATTTATCCACTAAAAGTTATATTTTTTGTTTCCAAAAATTCTGAGGTTGTAATTTATATATTTCTATTTATATATTTATTTATACATTTCAATATAAAATACTAAACGTTGGTTAAAAAATTAAATAATTTTCGATCTTTTGAGATTTAACTGAATAATTAAATTTACGCGCAAAACGCCCGCTCTCGGTACAATTTCGCTGCGAAATGTACTCGTACACAATGTGTTAATATTGTTAGATTTGATTTAGTTTCGATTTAATAGCTTTAGAACCTAAAACATACGTTTCAGTCAGCAGAAGTTTCCTTTTTTAAAATTAATATTATTTAGTTCCTAACTTGTAATTACCAGCAAAAGACTTAATTTAGTTTCTATTTAATATCCTTAGTTTACAAAATACGAAAGTCAGAAAGCAGAGCTTTCTTGTAAGATGTACCAAATTTTATTCGTAAATAGCAGTAACCCGCTTGTCTTGATTAAATTTCAATTTAATATTCTTGGATTATAAGGTATGCACTTCAGGCAGCAGAGCTTTCTTTTTAAAAGATTCTTATTTGTTATGTAACTCACAATTACCAGTAAGTCTTGATTTTGTTTGTATTTTAAACATTGTATGCGGGACACGATTGATACTTGAGCGCCGGGACAAGTACTAATACGTTTTCTGACGATTGACACTTGAGCTCGGGACACGTACTAGTACCGTTTAGTGTAACAACATAGTTTATTTGCGGGTACAAAAATAACGTTATGTACAGGAAAACGTAGCAGAATGTTCTTGTCTACTACATAAAAACTAGTTTTTATATTGTTAGTTTTATCATTCCTCTTTTCATTTTTTTATAATATAAAAATATTTATGTATAACATAATTCAAAAAAATTCAAACTATATACTACTATTTGTATTTGATCTTTCATATTTACGATACTATTGTAAATCAATCCATTAAAATTGTTTTTGTTTACAAAAATCTTATGTTTGTTATTTATATATTCGTATTATATATATTTTAATATATTTCAATATAAAATACAAAAAGGTGGTTAGAAAATTTAATAATTTTAGATCTATTAAGATTCAACTGAATAACTAAATTTACGGGCGAAACGCCCGCTCCTGGTACAATTCCGCTGCGAAATGAACCCGCACACAATGTGTTAATATCGTTAGATTTGATTTAGTTTCTATTTCATAGCCTTAGAACCTAAAACATACGTTTCCTTTTACATGAATATTATTTAGTTTGTAACTTACAATTACTAGCAAGACATGATTTACAGTCTATTTAATATCATCAGCTTACAAAATACGAAATTCAGAAAGCAGAGTTTTCTTTTTAAATGAATCTTATTTCGTTTGTAACTCGCAGTAACCAGCTTGTCTTAATTAAATTTCAATTTAATATCCTTGGATTATAAAGTATGAACTCCAGGCAGAGCTTTCTTTTTAAATTACTCTTATTTCTTAAGTAACTCAAAATTAACAGAAAGTCTTGATTTTGTTTGTATTTAAAACATTGTATGCACAACACATACTAGTACGTTTTCTAACGACTTATAGTTGAGCGTAAGACACGTACCAGTATGTTTTCTGAAGATTAATACTTGAGCGCGGGTCACATACTAGTACGGTTTAGTGCAACAACATAGTTTATTTGCGGGTACAAAAATAACATTATATACAGGAAAACGTAGCAGAATGTTCTTGTCTACTACATAAAAACTATTTTTATATTATTGGTTTTATGATTCCTCTTTTCATTTTTTATAATATAAAAATATTTATGTATAACATAATTCGAAAATATTCAAACTATATACTACTATTTGTATTTGATTTTTCATATTTACGATACTATTATAAAATTTATGCACTAAAAAATATATTTTTTGTTTACAGAAATCTTATGGTTGTTATTTATATATTTTTCTTTGTATATTTGTTTATATATTTCAATTTCAAATACGAATAGTTGTTAAAAAATTAAATAATTTTAGATTTATTGAGATTTAACTGAATAACTAAATTTACGCGGATAACGACTGCTTCAGGTACATTTCCGCTGCGAAATCTACCCGCACGCAATATGTTAATACCTTAGATTTGATTTAGTTTCTATTTAATAGAACCTAAAATATACATTTCAGTCAGCAAAAGTATACTTTTTAAATTAATATTATTTAGTTTTTAACATGCAATTACCAGCAAGACGTGATTTAGTTTTTATTTAATATCCTTAGCTTATAAATATGAAAGTCAGAAAAGCATAGATTTCTTTTTAGGTGTATCTTGTTTCATTCGTAACTGAGTAACCAGCTTGTCTTGGTTAAATTTCAATTTAATATCTTTGGATTATAAAGTATGCATTTCAGGCAGTAGAGCATTCATTTTAAATGATTCTTATTTCTTATGTAACTCACAATTACCAGTAAGTCTTGATTTTGTTTGTATTTAAAACATTGTATGCGGGACACGATTGATACTTGAGCTCCTGCCAAGTACTAGTAAGTTTTCTGAAGATTGACACTTGATCGAGGGTCACATACTAGTACGGTTTAGCGTTACAACATAGTTTGATTGTGGGTACAAAAATAACGGTATACACAGGAAAACGTAGCAGAATGTTCTTGTCTACTACATAAAAACTAGTTTTTACATTATTAGTATTATGATTGCTCTTTTCAATTTTTTTATAAAGTAAAATGTTTATAAATAACATATTCGAAAAAATTAAAACTACATACTACTATTTCTATTTGATTTTTCATATTTACAATACTATTTTAAATTTATCCACTAAAAATTATATTTTTTGTTTGCAAAAATTCTGAGGTTGTAATTTATATATTTCTATTTATATATTTATTTATACATTTCAATATAAAATACTAAACGTTGGTTAAAAAATTAAATAATTTTCGATCTATTGAGATTTAACTGAATAATTAAATTTACGCGCAAAACGGCCGCTCCCGGTACAATTTCGCTGCGAAATGTACTCGCATACAATGTGTTAATACTGTTAGATTTGATTTAGTTTCTATTTAATAACTTTAGAACCTAAAACATACGTTTCAGTCAGCAGAAGTTTCCTTTTTTAAAATTAATATTATTTAGTTCCTAACTTGCAATTACCAGCAAGACTTAATTTAGTTTCTATTTTAATATCCTTAGTTTACAAAATACGAAAGTCAGAAAGCAGAGCTTTCTTGTAAGATGTACCAAATTTTATTCGTAAATCGCAGTAACCAGCTTGTCTTGATTAAATTTCAATTTAATATTCTTGGATTACAAGGTATGCACTTCAGGCAGCAGAGATTTCTTTTTAAATGATTCTTATTTATTATGTAACTCACAATTAGCAGTAAGTCTTGATTTTGTTTGTATTTTAAACATTGTATGCGGGACACGATTGATACTTGAGCTCCTGCCAAGTACTAGTAAGTTTTCTGAAGATTGACACTTGAGCTTGGGACACGTACTAGTACGGTTTAGTGTAACAACATAGTTTTGTTTTGTGGGTACAAAAAAATAACGTTATATACAGGAAAACGTAGCAGAATGTTCTTGTCTACTACATAAAAACTAATTTTTATATTATTTAGTATTATGATTGCTCTTTTCAATTTTTTTTTATAAAGTATAATGTTTATAAATAACATATTCGAAAAATTAAAACTACATACTACAATTTCTATTTGATTTTTCATATTTACAATACTATTATAAATTTATCCAGTAAAAATTATATTTTTTGTTTGCAAAAATTTCGAGGTTGTAATTTATTATTTCTATTTATGTATTTGTTTATATATTTCAATATAAAATCCGAAAAGTTGTTTAAAATATTAAATAATTTTCGATGTATTGATAATTAACAGAATAACTAAATTTACGCTCAAAACGCCCGATCTAGGTACAATTCCGCTGCGAAATGTACCCGCACACAATGTGTTATTATCGTTAGATTTGATTTAGTTTCTATTTAATAGTCCTTAGAACCTAAAACATACGTTTCATCCAGCAGAAGTTTCTTTTTTAAATCAATATTATTTAGTTTGTAACTTGCAATTAGTAGCAAGACTTGATTTAGATTCTATTTAATATCCTCAGCTTACAAAATACGAAAGTCAGAAAGCAGAGTTTTCTTTTTAAATGAATCTTATTTCATTTGTAACTCGCAGTAAGTAGCTTGTCTTGATTAAGTTTCATTTTAATATCCTTGGATTATAAAGTATGAACTTCAGGCAGAGCTTTCTTTTTATATGAATCTTAATCTTACATAACTCACAATTAACAGCAAGTCTTGATTTTGTTTGTATTTAACACATTATATGCACAACACATACTAGTACGTTTTCTAACGACTGATAGTTGAGCGTAAGACACGTACTAGTACGTTTTCTAAAGATTGACACTTGATCGAGGGTCACATACTAGTACGGGTTAGTGTAACAACATAGTTTGATTGTGGGTACAAAAATAACGGTATACACAGGAAAAAGTAGCAGAATATTCTTGTCTACTACCCAAAAACTAGTTTTTACATTATTAGTGTTATGATTGCTCTTTTCAATTTTTTTATAAAGTAAAATGTTTATATATAACATATTCGGAAGAATCAAAACTATATACTTCTGTTTCTATTTGATTTTTCATATTTACAATACTATTATAAATTTATCCACTAAAAATTATATTTTTTGTTTGCAAAAATTTTAAGGTTATTTTTTTATATATTATCTATTTATATATTTGTTTATATAATTCAATATAAAATACGCAAATATGGTTTAAAAATGAAATAATTTTCTATCTACTGAGATTTAATTGAATAACTAAATTTACTCGCAAAACGGCCGCTCCCGGTAAAATTTCGCTGCGAAATGTACCCGCAAACAATGTGTTAATACTGTTAGATTTGATTTAGTTTCTATTTAATAACTTTAGAACCTAAAACATACGTTTCAGTCAGCAGAAGTTTCCTTTTTTAAAATTAATATTATTTAGTTCCTAACTTGCAATTACCAGCAAGACTTAATTTAGTTTCTATTTAATATACTTAGTTTACAAAATACGAAAGTCAGAAAGCAGAGCTTTCTTGTAAGATATACCAAATTTTATTCGTAAATCGCAGTAACCTGCTTGTTTTGATTAAATTTCAATTTAATATTCTTGGATTACAAGGTATGCACTTCAGGCAGCAGAGATTTCTTTTTAAATGATTCTTATTTATTATGTAACTCACAATTACCAGTAAGTCTTGATTTTGTATTTAAAACATAGTATGCGGGACACGATTGATACTTGAGCGCCGGACAAGTACTAGTACGTTTTCTGACGATTGACACTTGAGCTCGGGACACGTACTAGTACCGTTTAGTGTAACAACATAGTTTATTTGCCTTTACAAAAATAGCGTTATGTATAGGAAAACGTAGCAGAATGTTCTTGTCTACTACATAAAAACTAGCTTTTACATTATTAGGTTTATGATCAATCTTTTCATTTTTTGATAATGAAAAAATCTTTATATATAACATAATTCAAAAACATTAAGACTATGTACTACTATTTCTATTGGATTTTTCATTATTACGATATTTTTATAAATTTATCCATTAAAATTTTTTTGCTTACAAAAATCTTATGTTTGTTATTTATATATTTGTATTACATATTTTTAATATATTTCAATATAAAATACAAAAGGGTGGTTAGAAAATTAAATAATTTTCGATGTATTAAGACTCAACGGAATAACTATATTTACGCTTAAAACGCCCGCTCCCGGTACATTTCCGCTGCGAAATGTACCGCACACAATGTGTTAATATCGTTAGATTTGATTTAGTTTCTATTTAATAGCCTTAGAACCTAAAACATACTTTTCAGCCTGCATACGTTTCCTTTTACATCAATATTATTTAGTTTGTAACTTGCAATTACTAGCAAGACTTGATTTACAGTCTATTTAATATCCTCAGCTTACTAAATAAGAAAGTCAGAAAGCAGAGTTTTCTTTTTAAATGAATCTTATTTCGTTTGTAACTCGCAGTAAGTAGCTTGTCTTAATTAAATTTCAATTTAATATCCTTGGATTATAAAGTATGAACTTCAGGCAGAGCTTTCTTTTTAAATGAATCTTATTTCTTACGTAACTCACAATTAACAGCAAGTCTTGATTTTGTTTGTATTTAAAGCATAGTATGCACGACACGTACTAGTACGTTTTCTAACGACTTATAGTTGAGCGTAAGACACGTACCAGTATGTTTTCTGAAGATTAATACTTGAGCGCGGGTCACATACTAGTACGGTTTAGTGCAACAACATAGTTTATTTGCGGGTACAAAAATAACATTATATACAGGAAAACGTAGCAGAATGTTCTTGTCTACTACATAAAAACTATTTTTATATTATTGGTTTTATGATTCCTCTTTTCATTTTTTATAATATAAAAATATTTATGTATAACATAATTCGAAAATATTCAAACTATATACTACTATTTGTATTTGATTTTTCATATTTACGATACTATTATAAATTTATGCACTAAAAATCATATTTTTTGTTTACAGAAATCTTATGGTTGTTATTTATATATTTTTATTTATATATTTGTTTATATAATTCTATATGCAATACGAAAGTTGGTTAAAAAATTAAATAATTTTCGATCAATTGAGATTTAACTGAATAACTAAATTTACGCGGATAACGCCTGCTTCAGGTACATTTCCGCTGCGAAATCTACCCGCACACAATATGTTAATACCTTAGATTTGATTTAGTTTCTATTTAATAGAACCTAAAATATACATTTCAGTCAGCAAAAGTATACTTTTTAAATTAATATTATTTAGTTTTTAACATGCAATTACCAGCAAGACGTGATTTAGTTTTTATTTAATATCCTTAGCTTATAAAATATGAAAGTCAGAAAGCATAGATTTCTTTTTAGGTGTATCTTGTTTCATTCGTAACTGAGTAACCAGCTTGTCTTGGTTAAATTTCAATTTAATATCTTTGGATTATAAAGTATGCATTCAGGCAGTAGAGCTTTCTTTTTAAATGATTCTTATTTCTTATGTAACTCACAATTACCAGTAAGTCTTGATTTTGTTTGTATTTAAAACATTGTATGCGGGACACGATTGATACTTGAGCTCCTGCCAAGTACTAGTAAGTTTTCTGAAGATTGACACTTGAGCTCGGGACACGTACTAGTACGGTTTAGTGTAACAACATAGTTTGTTTGTGGGTACAAAAATAACGTTATATACAGGAAAACGTAGCAGAATGTTCTTGTCTACTACATAAAAACTAGTTTTTACATTATTAGTGTTATGATTGCTCTTTTCAATTTTTTTATAAAGTAAAATGTTTATATATAACATATTCGGAAGAATCAAAACTATATACTTCTGTTTCTATTTGATTTTTCATATTTACAATACTATTATAAATTTATCCACTAAAAATTATATTTTTTGTTTGCAAAAATTCTGAGGTTGTAATTTATATATTTCTACTTATATATTTATTTATACATTTCAATATAAAATACTAAACGTTGGTTAAAAAATTAAATAATTTTCGATCTATTGAGATTTAACTGAATAATTAAATTTACGCGCAAAACGCCCGCTCCCGGTACAATTTCGCTGCGAAATGTACTCGTACACAATGTGTTAATATTGTTAGATTTGATTTAGTTTCGATTTAATAGCTTTAGAACCTAAAACATACGTTTCAGTCAGCAGAAGTTTCCTTTTTTAAAATTAATATTATTTAGTTCCTAACTTGTAATTACCAGCAAAAGACTTAATTTAGTTTCTATTTAATATACTTAGTTTACAAAATACGAAAGTCAGAAAGCAGAGCTTTCTTGTAAGATATACCAAATTTTATTCGTAAATCGCAGTAACCTGCTTGTTTTGATTAAATTTCAATTTAATATTCTTGGATTACAAGGTATGCACTTCAGGCAGCAGAGATTTCTTTTTAAATGATTCTTATTTATTATGTAACTCACAATTACCAGTAAGTCTTGATTTTGTATTTAAAACATAGTATGCGGGACACGATTGATACTTGAGCGCCGGACAAGTACTAGTACGTTTTCTGCCGATTAACACTTGAGCGCGGGTCACGTATTAGTACAGTTTAGTGTAACAACATTGTTTGTGGGTACAAAAAAAACGGTATATACAGAAAACGCAGCAGAATGTTCTTGTCTACTACATAAAAACTAGCTTTTACATTATTAGGTTTATGATCAATCTTTTCATTTTTTATAATATAAAAATATTTATGTATAACATAATTAAAAAAAATTCAAACTATATACTACTATTTGTATTTGATTTTTCATATTTACGATACTATTATAAATCAATCCATTAAAATTGTTTTTGTTTACAAAAATCTTATGTTTGTTATTTATATATTCGTATTATATATATTTTAATATATTTCAATATAAAATACAAAAAGGTGGTTAGAAAATTTAATAATTTTAGATCTATTAAGATTCAACTGAATAACTAAATTTACGGGCGAAACGCCCGCTCCTGGTACAATTCCGCTGCGAAATGAACCCGCACACAATGTGTTAATATCGTTAGATTTGATTTAGTTTCTATTTCATAGCCTTAGAACCTAAAACATACGTTTCCTTTTACATGAATATTATTTAGTTTGTAACTTGCAATTACTAGCAAGACATGATTTACAGTCTATTTAATATCATCAGCTTACAAAATACGAAATTCAGAAAGCAGAGTTTTCTTTTTAAATGAATCTTATTTCGTTTGTAACTCGCAGTAACCAGCTTGTCTTAATTAAATTTCAATTTAATATCCTTGGATTATAAAGTATGAACTTCAGGCAGAGCTTTCTTTTTAAATTACTCTTATTTCTTAAGTAACTCAAAATTAACAGAAAGTCTTGATTTTGTTTGTATTTAAAACATTGTATGCACAACACATACTAGTACGTTTTCTAACGACTTATAGTTGAGCGTAAGACACGTACCAGTATGTTTTCTGAAGATTAATACTTGAGCGCGGGTCACATACTAGTACGGTTTAGTGCAACAACATAGTTTATTTGTCGGTACAAAAATAACGTTATGTACAGGAAAACGTAGCAGAATGTTCTTGTCTACTATATAAAAACTAGTTTTTATATTATTAGTTTTATGATTCCTCTTTTCATTTTTTTATAATATAAAAATATTTATGTATAACATAATTCAAAAAAATTCAAACTATATACTACTATTTGTATTTGATTTTTCATATTTACGATACTGTTATAAATTTATGCACTAAAAATTATATTTTTTGTTCGCAAAAATTTTAAAGTTGTTATTTATATATTTCTATTTATATATTTTTTTATATATTCAAATATAAAATCCGAAAATCTGGTTAAAAAATTAAATAGTTTTCAATCTATTGAGATTTAACTGAATAACTAAATTTACGCACAAAATGCCCGCTCCCGGTACAATTCCGCTGCAAAATGTACCCGAACACAATGTGCTAAAATCTTTAAAACCTAAAATTATAAATTTCAGTCAGCTGAAGTTTCCTATTAAATGAATCTTACTTTACTTTTTTTTGCCTAAACTAAGAAAAATTGAAGAGTGTTACACAAAACACTTTTCTATCGCATTCGAAAATATCTAATTAATTATTAAATCAGCGTTCCGTTAAATGAATTTCCTTTCTTTCATGGAAGATACTCCCACTTCCTATGTCCAGTGGATTTCATAATAGGTTTACCACACCTAATTTGATAGACTACGTTCCGAACTTGGCCCGTTTCCAAAGCCCGGAATGATTTGTCCACTGAGACCGAAAGTGTCGGCACTTCAAAACTCTGATGTGCGAAATTCGTATTTTTCTTACGAACGGTATGAATAAAAGAAGTTTGGGGTCACTCTTTTTTCAGTTTCTTTGTTCTTTTGTTTCCTATTCAGACTTGGGAGTTAGAATTTAATTGGTTTTGCTATATTTTGCGGAAGAGCTATATTTTACAGAACATGCAATATTTAAAAGCAAGCATATGAGAAAAATATAAGTAGTGGCATGTAGGCTAATTCCACAAATTTTTATAACCTTTTATTTCTATAAAATATTCGAATCAGTAAAATCTTTACAGAAAATAATTATTGTGAAAGCTTTTGTAATAATACATCTTTATATTTTTTTCAATTTACTGTACTATAAATAACGAGAAGAGCAGATATAGTACCTAGATAAAATCTAGGATATAAAAGAGAAAATATATAAAAAAAATTATATATATATATATATATATATTATAAAATATATTTATATTTATAGGAAAAGTATTTATATGCAAATTATTAATATGCAATATAAATTTATAAACATAACGAGGAAATGTTTTATAAAACTTCCGAATAAACCTCTTTACTAAAGAGAATTATTGTAAAACTTATTGTAATAACATCTTTTTATAAGAGACTTTACATATATTAGAGTTCTCTCTACATGTTTTTTTTTATTTTATTTACTGTATTATAAATAACGAGAAGAGTACATGTAGTAAGCTATACATTGTACGACATAAAAGAGAAAGTTATTAGGCAAAATATTTCTATGCAAAATATTGATATAAAATATAAATTTATAAACAAAATATGTAAAATTATTTTAAAATTTCCGAAAAAAGACTTTTTTACAAAAGAGGATTATTGTAAAATCTATTGTAATAATATATTTTTATAAGAGCCCATGGATGTATTAGAATTCTCTATGCATTTATTTAAATTTACTATACATAAATAACAAGAAGGGCAGATATAGTAAGCTATATACTGTAGAATATAAAAAAAATAAATATTATAAACAAATCATTTATGTGCAAATCTTGATACATGTATTAGAGTTCTCTGTACTTTTTTTTTTCAATTTACTGTACTATAATAACGAGAAGAGCAGATGTAGTAACCTATACATTGTAGGATATAAATGATAAAATTTATAAACACAATATCAATAAACAATATAAATTTATAAACATAACATGGAAAATTTTTGTAAAACTTTCAAGAAAACTCCCTCTTTAGAGAAGAGGATTGCTGTAAAACCTATTGTAATAATACATTTTTATAAGATCCTATGGACATATTAAAGTTCTCTATGCATTTAGTTCAAATTACTGTATATAAATAAAGAGAAGAGCAACTGTAGTAAGCTAAACATTATACAATATAAAAAAGAAAATTTATAAACCAAATATTTATATTCAAATTATTATAAATAACATAAATTTATAAATATAACACAGACAACTTTTATAAAACTTTCGAATAAAACATCTTTACAAAAGAGGATTACCATGAAATTTATTGTAACAATATCTTTTTAAAAGAGCCCTTAAGTGTATTATATTTATCTCTATTTTTTTCAATTTACTGTACTATAATAACAAGAAGAGCAGATGTAGTAAGCTGTACATTGTAAGATATAAAAGAGAAAATTTATAAACAAATATTTATACGCAAAATATTAATATTCAATATAAATTTATAAACATAACATGTAAAATTATTATTTAAATTTTCGTAAAAAAACCTCTTTACAAAAAAGGATTACTGTAAAAGCTATTGTAATAATAATGTTTTATAAGAGCCCATACATGTATTAAAGTTCTCTATATATTTATTTCAATTTTCTGTACTATAAATTACTAAAGATTATATGTAGTATGTCATACATTTTAAAATATAAGAGAGAAAACTTATAAACAAAATCTTTCTATCAAAAATATTGATAAAAAATATAAATTTAGAAACATAACAGGGGAATTTTTTATAAAAGTTTGGAATAAAACCTCTTTACAAAAAAGATCATTGTAAAACCATTTGTAATAACATCTTTTTATAAGAGACTTTATTTGTATAGTTCTCTATACATTTTTTTTTCAATTTATTCTACTTTAAATAACGAGAACAGCAGATGCAGTAAGCTATACATTGTACGATATAAAAGAGAAAATTTATAAACATAATATTTATTTACAAAATATTGCTATAAATTATAAATATATAAACATAAAACTTATTGTAATAACATCTTTTTATAAGAGACTTTACATGTATTAGAGTTCTCTCTACATGTTTTTGTTTTGATTTACTGTATTATAAATAACGAGAAGAGTACATATAGTAAGCTATACATTGTACGACATAAAAGAGAAAGTTATTAGGCAAAATATTTCTATGCAAAATATTCATATAAAATATAAATTTATAAACAAAATATGTAAAATTATTATAAAATTTCCGAAATAAAACTTTTTTACAAAAGAGGATTATTGTAAAATCTATTGTAATAATATCTTTTTATAAGAGCCCATGGATGTATTAGAATTCTCTATGCATTTATTTCAATTAACTGTATATAAATAACAAGAAGGGCGGATATAGTAAGCTATACACTGTAGAATATAAAAAAATAAATGTTATAAACAAATCATTTATGTGCAAAATCTTAATAGATGTATTAGAGTTCTCTGTATTTTTTTTCAATTTACTGTACTATAATAACGAGAAGAGCAGATGTAGTAACATATACATTGTAAGATATAAATGATAAAATTTATAAACACAATATTAATAAATAATATAAATTTATAAACATAACATGGAAAATTTTTATAAACCTTTCGAGAAAAACCTCTTTAGAGAAGAGGATTGCTGTAAAACCTATTGTAATAATACATTTTTATAAGATCCTATGGACGTATTAAAGTTCTCTATGCATTTAGTTCAAATTACTGTATATAAATAAAGAGAAGAGCAATTGTAGTAAGCTAAACATTATACAATGTAAAAAAGAAAATTTATAAACCAAATATTTATATTCAAATTATTATAAACAACATAAATTTATAAATATAACACAGACAACTTTTATAAAACTTTCGAATAGAAACATCTTTGCAAAAGAGGATTACCATAAAATTTATTGTAACAATATCTTTTTAAAAGAGCCCTTAAGTTCATTATATTTCTCTCCATTTTATTCAATTTACTGTACTATAATAACAAGAAGAGCAGATGTAGTAAGCTGTACATTGTAAGATATAAAAGAGAAAATTTATAAACAAATATTTATACGCAAAATATTAATATGCAATAAAAATTTATAAACATAACATGTAAAATTATTATAAAACTTTAGAAAAAAAACATCTTTACAAAAGAGGATTACTGTAAAAGCTATTGTAATAATAACGTTTTATAAGAGCCCATACATGTATTAAATTTCTCTATACATTTATTTCAATTTT
Organism: Pardosa pseudoannulata; assembly: GCA_032207245.1. Classification (NCBI taxonomy): domain Eukaryota; kingdom Metazoa; phylum Arthropoda; class Arachnida; order Araneae; family Lycosidae; genus Pardosa; species Pardosa pseudoannulata. Next base: position 44,309,530 of record CM063509.1, read on the forward strand.
CTGTACTATAAATTACGAGAAGATCATATGTAGTATGTCATACATTGTAAAATATAAGAGAGAAAACATAAACAAAATGTTTATATGAAAAATATTGATAAAAAATATAAATTTAGAAACATAACATGGAAAATTTTTATAAAACTTTGGAATAAAAACCTCTTTACAAAAAAGATCATTGTAAAACCTTTTGTAATAACATCTTTTTTATAAGAGACTTTATTTGTATAGTTCTCTATACAGTTTTTTTTCAATTTATTCTACTTTAAATAACGAGAACAGCAGATGCAGTAAGCTATACATTGTACGATATAAAAGAGAAAATTTATAAACATAATATTTATTTACAAAATATTGCTATAAATTATAAATATATAAACATAATATGCAAAATTTCTATAAAACTTTCAAATAAAAAACCTCTTTCCAAACGAATATTATTGTAAAACCTATTGTAATATATTTTTATAAGAGCCCTTACATGTATTAGAATGCTCTATACATTTGTCTCAACTCACTGTACTATAAATAACGAGAAGAGCAAATGTAGTAAGTTATACATAGTTGAATATAAAAGCGAAAATTTATAAACAAAATATTTATAAACCATGTAAATTTATAAACATAATATCCAAAACTTGTATGAAACGTTTTGAATAAAAAAAGCTCTTTACACAAGATGATTATTGTAAAACCTATTAAAATATAGAGGTTTACTTTGAAGTATATTTAAAGTTAAAGGTTAATATATAACAAGCAATATGAAAAAGGCTAAAACAATTATATAAAAATTATAAAGTATTTAAACAATATATATTTTATGAGATTGTGGCTCGTCTAGAGGTATGCTACGTCTAGAGGTATGCTCGTCTAGAGGCAAGTATAAAAGTAATCCAATAAGCCAGTATTAACTTGCAAAGGTTCCTTTATGACCCCGGATACTGTAATAAACAAGAGAAAGTCATTCTGACATGATATGACAAAATATAACAAAAAAAGCTAAAGTGATTAAGTTAAAAATTAAGTACAGTTTAATAGAAAACAGTTGTATCTTAACTAGAAACAATCTATTTCTTCAGCATGTAGACATATAAAGCTTATCTGTCTGAGAATTCAAGACTTGCTCTGTTCATTAAGCTTGATTACACACTAGTTTAATTATGGTTATGATACCGCTGAATGTAATTAATTTTATTTAATGTAATTTTTGAAACATTGTTATTTTCTTTCATATATAAGAGATATATTATACTATATACTATCTTTCTGTTCATGGGTTTTATCCTACAATAAACAATAAGTAGAATATTTCTCCTTCATATTATTTAAGCTGGAGTTATGTTTTTTATACAGATGGTTATCTCATCTCTTTGTTTTATAATAATTATGCAAAACATAATGAAATAAGTATTTATTAACTTATAATGTATTTCGTTTTACCTTAAAAACATTGTGTTACGCGAAATAAAGCCTTGTTGTCAGTATGAATAAAAATATGATAAAAATAAGTATATTAAGACAGAAATTAAGTGATGATCAATAGAAAGAAGCTGTATCATAACCACAAATAATCTGCTTTTTGAGTATGTAGACAAGTAAAGCGTAGCACTAAGAGAAAAATTAAAACTTGTGCTAAGCATTGAGCTTTAATTCACACTAAAGTAATAGTGAAATTAAGAAAGAAATTAAGTAATGATAGAAAGATGCTTTATCATAACCACAAATAAAATGCTTCTTGGGTATGCAGACAAGTAAAGCGTATCACTCAGGGAAAAATTAAGACTTTTTCTAAGCATTGAGCTTTAATTCACACTAAAGTAGTAGTGAGATTAAGACAAAAATTAACTAATAATCAATAGAAACTAGCTGTATCATAACTACAAATAATCTGCTTCTTCAGTATGTAGACAAGTAAAGCTTATCACTCGGAGAAAAAATAAAAGTTGCTCTAAACATTGAGCCTTAATTTCTACTAAAGTAGTAGGGAAATAAAGAAAGAAATTAAGTAATGGTAGAAAGATGCTGTATCATAATTACAAATATTATGCTTCTTGAATATGTAGAAAATTAAAGCTTATTACTCGGAGAAAAAATAAGACTAGCTTAAAGCATTGAGCTTTATTTCCCACTACATTAGTAGTGAGATTAAAACAAAAATTAACTAATGATCAATAGAAACAAGCTGTATCATATCCACAAATAATATGCTTCTTGAGTATGTAGAAGAGTAAAACTTATAACTCAGAGAAAAAATAAAACTTGCTCTAAGCAATGAGCTTTAATTCCCACTAAAGAAGTAGTAAAATTAAGAAAGAAATTAATTAATGATAAATAGAAAGATGCTGTATCATAACCACAAATAATATGTTTATTGAGTATGTAGACAAGTACAGCGTATCACTGAGAGAAAAAATAAGGCTTGCTCTACGCATTGAGCTTTAATTCACACTAAAGTAGTAGTCAGATTAAGGCAAACATTAACTAATGATTAATAGAAACAAGCTATATCCTAATCACAAATAATCTGCTTCTTGAGTATGTAGACAAGTAAAGCTTATGACTCGGAGAAAAAATAAGACTTGCTCTAAACATTGAGCTTTAATTCCCACTAAAGTAGTAGAGAAATTAAGCAAGAAATTAAGTAATAATAAATAGAAACAAGCTGTATCATAACCAAAAATAATCTGCTTCTTGAGTATGTGGACAAGTAAAGCTTATAACTCAGAGAAAAAATAAGACTTGCTCTAAGCACTGAGCTTTAATTCTCACTAAAGTAGTAGTGAAATTAAGTAATGATAAATAGAAAGATGCTGTACCATAACCCCAAATAATATGCTTCTTGAGTATGCAGACAAGTAAAACGTATCACTCAGGGAAAAATTAAGACTTGTTCTAAGCATTGAGCTTTAATTCACACTAAAGTAGTAATGAGAATAAGACAGAAATTATCAATAGAAAGAAGCTGCATCATAACACAAATAATCTGCTTCTTGAGTATGTAAAGAAGTAAAGCGTATAACTGGGAGAAAATATAAGAATTGCTCTAAGCATTGAGCTATAATTTCCACTAAAGTAGTAGTGAAATTAAGAAAGAAATTAAGTAATGATGGAAAGATGCATCATAACCACAAATAATATGCTTCTTGAGTATCTAGACACGTAAAACGTATCACTCAGAGAAAAAATAAGACTTGTTCTAAGCATCAAGCTTTAATTCACACTAAAGTATTAATTAGATTAAGACAAAAATTAACTAATCATCAATAGAAACAAGCTGTATCATAACCACAAATAATTTGCTTCTTGAGTATGTAGACAAGTAAAGCGTATCACTCAGAGAAAAAATAAGAGTTGCTCTAAACGTTGAGCTTTAATTCACACTAAAGTAGTAGTTTAGTTTTGAATATGGGACATTTTATTGCTTTAAATTTTATTTCAATTAATTATTAAAACAATGTATATTCTTTTATTAAGTTAATATATCCTGCAATATTTCACTCTACTTATAGGTTATTTATTATTCAATAATTAGAAATTTTCTCCTGCACTCCTTTTTTACACGGATGATATTTTCACCCGTAATATTTATAATAATAAAAAGAGTAAACATTCGGAAATCAACCTAAAAATCATTTTATGTATATCTTTAAATATATCTATAAAAATATCCTTTACGATTTCCCTTCTGATTCTTCTTTATGATTATCATTTATACATTGATAAACAAGTTTAAAAAAAATAAGAATAGTTTTAAACTTATTTATCGATGCTATATGTCTGTTTAATTTATTTTAATAAAAGGGGTGTTAAAGAATACAAATGCTTTATTTATTTATGTTTTTTTTGATAGGGGGATTGAACTTCATTTATATTGTCAACTTAAGTTCTGATTGGTAAAACCCTTAAAGCTGAAAGGATTTTTGGTTTCTAAGAGCTATTTTTTTGTTTTATTTTTCCTAGAATAACTACAGTCAGTCTTGATTTCTTTATGTGCGCTAAGGGGCCAATTGTGGGAGATTATTATTATTGACTCTAATCTTAAGTAAAGTTCCACTTGTTTGTATGAAAAGAATTCGTCTTGTTAGACAAACTTGACACCTGACAAACATTTTTCATGATAAGATTTTTCTAAGATTGATATAAAGTAATAGTGGTATACTATGAAGTTAGGAAACGATTTTTTAATCAATTTTTTAAACCGTTAGTTTGGATTGAAAATTTATGTAACAAATTTTATATTAAGAGATTTAAGAGGACATAGTACTTTTTGAGATGAAACGTTTTTATTAAGTAATTAGGGGCTCTTTTTGATACTGCTAAAAATAATTTGTAGAATTTTTTGTTTTAATAGAACGAAATCTCCTTTCGAGATTAGGTAGAGGGTAAACTTATAAACTATCTACAAAGTTTTTAAGAAGAACCTATTATTCGTAAACTTTCCATTTGGATTGATACTATACGGTTTTTCGAACATCGAGCATAAATTTAAATTTTCGGCAGGCCCATAGACAGAGATCATGACAAATTACTTTATCTATTATAATACTCCATTAAGTACTTATTTCACGTGTAATACTAAGTAAATATTTTTTTCAAGAATTTTTTCCTTTTTCATAAATGGCATCGTATGATGTTTTGTAGTATTCGAAGTTGTTTGAACTTTATAATTATTTTATTATGTGCAGTCCGTAATAACTTAGATGTGCATCGATATGTAATCGGCAGAAATAACTCGGGCATTAACACATTGACTGCCATGGGGTGACCGGCATTCGATTTGGCTACAGCGCCGTGAGGGCCACCGGTGACTGGTGAAGCAGCAAATAATAAAAGTTCATAATTGTAGGAAATATGGATACTGATAATGTTTCAATAATACCATTATTTATTATAATGATTTAATGAAAATAATGCAGCATAGAACACACAAAAATACTTTTATTAGTGCATGAAAATGATACATTTTATCAGTGCCTATTGCGATGAGTCAGATTGAATCATTCAAGGCAAAGAAATGGTGAATCAAAGCAATCGGAACTATATGTCACCACTTACTTTTTTAGTCCAATTCTTTGCTCTAGTTCTTCCTAGCTGTTTTTAATGCTAAAGAAGGAGAGTAACCACTTATCAATCGAAGCCCGATTGTCTGAAAAAAAAGGACAATCGTTAGAATGGTTATTCTGCATACCACGAAAACTGCTTCAAGCATGATTTTATAACTCATTTTATAAGCTGCAAATAATATTTCAGCATATGAATCGCATGAATGAATGAAAGTGTTCAATGAAGAGTTCACGTTGGCGCCTTGGGCAAACCATCGAAAATGTGTCTGGCAGTCAAAGTACTATAGAGTTATAACAATCTATTTTGAATAGATATAAAATACAATTTTCCTCTGTTTTTGAAACAGGTTTTTTTTCCTACATCCTTAATAAGGGTCTCATCATTATAATCATCTCAATTCATGCCCATATGCATATAAATCCTTCAATTTAGCCCCCCCCCCTTACCCTGTCTCCCGCAGTTTTATCTCCTTTAGCCCAGCTTGACCACTAGACCTCATATCTCTCACTCTCTATCATTCGTCGCAATATTTGTCGATTGCCCTCAGGTTCTCAGTTTATAGCATCACTGAGTAATTCTCCAGTATCCATTCCTAGGATATTTCCATTAAAAAGCCAACGTCTTAATTTATTAGTCAATCTTTGGCGTAATAACAGTCTAACTTTATAAAAATTATTATTTTTGTTGTTAAATAAATCATGGAAGTTAAAAATTTCATTCATTAAAATATGTAAGCCAGTAAAAACTTTCTTAAGTAATACCAATAGATAAATTTCCCATATTTTTAATTGCCAGGGCTTGCTTTTAAATGTTAATTAAATGCTGTCACATTGGCAAAAAAAGGCTTTCATTTAGTACTCAAGACAAAGAGAAATACTTAGTACAAATTATTTTTATCTTAGTGAAGGAAATCACGAATGTGTCTTACACGGACAAGTAATTAACTTCCAACTGTTTGATTTGCGAAAATGCTGTCGAGCAAAAAAAATGTGTATGACTTTCATGAAAAAGTGTATTAGATCAGATTTTCTATAGTGACTTGTTAAATAAATCGTGAAGGTTAAAAAAAATTATTTATTAAAATATGTAAACAGTAAAAACATTCTTCATTGACCCCAGTAGATAAATATTAAATGATTTAATTACCAGGGCTTGCTTATAAACGCTAATTAAATGCTGACACCGTCGCAAAAAAAGGTCTTCGGTATTGCTCAAGCAAAAGTAAATTACTTAGTACAATTTTTTTTACCTTAGTGAAGGAAAAAATGCACGCGCCTTACACAGACAAGTGACAAACTTCCAAGTGTTTGATACGTGAAAATGATGTCTATAAAAATGTGTATGACTTCTTATGAAAAAGTGTTTTAGATCAGCTTTTTTTAGTCACTTATTAAATAAATCGTGAAGGTTAAAAAAATCAATCATTAAAATATGTAAACCAGTAAAAGCATTCTTAATTAATCCCAAAAGATAAATATCCCATATTTTTAATTGTCAGGGATTCATTGTAAACGTTAATCAAATGCTATCAACGTGACAAAAAAAGGCTTTCCCTCACAACTCAAGACCAATCTAAATACTGAGTACAAACAATTTTTATCTTAGTAATGGAGAAATGACGCACATGTCTTACACATACAAGTGAATAACTTTCAAATGTTTAATCCGTGGATATGCTGTCGAGCACAAACATGTGTATGACATGTCATGAAAAAGTGTTTTAGATCAGTTTTTCTTTAGTTACTTGTTAAAAATTTAGTGTTCAACAACGGCATTAAGGTTGTAAAGATTTTAAATTTTCCTGAATTAACCAACATCTGCGTTAGAAAAAAAACCAACCGTATGAATTAGTTATTTGAACTTGAGTTTTGGAAAATATTGAAGAAATGTTAATGCCAATGATTCATAAACTTAATTTTATTATTTTACGCAGTGGCATGTCAAAAATAAGAAAAGAAGAAAGAGAATTTTGGATAATTTTTAAGAACTTTAAAAACAATAATTTTTATGTATTACCATATGGAATTCCCTTTGTCTTCAAAATAAACATTAAACAAACTCCAGGAGTAAATCACTGTTAACTAACTCACATCAGACAGTAAGAAAAAAATCCCTTTGGTGGATCATGAGGGTTAAGTTCCTACATCCTTAATCAACTGGGATTCTCATTTGGAACGAAGAATTTACCTACGCCTGGAGTCACTTAATACATTAAATGAAAGAATACTTAGAAATTATACAATTAGGTATTGCAGAATGACTTCTAATCATTCAAGTCATCAGTTGTTACTTTTCTGAGAAAATGTTTCGTTTCAAAGCTAAATAAAGCTACTGAGTTTTAATTTGGAGATATGTATTAATCTAATAACTATCTTCTACGGTATTACATAATGAAGTTATTTCAATTTTCATGGGAATGAAAATATCTTTTTGACAGTATGTAGAGTTATATATTTTCTCTTTTTAAATATTCATTAAGAGATTCTTAAAATCATCTGATATTCAAGGTATGTTAATTAAGGCAGTGAGTAAAATTTTCATATTCTTAAATGTAATGCTTCCTCAAACTTTTCACCGGTACACTGCATATCTCCCACTCATCAGCGTACTTGATTAGATTTTTGAAGTATTTTCTTTAAAAACATTCAAATGTCGAGTCTAGAAGAAAATTTTATCTCTAATCTGTCACTGCCTATTAAATTTCGCATATCAAATCTAACTTGCTTATGTTAGGAATTAACTAATGTTAGCAGAATGTATTCTTACTTTTTGTTTTTATTCAACAAAATGTTTGCTTTAAACCATTGCATGTGAGGTGAAGATTAAAAGTATTGCATCCGAATGGTAATTAATATTAAAAGATGTTTTCTTTAAGAAGTCAAATAATTGATTATCACAGAGAAAATTTTTATATTTAGCTCAATGAATTTCCTAATTATTAAAATTTGTATAGTATTGTTTGAATTTACGTCATTTCTAAAAAATACATTTATAGAAAGTGAAAAAAAAAGAATTTGTTTCAAAAAATTTTAATTTTCCTGACACACTGTGCAAAACCACGTGTATGTCTCCTAGTAAAAACGTGTTTTAAAACAGCTTTTCTTTTGTGACTTGATAAAATATTAGTGTTGATAGAGCGGCATTAATATTTTAAAAATGCTAGATTTTCCTGAAATAAACGACTTCTCAGTAAGAAAAAAAAGCCACACTTATCAATTACTAATTCGAACTTTAGTTTGAGAAAGTGCTGAAGGAATGTCAAAATCAGTCACTGATAGCCTTGATTTATTTTTTAGCTCGTTAGAGATGTTATATATTTACTCTTTTTAAATATTAATTAAGAGATTATTAAAATCATCTGATATTCTAGATATGTTAATTAAGACACTGAGTAAATTTAGCATATTCTTAAAAGTAGTTCTTTATCAAATTTTTCACCTTTACACTGCACATCTTCTATTAATCTAATAACTATCTTCTATGTTATTACATAATGAAGTTATTTCAATTTTCATGGGATTGAAAAGACCTTTTCGACAGTATGTAAAGTTATATACTTTCTCTTTTTAAATATTCATAAAGAGATTTTTATAATCATTTGATATTCAAGGTATGTTTATTAAGGAACTGAGTAAATTTGGTATATTCTTAAAAGTAATGATTTATCAATCTTTTCCTCAGTACACTGCACATCTCCCGATCTTCAGAGTAAGTGATAATTAGTTCCAAGTATTTTCTTTAAACACATTCAAATGTCGAGTCTAGACAAGAATTTTATCTCTAATCTGTCACTGCCTATTAAATTTCACGTCTCAAAACTAACTTCCTTATGTTATAAATGAACAAATGTAAGCAGAACATATTTTTGTTTTTACTCAACAAAATTTTGCTTTAAACCATTGCATGTAAGGTAAAGATTCATAGTATTACATCCGAATGGTAATTAATAATGAAATATGTTTTCTTTAACAAGCCTAATAATTGATTATCGCAGAGAATTTTTTACATTTATATTTAGCTCAATGAATTTCCCAATTATTAAAATCAGTATAGTATTGTTTGAATTTACTTCGTTTCTAAAAAAATACTTTTTATTCAAAGTGAATAATGAGAATTTTTGTCAAAATATTTCTAAATTTTTGTGACATGGTATGCAAAATCACGTGTATAAATTCTTGTGAAAAAGTATTTTAAATCAGCTTTTCTTTTGTAACTTGTTAGAATATTACTGTTGAAACAACGGTTTTAAGGGTGTATAGTTGTTAAGTTTTCATGAAATAACCGACAGCTGAATTATAAATAAAAGCCACACTTATCAATTAGTAATTCGAACTTTAGTTAGAGAAAGTACTGAAGGAATGTCAAAATCAATTATTCATAGAATTGATTATTTTTTGTTAAGCTGGTTAAGCTGGTAATATTTTAAATTATTACAATTAACTTTTTTTTAATTGTAATATATACAATTAAATAAAGTTAATTGTAATAATTTTTATAAGCAAGATAATAAAGCAATATTATAAAATATTTTATAAGCAATATATGAAAAACTTTTATATATTAAATATATACCAAATAATAAAATAAAAATCCTCATGCCTTCAAAAGAACCATTGAAATTTGAAAAAAAACTATTATTATATTAATAGAAGGTACTAATCATCTATTATTCTGTAAACTTCAATTTTAATATCGCATGTAAAATATATCATTTTATATCATAAAATAGGTTAATTATTTTTTTTAATTTGAATTTATGTAGAGATTTTTTATTTTAATGTGTTAAATACTTCTTACGTTTTGATTTATTAAATAGCAGAAAAGGTTCCTTTAATTATGTATAAACGAATGGCATGGGATATTTTCTCTGATAAAATATTGTTTTCTTTCTAAAAAAAGAACTAATAAAGGAAATAGTAATATTAATTTTTATTTTACGTAACAAATACAAAAAGTTATAATGAATAAAGTTATAATTGAAAATTTTCTAGCAGAAAAAAGCTTAATTCTCAAAAAAATTGTTAAAAATTTGCGAATGAAAAATGAATTCTAAATAGTACTCAATTATTTAAAAATGAACATGGTCATTATTATATATTTACAACCACCGGAATTCATTTCAACTTCATTCTGATATCACGATTAGTTACCTTGTTTTGAGCAAACTCTAGTAGTAAATCACTGTTAACTAACTCACATCCGGCAGTAAGAAAAAAATCCCTTTGGTGGATCCAGAAGGTTAAGATCTTACATCCGTAATCAACTGGGATTCTCATTTGGAACGAAGAATTTACCTAGGCTTGGAGTCACTTGAGACATTAAATGAAAGAATACTTAGATATTAGATAATTAGGTATCGCAGAATGACTTCTAATCTTTCAAGTCTTCAGTTGTTACGTTTCTGAGAAAATGTTTCGTTTCAAAGCTAAATAAAACTCAGTTTTAATTTGGAGATATGTATTAATCTAATAACTATCTTCTATGTTTTTACATAATGAAGTTATTTCAATTTTCATGGGATTGAAAAGACCTTTTCGACAGTATGTATAGTTATATATTTTCTCTTTTTAAATATTCATAAAGAGATTCTTAAAATCATCGGATATTCAGGGTATGTTAATTAAGGCACTGAGTAAATTTGGCATATTCTTAAATGTAATGCTTCGTCAAACACTGCATATCTCTCACTCATCAGCGTACTTGATAAGATTTTCGAAGTACTTTCTTTAAAAACATTCAAATGTCGAGTCTAGAAGAGAATTTTACCTCTAATCTGTCACTGCCTATTAAATTTCACATATCAAATCTAACTTGCTTATATTAGGAATTAACTAATGTGAGCAGAATGTATTCTTACTTTTTGTTTTTATTCAACAAAATTTTTGCTTTAACCATTGCATGTAAGGTGAAGATTAAAAGTATTGCAAACGAATGGTAATTAATATTAAAAGATGTTTTCTTTAAGAAGTCAAATAATTGATTATCACAGAGAAAATTTTTATATTTAGCTCAATGAATTTCCTAATTATTAAAATCTGTATAGTATTGTTTGAATTTACGTCGTTTCCCAAAAATACATTTATAGAAAGTGAAAAAAAAAGAATTTGTTTAAAAAAATTTTAATTTTTCTGATACACTGTGCAAAAGCTAGTACAAACGTATTTTAAAACAGCTATTCTTTTGTAACTTGTTAAAATATTAGTGTTGAAAGAGCGGCATTAATATTTTAAAGATGTTAGATTTTCCTGAAATAAACGACTTCTGAGTAAGAAAAAAAAGCTACACTTATCAATTAGTAATTCGAACTTTAGTTTGGGAAAGTGCTGAAGGAATGTCAAAATCAGACACTGATAGCCTTGATTCATTTTTTAGCTCGTTAGAGATATTATATATTTTTTCTTTTTAAATATTAATTAAGAGATTATTAAAATCATCTGATATTCTAGATATGTTAATTAGGGCACTGAGTAAATTTTGCATATTCTTAAAAGTAGTTCTTCATCAAATTTTTCACCTTTACACTGCACATCTTCTATTAATCTAATAACTATCATCTATGTTATTAAATAATGAAGTTATTTCAATTGTCATGGGATTGAAAAGACCTTTTCAACAGTATGTAAAGTTATATACATTCTCTTTTTAAATATTCATAAATATATTTTTAAAATCATCTGATATTCAAGGTATGTTTATTAAGGCACTGAGTAAATTTGGTATATTCTTAAAAGTAATGATTTATCAATCTTTTCCTCAGTACACTGCACATCTCCCGATCTTCAGAGTAAGTGATAATTATTTCCAAGTATTTTCTTTAAGCACATTCAAATGTCGAGTCTAGACGAGAAATTTATCTCTAATCTGTCACTGCCTATTAAATTTCACGTCTCAAAACTAACTCCCTTATGTTATAAATGAACAAATGTAAGCAGAACATATTTTTGTTTTTACTCAACAAAATGTTGCTTTAAACCATTGCATGTAAGGTAAAGATTCATAGTATTGCATCCGAATGGTAATTAATAATAAAATATGTTTTCTTTAACAAGCCTAATAATTGATTATCGCATATAAATTTTACATTTATATTTAGCTCAATGAATTTCCCAATTATTAAAATCAGTATAGTATTGTTTGAATTTACTTCGTTTCTAAAAAAATACTTTTTATTCACTGTGAAGAATGAGAATTTTTGTCAAAACATTTCTAAATTTTTGTGACATGGTATGCAAAATCACGTGTATAAATTCTTGTGAAAACAATGGTATTAAGGGTGTGTAGTTGTGAAGTTTTCATGAAATAACCGACATCTGAGTTAGAGAAAAAAGACCACACTTATCAATTAGTAATTCGAACTTTCGTTAGGGAAAGTGCTGAATTAATGTTAATATCAATCGTACATAGCCTTGATTATTTTTTGTTAACCTGGGAATATTACTATTAAAATAAAGTTAACTGTGATAATTTTTAAGAACTAATAATAATTTTTTATAAACAAGATAATAAAGCAATATTATATTATATTTTATAAGCAATATATGAATAACTTTTATATATGACATACATACCATATCAAAAATAAAAATCCCTATGCCTTCAAAAGAACCATTGAAATTTGAAAAAATAACTATTATTATATTAATAGAAGCTACTAATCATCTCTTATTCTGTAAACTTCAATTTTAATATCGCATGTAAAATATTTTATTTTATATCATAAAATAGGTTAATTATTTTGTTTAAATTTGAATTTATTTAGATATTTTTTATTTTAATGTGTTAAATACTTCTTAAGTTTTGATTTATTAGATAGCAAAATATGTTCCTTTAATTGTGTATAAACGAATGGTCTGAGATATTTTCTCTGATAAAATATTGTTTTCTTTAAAAAAAAAAGAAAAAATAAAGGAAATAGTAATATTAATTTTTTACGTAACAAATACTAAAAGTTATAATGAATAAAGTTATAATTGAAAATTTTCTAGCAGAAAAAAGCTTAATTCTGAAAAAAATTGTTAAACATTTGCGAATGAAAAATAAATTCTAAATAGTACTCAATTATTTAAAAATGAACATGGTCATTATTATATATTTACAACCACCGAAATTCATTTCAACTTCATTCTGATATCACGATTAATTACCTTGTTTTGAGCAAACTCTAGTAGTAAATCACTGTTAACTAACTCACATCCGGCAGTAAGAAAAAAATCCCTTTGGTGGATCAAGAGGGTTAAGATCTTACATCCGTAATCAACTGGGATTCTCATTTGGAACGAATAATTTACCTACGCCTGGAGTCACTTGAGACATTAAATGAAAGAATACTTAGAAATTAGACAATTAGGTATCGCAGAATAACTTCTAATCTTTCAAGTCTTCAGTTGTTACTTTTCTCAGAAAATGTTTCGTTTCAAAGCTAAATAAAACTGAGTTTTAATTTGGAGATATGTATTAATCTAATAACTGTCTTCTATGTTTTTACATAATGAAGTTATTTCAATTATGATGGGATTGAAAAGACCTTTTCGACAGTATGTATAGTTATATATTTTCTGTGTTTAAATATTCATAAAGAGATTCTAAAAATCATCGGATATTCAAGGTATGTTAATTAAGGCACTGAGTAAATTTGGCATATTCTTAAATGTAATGCTTTATCAATCTTTTCTTCAGTACACTGCACATCTCCCGATCTTCAGAGTAAGTGATAATATTTTCCGAGCATTTTCTTTAAAAACATTCAAATGTCGAGTCTAGAATAGAATTTTATCTCTAATCTGTCGCTGCCTATTAAATTTCACGTCTCAAAACTAACTTCCTTATGTTAGAAATGAACTAATGTAAGCAGAACACATTCTTCTTTTTCTTCAACAAAATTTTGCTTTAAACCATTGCATGTGAGGTAAAGATTAATAGTATTGCATCCGAATGGTAATTAATATTAAAAGATGTTTTCTTTAACAAATCTAATAATTGATTATGACAGAGAATATTTTTACATTTATATTTAGCTCAAAGAATTTCCCAATTATAAAAATTAATATAGTATTGTTTAAATTTACTTCGTTTCTAAAATGTATTTTTTATAGAAAGTGAAACATGAGAATTCTTGTCAAAAAATGTTTAAATATTTTTGACACACAGGTGAAATATCACGTGTATGACTTTGACACGTGTATGAAAGCGTTTTAAAACAGCTATTCTTTTGTTACTTGTTCAAAAATTAGTGTTGAAACAACGGCATTAAGGTTGTAAATATCTTAAGATTTCATGAAATAACCGAAATTTGCATTAGAAAAAAAAGCCACACTTATCAATTAGTAATTTGAACTTTATATTGGGAATGTGTTGAAGGAATGTCAATATGAATCTTTGATATTAATTTAATTGTGTGTAAACGAATGCCTTGCAATATTTTCTCTGTTAAAATATTGTTTCAATTCTAAAAAGATCCAAAAAACGTAAATAGTGAGATTTTTTTATATTTTATTTAACAAACACTAAATGTTATAATAAAGAGATATGATATTAAAAATTTTCTAGATTAATTTTGATAAAAAATTGTTTATAATTTGCGAATGAAAAACGATTCCCAAATAGTATTTAATTATTTAAAAATTAACATGGTCATTATTATATATTTACAACCAACAAAACTCATTTCAACTTCATTCTGATATCATGATTAGTTATCTTGTACTGAACAAACTCTACTAGTAAATCACTGTTAACTAACTCACGGCCGGCAGTAAGAAAAAAATCCCTTTGGTGGATCAAGAGGGTTAAGTTCCTACATCCTTAATCAACATGGATTCTCATTTGGAAAGAAGAATTTACTTACGCCTGGAGTCACCTTAGACATTAAATGAAAGAATTCTTAGAAATTAGACAATTAAATATCGCAGAATCAGGTCTATTTTTTCAAGTCTAAAGTTATTACTTTTCTGAGAAAATGTTTGGTTTCCAAGATATATAAACCTACTGATTTTTCATTTCGAGATATGTATTAATCTAATAACTATTTTCTATGGTATTTCATAATGAAGTTATTTCAATTTTCATGGGATTAAAAAGATCATTTCGACAGTATGTTAAGTTATATATTTTCTCTTTTTAAATGTTCATTAAGAGATTCTTAAAATTATCTGATATTCAAGGTATGTTATTTAAGGCAGAGTAAATTTTGCATATTCTTAAAAGTAATGCTTCATCAAACTTTTCGCCAGTACACTGCACATCTCCTACTCTTCACCGTACTTGATAAGATTTTCCAAGTATTTTCTTTAAAAAGATTCAAATGTTAATTCTAGAAGAGAATTTTCTCTCTAATCTGTCACTGCCTATTAAATTTCACATATCGAAACTAACTTGCTTATGTTAGAAATGAACTAATGTAAGCAGAACACATTCTTCTTTTTCTTCAACAAAATTTTGCTTTAAACCATTGCATGTGAGGTAAAGATTAATAGTATTGCATCCGAATGGTAATTAATATTAAAAGATGTTTTCTTTAACAAATCTAATAATTGATTATGACAGAGAATATTTTTACATTTATATTTAGCTCAAAGAATTTCCCAATTATAAAAATTAATATAGTATTGTTTAAATTTACTTCGTTTCTAAAATGTATTTTTTATAGAAAGTGAAAAATGAGAATTTTGGTCAAAAAATGTTTAAATTTTTCTGACACACTATAAAAAATACAAGTGTATGACTTAGACACGTGTATGAAAGTGTTTTAAAATAGTTTTTTTTGTAACTTGTTCAAAAATTAGTCTTGAAACAACGGCATTAAGGTTGTAAATATCTGAAGATTTCATGAAATAACTGACATCTGGGTTTGAAAAAAAAGCCACGCTTATCAATTAGTAATTTGAACTTTAGTTTGGGAATGTGTCGAAGGATTGTCAATATTATTCATTGATAGCCTTTTTATATTTTTAATATAGCTTGGGATGTTAGGAGTAAGAAAAAAAGAAAGCGAATTGGGATAATTTTTAAGAACCAGTAATAATTCTTATAATCAAGATAAAATAACAATATTATGTTATATTTTATAAGCAATATAGCAACAATGTTTAATTTATTACCTTTATATCTAATGGAAAAATAGCAATCCCCTTGCCTTCACAATAACCAATGAAATTTGAAAAAAAAACAGTTTTTATATCAATAGAAGCTATTAATAATTTTATATTCTGTTAACTTTAAATTTACTATCGCATGTAAAACAATTTATTTTATAGCAGGATATTGGTTAATTATTTTTTTAATTTAAATTAGAGATTTTTTTCTTTATTATGTTAAATACTTTTGATTTATTAGTTTACATAAAGATGTTAATTTAATTGTGTGTAAACGAATGCCTTGCAATATTTTCTCTGTTAAAATATTGTTTCAATTCTAAAAAGATCCAAAAAACGGAAAAAGTGAGATTAATTTATCTTTTATATAACAAACACTAAAAATTATAATAATGAGATATGATATTGAAAATTTTCTAGCATAATAAAACTTAATTTTGATAAAAAAATTGTTATTAATTTACTAATGAAAAAAGATATCCAAATAGTATTTAATTATTTAAAAATTAACATGGTAATTATTATATATTTACAAGTCACGAAATTCATTTCAACTTCATTCTGATATCGCGATTAGTTACCTTGTTTTGAACAAACTCTAGTAGTAAATCACTGTTAACTAACTCACATCCGGCAGTAAGATAAAAATCCCTTTGGTGGATCAAGAGGGTTAAGTTCCTACATCCTTAATCAACTTGGATTCTCATTTGGAACGAAGAATTTACTTACGCCTGGAGTCACCTGAGACAGTAAATGAAAGAATACTTAGAAATTTGACAATTAAGTATCGCAGAATCAGGTCTAATCTTTCAAGTCTAAAGTTATTACTTTTCTGAGAAAATGTTTGGTTACCAAGATAAATAAACCTACTGATTTTTAATTTCGATATATAAATTAATCTAATTACTATTTTCTGTGGTATGACATAATGCAGTTATTTAATTTTCAAGGAATTGAAAAGATCTTTTCGACAGTATGTAAAGTTATATATTTTCTCTTTTTAAATATTCATTAAGAGATTCTCAAAGTCATCAGATATTCAAGGTATGTTAATTAAGGTACTGAGTAAATTTTGCATATTCTTAAAAGTAATGTTTCATCAAAATTTTCGACGGTATAATGCACATCTCCCACTCTTCAGCTTACTTGATAAGATTTTCCAAGTATTTTCTTTAAGAACATTCAAATGTCGAGTCTAGAAGAGAATTTTATCTCTAATCTGTCACTGCCTATTAAATTTCACATATCAAATCTAACTTGTTTATGTAAGGAATGAAATAATGTTAGCAGAACACATTCTTACTTCTTGTTTTATTAAACACAATTTTGCTTTAAATCATTACATGTGAGGTGAAGATTAAAAGTGTTGCATACGAATAGTAAATGATATTAAAAGATGTTATCCTTAACAACGCTAATAATTGATTATCATAGAGAATTTTTTTACATTTATATTTAGCTCAATGAATTTTCCCATTATTAAAATCAGCATAGTATTGTTTGAATTTACTATGTTTCTAAAATATACATTTATACAAAATGAAAAGTGAGAATTTGTGTCAAAAAACTTTTTTTTTAATTTTCTGACACACTGTGCAAAATCACGTGTCTGACTTCTGAAAATTTGTTTTAAAACATCTTTTCTTTTGTGACTTGTTAAAATATTAGTGTTGAAACTGCGGCATTATGGTTGTAAAGATATTAAATTTTTTTGACTTAGCCTACATCTGCGTAAGAAATTAAGGGCACACTTATCAATTAGTAATTCGAACTTTAGTTTGGGAAAGTGTTGAAGGAATTTCAATATCAATCATTGAGAGCCTTGATTATTTTTTTTTTGTAGCTTGGGATGTTATGATTAAGAAGAAAAGAAATTGAATTTGGATAATTTTTAAGAACAAGTATTAATTTTTATAAGCAATATTATACTATATTTTATAAGAAATAAAGCAGCGATTTTTTATATATTAATGATATAATTAATGGAAAAATAGATATTCCCTTAACTTGAAATTAACCATTGAAATTTGAGAAAAAAGTATCAATAGCAGCTAATAAGTATTTATTATTCTGTAAACTTCAATTTTACTATAGCATGTAAAACAATTTATTTTATAGCATGGTATAGGTTACTTATTTTTTTTTAATTTTAATTTATTTAGGGCTTTTTACATTCTAATAGGTAAATACTTCTTAAGTTTTGATTTCCTGGATACCTTAAATATGTTATTTCAATTCTGAATAAACGATTGGTTTACGATATTTGCAATGTTAAAATATTGTTTACTTTCTAAAAAAATCCAAATAAAGACAATACTGAGATTAGTTTATATATTATGAAACGAAAACTAAAAGTTATAATAATCAAAGTTTAAATTGAATATTTTCTAGAATTACTTAAATCTTACAAAAAATTGATATTAATTTGCGAATGAAAAATTATTCCCAAATAGTATACA
Source organism: Pardosa pseudoannulata (assembly GCA_032207245.1). Lineage (NCBI taxonomy): Eukaryota > Metazoa > Arthropoda > Arachnida > Araneae > Lycosidae > Pardosa > Pardosa pseudoannulata. Next base: position 44,328,143 of record CM063509.1, read on the forward strand.
ATTATTTAAAAATTAACATGGTTTTTATTATAGATTTACAACCAACGAAATTTATTTCAATTTGATTCTAAGTTCACGAGTAGTTAACTCGCTTTGAACAAACTCTAGGAGTAAATCACTGTTAACTAACTCACATGCGGCAGTAAGAGAAAAGTTCTTTTGTGGATCATGAGGGTTAAGTTCCTACATCCTTTATCAACTTGGATTCTCATTCGGAACGAAGAATTTACCTAGGCTTGGAGTCACTTGAGTCATTAAATGAAAGAATACTTAGAAATTAGACAATTAGGTATCACAGAATAAGTTCCAATCTTTCAAATCTACAGTTGTTACTTTTCTGAGAAAATATTTGGTTTCAAAGCTAAATAAAGCTACTGAGTTGTAATTTCGAGATATATATTAATCTAATAACTATCTTCTATGTTATTACATAATGAAGTTATTTTAATTTTCATGGGATTGAAAAGATCTTTTCGTCAGTATGCAAAGTTATATATTTTCTCTTTTTAAATGTTCATTAAGAGATTCTTAAAATTATCTGATATTCAAGGTATGTTATTTAAGGCAGAGTAAATTTTGCATATTCTTAAAAGTAATGCTTCATCAAACTTTTCGCCGGTACACTGCACATCTCCCGCTCTTCAGCGTACTTGGTAAGATTTTCCAAGTATTTTCTTTAAAAACATTCAAATGTCGAATGTAGAAGATAATTTTATCTCTAATCTATCACTGCCTATTAAATATCACATATCAAATCTAACTTGCTTATGTTAGGAATGAATTAGTGTTAGCAGAATATATTCTTACTTCTTGTTTATATTCAAAAAAATTTTACTTTAAATAATTGAATGTGAGATAAATATTTAAAGTACTGAATCCGAATGGTAATTAATATTAAAAGATGTTCTCTTTAAGAAATCTAATAATTGATTATAACAGAGAAACTTTTTACATTTATACATATCTTAAGAAATTTCCCAAATTTTAAAATCTGTATAGTATTGTTTTAAATAACTTCGTTTCTAAAAATAATTTTTATACAAATTGAAATATGAGAATTTGCGTAAAAATTTTTTTAATTTTTCTGACACGATATGCAAAATCACGTGTATGACTTCTCGTGAAAATGTGTTTTAAAACTGCTTTTCTTTAGTGACTTGTTAACATATTTATGTCGAAACAATAGCATTAAAGGTGTAAAGATGTTAAGTTTTCATGAAATAACCGACATCTGAGGTAGAAAAAAAACCCACACTTATTAGTAATTCGAACTTTAGGAAAAGTTTTGAAGTAATGTCAATAGCAATCATTGACAGCTTTGTTTATTTTTTACGTAGCTGGGGATGCTACCGTTAAAATAATAAAGTGAATTGTGATAATTTTTAAGAACTAGTAATAATTTTTTAAAAGCAATATATCATAGCAATATTATATTTTATAAGAAATGTAGCAATAATTTTTTATATATTACCTAAATACTAAGTGGAAAAATAAAAATCCACTTGTATTCAAATTAACCATTGAAATTTGAAAAAAAGATTTTATATCAATAGAAGCTAATAATAATTTATTATTCTGTATATTTATATATTACTATCACAGGAAAAACAATTTATTTTATAGCATGATATAGGTTAATTAATTTTTTTAAAAATCTGAGTTTTATTACAGCTTTTTTTATTATAATATGTTATATATTTATGATTTATTAGATAGCAAACAACGTTACTTAAATTGTCTATAAACGAATGGCCTACGATGTTTTCTCTGTTAAAATATTCTTTTCTATCTAAACAATGCCAAATAAAGGAAATAGTGATATTACTTTATATTTTATGTAACAAATTATAAACGTTATAATAATCGAAGTTGATACTGAAAAATGTTTAGAATAACAACACTTAATTCTAAAAAAATTTTCATAATTTGTGGATAAAGAATGATTCCCAAGTAGTATTTAATTATTTAAAAACTAACAGGTTCATTATTATATATTTACAACAAACAAAATTCATTTCAACTTGATTAAGAGTTCACGATTAGTTACCTCGTTTTGAACAAACTCTAAGAGTAAATCACTGTTAACTAACTCACATCCGACAGTAAGAAAAAAATCCCTTTGGTGGATCAGGAGGGCTAAGTTCCTACATCCGTAATCAACCTGGATTTTCATTTGGAGCGAAGAATTTACCTACGGCTGGAGTCATTTGAGACATTAAATGAAAGAATACTTAGATATTAGACAATTAAATATGGCAGAATGACAGTTGTTACTTTTCTGAGAAAATGCTTGATTCCAAAGCTAAATAAAGCTACTGAGTTTTAATTTCGAGATATTTATTAATCTAATAACTATTTTCTAAGGTATTACGCAATGAAGTTATTTCAATTTTCATGGGATTGAAAAGATCTTTTCGTCAGTATGTAAAGTTATATATATTCTCTTTTTAAATATTCATTAAGAGATTCTTGAAATCATCTGATATTCAAGGTATGTTAATTAAGACGCTGAGTAAATTTTGCATATTCTTAAAAGTAATGCTTCATCAAACTTTTCGTCGATATACTGCACATCTCCTGCTGTTCAGCGTACTGGATAAGATTTTCCAAGTATTTTCTTTAAAAACATTCAAATGTCGAGTCTTGAAGAGAATTTTATCTCTAATCTGTCACTGCCTATTAAATTTCACATATCAAATTTAACTTGCTTATGTCAGGAATGCACTAATGTTAGCAGAAAGTATTCTTACTTGTTGTTTTTATGAAATAAATATTTTGCTTTAAATCATTGCATGTCATGTGAAGATTAATAGTATTGCATACTAATGCTAATTAATATTAAAAGATGTTTTCTTTCAAATAATTGATTATCAGAGAGAAAAAATTTTCAATTATATTTCGCTATATAAAATTCCCCATTAATGAAATCAGTATAGTATTGTTTGCATTCACTTTATCAAAAAAGGCTTTTTATACTAAGTCAAAAAAGAGAATTTGTGTCAAAAAGTTGTTAAATTTTTCTGACACACTGTGCTAAATCACGTGTATGACTTCTCGTGAAAAAATGTTTTACAACAGCTTTTCTTTTGTGACTTGTTAAAATTTTTGTGTTGAAACAAAGGCATTAAGACTATAAAGATCTTAAGTTTTTCCTGAAATAACCGATGTCTGTTTTAGAAAAAAAAACGACGAGTGGGAGTTAGTAGTTCGAACTTTATTTTGGGGAAGTGTTGAAGGAATTTCAGTATCAATGATCGATACACTTGATTTATTTTTTAGGTAGCTGGGGATGCTAAAATTAAGAAAGAAGAAAATGAATTGGGATAAATTTTACGAACAAGTTATAATTATTTATAAGAATATAATATAGCAATATTTTATTATATTTTATAAGCAATATAGCAATAATTTTTTATATATTACCTAGATAACAAATGGGAAAATGGCAATTCCCTCTCCTTCAAAATAACCATTGAAATTTGAAAAAAAATTCTATATCAATAGAAGCTAATAATCATTTATTATTATGTAAACTTATATTTTACTATCACATGTAAAATAGTTTATCTTATAGCATGATATAGGTTAATTAATTTTTTAAAAATCTGAATTTTATTACAGTTTCTTTTATTTTAATATGTTAAATATTTTTGATTTATTGGATACCAAAAATCGTTACTTTAATTTTGTATAAACGAATGGCTTACGATGTGTTCTCTGTTAAAACATTCTTTTCTATCTAAACAATGGCAAATAAAGGAAATAGGGATATTACTTTATATTTTATGTAACAAATTTTAAACGTTATAATAATCGAAGTTGATACTGAAAAATGTTTAGAATAACAACACTTAATTGTAAAACAAATGTTCATAATTTGTGAATAAAGAATGATTCCCAAGTAATATTTAATTATTTAAAAATTAACAGGTTCATTATTATATATTTACATCTAACAAAATTCATTTCAATTTGATTAAGAGTTCACGATTAGTTACCTCGTTTTGAACAAACTCTAGGAGTAAATTACTGTTAACTAACTCACATCCTGCAGTAAGAAAAAAATCCCTTTGGTGGATCAAGAGGGTTAAGTTCCTACATCCGTAATCAACCTGGATTTTCATTTGGAGCGAAGAATTTACCTACGCCTGGAGTCACTTGAGACATTAAATGAAAGAATACTTAGATATTAGACAATTAAATATCGCAGAATGACAGTCGTTACTTTTCTGAGAAAATGTTTAGCTTCAAAGCTAAATAAAGCTACTGAGTTTTAATTTCGAGATATGTATTAATCTAATAACTATTTTCTAAGGTATTACGTAATGAAGTCATTTCAATTTTCATGGGATTGAAGAGATCTTTTCGTCAGTATCAGCAAAGTTATATATTTTGTCTTTTTAAATATTCATTTAGAGATTCATAAAATCATCTGATATTTAAGGTATGTTAATTAAGACGCTGAGTAAATTTGACATATTCTTAAAAGTAATGCTTCATCAAACTTTTCGTCGGTACACTGCACATCTCCCGCTCTTCAGCATACTTGATAAGATTTTAGAAGTATTTTCTTTAAAAACATTCAAATGTCGAGTCTAGAAGAGAATTTTATCTCTAATCTGTCAATGCATATTAAATTTTACATATCAAATTTAACTTGCTTATGTCAGGAATGCACTAATGTTAGCAGAAAGTATTCTTACTTCTTGTTTTTATAAAATAAAATTTTGCTTTAAACCATTGCATGTCAGGTGAAGATTAATAGTATTGCATACGAATGCTAATTAATATTAAAAGATGTTTTCTTTAAGAAGTCAAATAATTGATTATCAGAGAGAAAATTTTTCAATTATATTTCGCTATATAAAATTCCCCATTAAGGAAATCAGTATAATATTGTTTGAATTTACTTTATCAAAAAAGGCTTTTTATACAATGTCAAATGTGAGAATTTGTGTCAAAAAGGCTTTAAATATTCTTGACACTCTGTGCAAAATCACGTGTATGAGTTCTCGTGAAAAAGTGTTTTAAAACAGCTTTTGTTTTGTGACTTGTTAAAATTTTTGTGTTGAAACAACGGCATTAAGATTATAAAGATCTTAAGTTTTTCCTGAAATAACACATATCAGTGTTAGAAAAAAAACGACGGGTATAAGTTAGTAATTCAAACTTTAGTTTGGGGAAGTATTGAAGGAATGTCAGTATCAATACTTGATAGCCTTGATTTATTTTTTAGGTAGCTCGGGATGCTAAAATTAAGAAAAGAAGAAAATAAATTGGGATAATTTTTACGAAGAAGTTATAATTTTTAATAACAATATAATATAGCATTATTATATTATATTTTATAAACATTATAGCAATTTTTTTTATATATTACCTAGATAAAAAATGGGAAAATAGCAATAAGCTTTCCTTCAAAATAACCTTTGAAATTTGAAAAAAAATTATATCAATAGAAGCTAATAATCATTTATTATTCTGTAAACTTATATTTTACTATCACATGTAAAACAATTTATTTTATAGCATGATATAGGCTAATTAAATTTTTTAAAAATCTGAATTTTATGACAGTTTTTTTTTTGTTTTAATATGTTAAATATTTTTGATTTCTTAGATAGCGAGAAACGTTACTTTAATTGTGTGTAAATGAATGGCCTACGATGTTTTCTCTGTTAAAATATTGTTTTCATTCTAAACAAGTCCAAATAAAGAAAATTGTGAGATTACTTTATATTTTATGTAAAAAATTATAAAAGTTATAATAATCGAAGTTGATACTGAAAAATGTTTAGAATAACAACACTTAATTCTAAAACAAATGTTCATAATTTGTAAATAAAGAATGATTCCCAAGTAGTATTTAATTATTTAAAAATTAACAGGTTGATTATTATATATTTACATTTAACAAAATTCATTTCAACTTGATTAAGAGTTCACGATTAGTTACCTCGTTTTGAACAAAATCTAGGATTAATTCACTGTTAACTGACTCACATTCGACAGTAAGAAAAACATCCCTTTGCTGGATCAAGAGGGTTAAGTTCCTACATCAGTAATCAACTTGGATTTTCATTTGCAGCGAAGAATTTACATACGCCTGGAGTCACTTGAGACATTAAATGAAAGAATAGTTAGATATTAGACGATTAAATATTGCAGAATGACAGTCGTTACATTTCTGAGAAAATGTTTGGTTTCAAAGCTAAATAAAGCTACTGAGTTTTAATTTCGAGATATGTATAATTCTAATAACTATTTTCTAAGGTATTACGTAATGAAGTTATTTCAATTTTCATGGGATTGAAAAGATCTTTTCGGCAGTATGCAAAGTCATATATTTTCTCTTTTTAAATATTCATTTAGAGATTCTTAAAATCATCTGATATTCAAGGTATGTTAATTAAGACGCTGAGTAAATTTGGCATATTCTTATATGTAATGCTCCATCAAACTTTTCGTCGGTATACTGCACATCTCCCGCTCTACAGAGTACTTGATAAGATTTTTCTAGTATTTTCGGTAAAAACATTCAAATGTCGAGTCTAGAAGATAATTTTATCTCTAATGTGTCAATGCCTATTAAAATTTACATATTAAATTAAACTTGCTTATGTCAGGAATGCACTAAAGTTAGCAGAAAGTATTCTTACTTCTTGTTTTTATGAAATAAAATTTTGCTTTAAACCATTGCATGTCAGGTGAAGTTTAATAGTATTGCATACGAATGCTAATTAATATTAAAAGATGTTTTCTTTAAGAAGTCAAATAATTGATTATCAGAGAGAAAATTTTTCAATTATATTTTGTTATATAAAATTCCCCATTAATGAAATCAGTATAGTATTGTTTGAATTTACTTTATCAAAAAAAGGCTTATTATACAAAGTGAAAAGTGAGAATTTTTGTCAAAATGTTGTTAAATTTTTCTGACACAATGTGCAAAATCACGTGCATGACCTCTGGTGAAAAAGTGTTTTAAAACAGCTTTTCTTTTGTGGCTTGTTAAAATTTTTCTGTTGAAACAACGGCATTAATATTATTAAGATCTTAAGTTTTTAATGAAATAACTGATATTTGGTTTAAAAAAAAAAACGACGGGTATCAGTTAGTAATTCGAACTTTTGTTTGGGGAAGTGTTTTAGAAATATCAGTATCAATGATTGATAGCCTTGATTTATTTTTAGGTATATAAAAATTTAAGAAAAGAAGAAAATGAATTTGGATACTTTTTACGATCAAATTATAATTTTTTATAACAATATAATATAGCATTAATTTTAAAAGCAATATAGAAATAATTTTTTATATAAATGGGAAAATAACAATCCTTTTTCCTTCAAAATAGCCATTGAAATTTGAAAAAAAAATTTATATCTATAGAAGCTAATAATCATTTATTATTCTGTAAACTTATATTTCACTATCACAAGTAAAACCATTTATTTTATAGCACGATATAGCTTAATTAATTTTTAAAGAGCTGAACTTTATTACAGCTTTTTTTTATTTTAATATGTTAAATATTTTTTGTTTATTAGATAGCAAAAGACGTTACTTAAATTGTGTATAAATGAATGGCCTACGATGTTTTCCCTGTTAAAATATTATTTTCATTCAAACCAAGTCCAAATAAAGGAAATTGTGAGATTACTTTATATTTTATGAAACAAATTATAAACGTTTTAATAATCGAAGTTGATATTGAAAGATTTTTTGAATAACAACACTTAATTCTAAAAAAATGTTCATAATTTGTTACTGAAGAATGATTCACAAATAGTATTAAACTATTTAAAAATTAACAGGGTCATTATTATATATTTACTACCAACAAAATTCATTTCAACTTGATTCCGAGTTCACAATTAGGTAACTCATTTTGAATAAACTCTAGGAGTAAATCACTGTTAACAAACATCCTACATTAAGAAAAAAAATCCCTTTGGTGGATCAGAAGGGTTCAGTTCCTACATCCGTAATCAACTTGGATTTTCATTTGGAGAGAAGAATTTACCTACGCCTGGAGTCACTTGAGACAATAAATGAAAGAATAGTTAGATATTAGACAATTAAATATCGCAGAATGACAGTCATTACTTTTCTGAGAAAATGTTTGGTTTCAAAGCTAAATAAAGCTGAGTTGTAATTTCGAGATATGTTTTAATCTAATAACTATTTTCTAAGGTATTACGTAATGAAGTTATTTCATTTTTCATGGGATTGAAAAGATCTTTTCGTCAGTATGTAAAGTTATATACTTTCTCTTTTTAAATATTCATTAAGAGATTCTTAAAATCATCTGATATTCAAGGTATGTTAATTAAGACGCTGAGTAAATTTTGCATATTGTTTCAAGTAATGTTTCATCAAAGTTTTCGCCAGTACGCTGCATATCTTCTGCTGTTCAGCGTACTTGATAAGATTTTCCAAATATTTTCTTTAAAAACATTCAAATGTCGAGTCTTGAAGATAATTTTATCTCTAATCTGTCACTGCCTATTAAATTTCACATCTCAAAATTAACTTTCTTAAGTTAGGAATGAACTAATGTGATCAGAATGTATACTTACTTCTTTTTATTCAACATAATTTTTTTTTAATCCATTGCTTGTGAGGTGAAGATTAATAACATTGCATTCGAATTGTGATTAATATTAAAAGATGTTTTCTTTAACAAGGCTAATAGCTGATTATCACAGTGAAAATTTTTACATTTATATTTAGCTCAATGATTTTCAAAAATATTAAAATCACTATAGTATTCTTAGAATTTACTTTGTTTCAAAAAATATTTTCTGTACAAAGTGAATAATGAGAATTTGTGTAAAATATTTTCTTAAATTTTTGTGAGAGACACTGTGCAGATTTACATCAGCACAAATGAAATTTTAGTGTTAATTTCTGCTTTTTTTGGAATAATTAACAAATAAAATTCTCCACCTATATAAATTTTTAAAGCATATCCGAAATATTACACCAGGGGATTAAATTTTCAAAAAAAAACTAAAATGATGTTTAAAAATTCCATGTCAAATACTATATATATTAAAGGAAATAAACAACAGCGATAAAGTAGATAGATTTACAACTTTTGACTATAATTTATTTACTGCGAAAACTTATGAACTATATGAATTATATTTACTGTGAGTCAGTATGTACAATAGTTTTTTTTATTTCGCGCAAACTGAAAAAAATACCTTTTTCAGCAAATGCATCTAAAATTTTTGAAGTTAATTTAAAAGTTATGTAATTAAATTCAGAGACTGAAATGGTTTATCGATTCTAATTTAAACAATTCATAGGGATTTGTTTTCAACAATTCCAAAATATCCGGACATTTAAAAAATGTGAAATTCAAAAAATTCAAAGATGATATTTCCAGTTAAATTATTATTATTCCTGTTGATGATATTATTATTATTATTATTATCGAAATTATTTTTGACTGTTTCCCTGAATATATAATGTAAATAAATAATTTAGGATATTTTCATGATAAGATAAAAAACGCCGATTCCTATCAAAAGCAATCCTTCCTAATATTCCCAGTTCAGCAATGAACTGTTGTGAACAGATACGGGAAGTGAGTATTTACCAACCACTTTTCCTCAAAAACAAAAGTACCCACATGGGACATGGCGGAGGTACTTTTCTCCGACCTTAATCAACTTCATTTCTCAGAGAGAGGAGAAGAAAGTTCTCAGACGCTGCAACCTCGTGGGGAGGAAACAGCAGTAGTGTGAGATATTAGATTATTAGATAATGGTGATTTGGTTTTGAAGAGATTTAAGTAATTTGCCTCGCATTGACAGAGTTAATTAACGCTTTTGTTCTCTGAAAGAGAGTAATCTGCGTAGATACTGGCTTTGAATTAGATTTTTTTTTACTTAAATTGTTGTACGTTTCAGATTGTCTTATTAATCTGTTCATTTTATTATTAATTATTAAAGTACTAGTATATAACCCATCATATGGCAGATACAATAAAATTTTAATTTTTCCAGAATTCTAAAGTACCATATGAGGCAGAAAAATTTATTTGTTTTATGGCTAAGAATTATCTGATACACGCTAAATAATTTGTTTAGATTAATAAGCTTCTAAAGTCTGCCGATACTCTGAATGAAGTTTAGAATTACATTGAAATAATTTAGAAAAATAATTCAAAGTTTTCTTAGCTACGTCGGAATTATCGTTACGTTCTTCTCAATTTTTTTGCTACAGTAATTATTGAAGTAAAGGAATGAAACTATCCTTTTCACCACACCCTGGACTTAGATAGAATTTGTTGTTAATACCAGTAATAAAATTTTCATTGCAACAAAAATAATTGATGATTAAATATAAAATTATCACATATGTACCTAAACTATTATTTAAGCCAAATATAAAAGAAAATTATTTACGTCTTTCATAAGTTCACTGATAAAACGTGTGAAAATAATGCAAACGATATTTAAATAATTTAAAAAGAGAAATGATTAAATAAGAGGGTTAAAGGAATGACGCCATAATGCTAGAAGCAAATGTTAATTTTACCGATTTATAATGTGAGAAAGTGATAAATTTAAATGCTTGCTCTTAACAGGGAAAATAGGACTTGAAATAAAAGGCATTAAATGCTAGAAAACGAGAAAAGGGGTGAATTTCGAACGTTGCTTACTCCAACTCATCAAGAATCCAATATGGATGCTTCTATCCATTCCAGTTACAATCGCTCCATAAATTCGAGGATAAATGAATAGACAACTTAGGCTATTGTTATATAAGTGATTAAATGAAATAAACAATAGCGAAAACAACTTGTAGTTTCAACTTGGGACTATAATTCATTTACTGTGAAAACTTGAAATCAATATGTGCAATAGTTTTTTTTTTATTTTTCGAGCTCAAGCTTAAATAAATATCTTTTCTGTAAAATGCATCTAAAATTTTTACAGTTACTTTAAAAGTTTTGATATTAAATTCAGAGTCTGAAATAATTTACAGGTTTTAATTTAAACAATTTATAGGGATTTGTTTTAAGCAATTCCGAAATATCCAGAGATTTTAAAAAATGTAATATTCAAAAAATTCAAAGATGGTGTGTCCAGTTAAATTATTATTATTCCGGTTGTTGACATTATTATTATTATTATTAATATTACTATCAAAACTATATTTGACTGTTTCAAGCCGAATATATACTGTAAATAAATAATTTAGGATATTTTCATGATAAGAAAAAAAACGCCGATTCCTATCAAAAGCAATCTTTCTTAATATTCCCAGTTCAGCAATGAACTGTTGTGAACAGATACGGGAAGTGAGTATTTACCAACCGCTTTTCCTCAAAAACAAAAGTACCCACATGGGACATGGCGGAGGTACTTTTCTCCGACCTTAATCAACTTCATTTCTCAGAGAGAGGAGAAGAAAGTTCTCAGACGCTGCTACCTCGTGGGAAGGAAACAGCAGTAGCGTAAGATATTAGATTATTAGATAAAAGTGATTTTGTTTTGAAGAGATTTAAGTAATTTGCCTCGCATTGACAGAGTTAATTAACGCTTTTGTTCTATGAAAGAGAGTAATCTACGTAGATACTGGTTTTGAATTAGACTCTTTTTTACTTAAATTAATGTAAGTTTTAGATTATCTGATTCGTTAGTACATTTTATTATTAACTATTAAAGTACTGGCATATAGCCCGTCATATGAAAGATTCAGTAAAATTTTATAACTTTCCAGAATTGTAAAGTACACTATGAGTCATGTAAAAATTTGTTTTTTGGCTGATAATTATCTGGTACACGTTCATCAATTTGTATATCTTCATACCCTTCTAAAGTCTCACAACACTGTGAATGCAGTTTAGAATCATATTGAATTTATTTAGAAAGATAATTCAAAGTTTCCTTAGCTACGTTAACGAAATTATCGTTAAGTTCTTCCCAATTTTTTGCCACAGTAATTAATTTAAGTAATGGAATGAAACTATCATTTACACTACACCCTGGAGGTAGATATAATTTCTTATTAATATAGGTGATAATATTTTCATTGCTACAATAAAAATCGATGATTAAATTTAAAATTATCACATATGTACCTAATCTATTATTTAAGCCAAATATAACTGAATATTAATTACGTAATATCTAAGTTCAGGAAGAAAAAGCGTAAAAATAATGCAGACGATATTTAAATAATTTGAAATAAGAAATGATAAATTAAGTGGGTTAAAGGAATAAAGTCCTAAATTTTTAAACAAAATGTTATTTTTACATATTTATTATGTGAGAAATTGATAAATTTAAATGCCTGCAGTTAGTAGGGGAATATAGGACTTGAAATAAAAGCAAGAAATGCAAGAAAAATAGGAAAAGGGTCGTCCTAAATTTTTAAACAAAATGTTATTTTTACATATTTATTATGTGAGAAATTGATAAATTTAAATGCCTGCAGTTAGTAGGGGAATATAGGACTTGAAATAAAAGCAAGAAATGCAAGAAAATTAGGAAATGGGTGGATTTCGAACGTTGCTTAGCCTAACTTATCAACAATCATATATGGATGCCTCTCTCTATTCTAGGTAGAACCACTTCATAAATTCGAGGACATATTGACAGATAACTTAGGCTATTGTTATATAGGGGATTAATTGAAATAAACAATAACGAAAACAACTTGCAATTTCAACTTGGGACTATAATTTATATACTGTGAAAACTTGAAATCAATATGCATAATAGTTTTTTTTTTATTTTATGCTCTCAAGATGAAAAAAAATACATTTCCTGTAAAATGCATCTAAAATTTTTATAGTTACTTTAAAAGCTATTATATTACAATCAGAGTCTGAAAATGCTTACAGGTTTTAATTTAAACAATTTATAGGGATTTGTTTTAAGCAATTCCGAAATATCCAGAGATTTTAAAAAATGTAATATTCAAAAATTTTATAGATGATGTGTCCACTTAAATTATTATTATTCCTATTGGTGATGTTATTATTATTTTATTATTATTATCGAAACTATTTTTGACTGTTTCACTAAATATATATAGTAAATAAATAGTTTAAGATATTTTCATGATAAGAAAAAAAAACATCGATTCTTATCAAAAGCAATTCTTTCTAATATTCCCAGTTCAGCAATGAACTGTTGTGAACAGATACGGGAAGTGAGTATTTACCAACCGCTTTTCCTTTTTGCTGTAAAATGCATCTAAAATGTTTATAGTTACTTTAAAAACTATGATATTAAATTCAGAGTCTGAAAATGTTTACAGGTTCTAATTTAAACAATTTATATTGATTTGTTTTAAGCAATTCTGAAATATCCAGAGATTTTAAAAAAGTTAAAAAAAAATTAAACCTGATTTGTACAGTAAATCTATCATCATTCCTGTTGTTGATATTATTATTATTATTATCGAAACTATTTTTGACTGTTTCACTGAATATATACTGTAAATAAATAATTTAGGGTATTTTCACGATAAGAAAAAAAAAACGCCGATACCTATCAAAAGCAATCCTTCCTAATATTCCCAGTTCAGCAATGAACTGTTGTGAACAGATACGGGAAGTGAGTATTTACCAACCGCTTTTCCTCAAAAACAAAAGTACCCACATGGGACATGGCGGAGGTACTTTTCTCCGACCTTAATCAACTTCATTTCTCAGAGAGAGGAGAAGAAAGTTCTCAGACGCTGCAACCTCGTGGGAAGGAAACAGCAGTAGTGTAAGATATTAGATTATTAGATAAAGGTGATTTAATTTTGAAGAGATTTAAGTAATTTGCCTCTCATTGACAGAGTTAATTAACGCTTTTGTTCTCTCAAAGAGAGTAATCTGCATAGAAACTGGCTTTGAATTAGATTTTTTTATTTAAATTGTTGTACGTTTCAGATTGTCTCATTAGTCTGTTTATTTTATTATTAACTATTAAAATACTGGCATATATCCCATCATACATAAGATGGGTTCAGTAAAATTTTTAATTTTCCAGAATTGTAAAGCATCCTATGAGGCGTGGAAATATTCTTTGTTTTTTAGCTGATAATTATCTGGTACACATTCAATAATTTGTTTGTCTTCATATTCCTCTAAAGTCTACCGATACTGTGAATGTAGTTTACAATCATGATCAGTTCATTTAGAAAGATAATTAAAATTTTCTTAGCTACGTCGAAATTATCGTTAATTTCTTCCCAATTTTTTTTTGCTACAGTAATCGATGGAAGTAATGGAATGAAACTATCATCTACACTACACCCTGGAGGTAGATATAATTTCTTATTAATATAGGTGATAATATTTTCATTGCTACAATAAAAATCGATGATTAAATTTAAAATTATCACATATGTACCTAATCTATTATTTAAGCTAAATATAACTGAATATTAATTACGTAATATCTAAGTTCAGGAAGAAAAAGCGTAAAAATAATGCAGACGATATTTAAATAATTTGAAATAAGAAATGATAAATTAAGTGGGTTAAAGGAATAACGTCCTAAATTTTTAAACAAAATGTTATTTTTACATATTTATTATGTGAGAAATTGATAAATTTAAATGCCTGCAGTTAGTAGGGGAATATAGGACTTGAAATAAAAGCAAGAAATGCAAGAAAATTAGGAAATGGGTGGATTTCGAACGTTGCTTAGCCTAACTTATCAACAATCATATATGGATGCCTCTCTCTATTCTAGGTAGAACCACTTCATAAATTCGAGGACATATTGACAGATAACTTAGGCTATTGTTATATAGGGGATTAATTGAAATAAACAATAACGAAAACAACTTGCAATTTCAACTTGGGACTATAATTTATATACTGTGAAAACTTGAAATCAATATGCATAATAGTTTTTTTTTTATTTTATGCTCTCAAGATGAAAAAAAATACATTTCCTGTAAAATGCATCTAAAATTTTTATAGTTAATTTATAGTTAATTTTTATAGTTAATTTTTATAGTACGGGATTTATTTACCAGCTGTGATATTACATTCAGATTCTGAAAAGTTTTACAGCTTTTAATTTAAACAATTTATAGGGATTTGTTTTAAACAATTCCGAAATATCCAGAGATTTAAAAAAAATTAAATTAAAAAAAATTAAAGATGATGTGTGCAGTTAAATTATTATTGATATTATTATTATTATTATCAAAACTATTTTTGACTGTTTCAGACTGTTTTAGATTGTCTCATTCGTCTGTTTATTTTATAATTAACTAGTTAAGTACTAGCATATAGCCTGTCATATGACAGATTCAGTAAAATTTGGTACACGTATAATAATTTGTTTATCTTCATACTCTTCTAAAGTCTCCCGATACTGTGTATGCAGTTTAGAATCATATTAGGTTCATTTAAAATGACAATTAAAATTTTCTTAGCTATATCGAAATTATCATTAAGTTCTTTCCAATTTTTTTTTGCAGAGTAATTAATGGAAGTATGGGAAAGAACCTATCTTTTCCACTACACCCTGGAGGTAGATAGAAATTTTTGTTAATAATGGTGATAAAATTTTTAATACCAACAAAAATATAATTGAGGATTAAATATAAATTTATCACAAATGTACCTAATATTTTATTTAAACCAAATATAAAAGAAAGGTTTTTACGTAATATCTAAGTTCAGTGATAAAAAGGATGAAAATAACGCACATGATATTTTAATAATTT